>JABXJD010000235.1:0-327500 GCA_013375575.1 Percina caprodes | reverse complement strand
CCGTCTGCTCCCAGCGCTGTTCCAAAGACTTCTATTCCTGTCATCATCACGCATAGACCAGTAAACCGAAATGTGCACATCCCACACAGAAATATCAGTAATCTCGTAAGGATTAGGACAACTGCACCAACTCCAGCACCCAAAACAAACTCATTTAAAATGGCTCTCTTCAATGTGAGATCAATTTCGAGACTTTTATCTTAAATGATTTTATCTTGCCTGCAAATCTAGATTTTATGTTTTTAACTGAATCCTGGTTGCAAATGAATGACTATAGCCAGCTATCTGAACTGTCCACCTCAATATGATTGTTTTAGTCAACCGAGGGTCAGTGGTTGTGGTGGTGGGCTAGTGAGCGTGTATAGGAAAAATTTAAAATGTCATCAAGTACGCTGTGATGAATTTAACTCCTTTGAAGTTCTCACTCTTAAAGTTGGAGGGCTGCAACCTATCCTATTTGTTATAATTTATCGCCCCCCAAAACCGCCTGGAAGATTTTTATCAGAACTTTCTGAATTTTTATCTACTCTGGTTTTAAATTATGACAGAATTGTTCTTTGTGGCGATTTTAATATTCATGTTGATGACCCCAACAATGTTAATGCAATTAGTTTTTTAAATATGGCCACTTCTTTTAACTTCACACAACATGTCAAAGGGCAAACACATAACCGTGGTCATACACTGGACTTTCCAGCATTTCCTCTATGGAATTAGTGGACATGACCATATCTGACCACAAATGTATTGTTTTTGGCTGCAATTCGCCTGTTACTCATGCCGCCTCACCAAGCTCTGTGTGTTCTCGCTTCATTAATGAACAAAGTGTTTCAAAGTTTTGCGCATTCTTTCATAGTCAAAGCCAACACCTGTCTTATTCCAACACCAACAATCTGGTCGATCACTTCAATCATATCTGCTTGTTGTCACTAAATATTACTGCTCCTCTAAACGTCAAAAGCTAGTAAGCAACCCTGGATAAATGACAGCATTCGCAGCCTAAAAAGGGAATGCAGGAAACCAGAGCGCAGATGGAAAACATCCAGTCTCCAAGTCCATTACCTCAGTCTGAAGGATTTATTAATTAACTACAATAACATGGTTAAAAACAAAGTTTTTACTGAAAGTAATAGATTCTGTTGGGCCCCATTTGATCTCTGTTTTCAACAGCTCCGTATCTACTGGTTGTGTCCCTGATTATTTTAAAACAGCTTGCGTGAACCCACTTTTTAAGAAACCTGGTTTAGATCCCTCCCTCCCACATAATTTTAGACCAATTTCAAAACTGCCTTTTATTGCAAAGATTCTAGAAAGAATTGTGTCCAAACAGCTGCTCACTGTACTGGAAAATAACAAAATATTTGAAAAGTTTCAGTCTGGTTTTAGGAAGTACCACAGCACTGAGACTGCCCTGCTTAAAGTCACCTTTTAATGTCTGCTAATGAAGGCATGTGCTCAGTCCTTGTACTCCTGGACCTTAGCACTGCTTTTACACCATTGATCACAACATCATGTTAGACAGACTGAGGCACTGGGTGGGGATCTCTGGTACTGCCATTGAATGGTGTTCATCCTACCTGTCAAATAGGAAGTTTTGAGTGTCTGTAAACAACTATGTCTCCTTGTTCTGTCCAGTTAAATATGGTGTTCCTCAGGGGTTGGTCTTAGGACCCAATTTGCTCTCCTTATATCTGCTTCCCCTTGGACATATTATCCATAAACATGGCATTTCTTTTCATATTTATGCTGATGACACACAAATATACTTGCCCATTAGATCCACAGACCCCGGAATGCTGAGTTCACTTAACAACTGTCTTTGTGAAGTTAAAAAATGGATGTCAAATAATTTCCTCCAGCTGAACTCAAACAAAACAGAAATCCTGGTCATCGGGTCTCAGCAGATGGCAAATCAAATACTGCCATCTGCCAGTTTGCTAATAAATCATATTAAGCTTGTGGCAAAGAACCTTGGTGTTTGGTTTGATAGTAATTTAAATTTCGAGCAGCACACCACAAAGCTTGTTCAATCATGTTTTTATCAACTTAGAAATATAGCTAAAATTCTATCTATGTTAACTTTTAAGGACACCGAGACCAGTTTACACGCCTTCATCTCATCACGCCCAAAAAATCTATTGATCGACTCCAGACTGTCCAGAACTCAGCTGCCAGGCTTTTAACCAGAACAAAGAAATATGACCACATTACTCCTAATTTAGCTTCATTACACTGGCTCCCAGTATGTTTTAGAATTGACTTTAAAATTCTATTGATCACTTTTAAAGCTCTTCATGGCCTCTCGCTTGTTATATTTCTGACCTTTTAGTCCCATATACACCAGCACGCACCTTGAGATCCTCGGGCAGAGGTCTGCTATCTGTTCCAGAGTCTCGACTGAAAACTAAATAGGACAGAGCGTTTGCTGTCAAGGTCCCGAGGCTCTGGAACACCCTGCCTGAGGAAATCAGGTCAGCTGAGTCAGTGAACTCTTTTAAGTCCCTTCTTAAAACATACTTGTAGGAGAGCCTTTCCCGATCTTATTTGACTTTATTTTATCAATGTTATTTTATTGTATTTTATTGTATTTTAGGAATTTTATATTTATCTGTATTTTAGTCTTTCAATGTTTTCATGCTTTTATCTTTTTGTATTATTGTCTCTTTACACTTGTTAAAGCACTTTGTAACTTGTTTTTGAAAAGTGCTCTACAAATAAAGCTTCACACCACCTGTTTCTCTTTGTCTCAGCTAGTGTCATCTCATTTTTTCATCAATTGCCCCTTTGCAATGGATCTCAACATCTTTCCATGTTGCTGTGTGTTGTGTTCCAGGCCAGCCTTATGGGTCTTGAACACATTAAAGCCTAATCTTTCCCTAATAAATATACAGTGGCAGTAACATTAATTCTAGCTGCTGATATCTTGGTTATACCACAATGGGGTTGCAAAGCAGTTTTGTGTAAAAATGTGCACTGTTTATTCGGTTGGGAAATCCCACGATCTCTCCAGATCTAATGTTTATTTTGTCAGTAACACTAAATGTCTATGTATAATCGGGTTGGCTTACCGTGTGAAGATCCCACATTACCTCTGCCCTTTAAATTTCGTCCAGTTGAGAAGCAGCTAGGGAGTCTAGTGCTAGCAAGTGCTTTGTTGAAACGTGTTACACCACTCAGATTGGGATGGTGCTAGTAGTGTATAAAAGTTCACCATGTACTGTATTCCAATCAACAACTTCGATTGCAACATAGACAGTCAAAGAAATGGACCAACAGATCCTGTTGTTCTGGACGGAGGCCATTGAAGGATATTAGAAGCTCTTTTCCAGTGATGGCTAGATGTTACTGCACAGCCTCCAACTGAACTTAAAGACATAGATGTGACGTGGGCAACGTGTCTGAAAGTTGTAAGTCTTCTGGTAGCTGTGCCAAGAGAAATCTCAATCATTCCCAATCAGCAGAGACGGAGAGCATAGGTATAGGAGATAACATAGGCACAAGCTAATTACTGCTAACTAACATGCTAGTTAACATTAGTAATTAAACCTAAACAGCTGATGGAAGTCAAAACTGTCTGCAAGCTTCTCCTGACAATACGGTGATTTGTCGAGTATGCGGCGGTAAGTTGCGTGGTTACGACACAATCGTTAGCCTTTTTTTACAAAAACGTCTGCTATGGAGCCATAACTTGAGCTACAAGGTAATGGAGCCTTTTATACATTGTCGTGTTTCTTTAGAAATAAACAACGGACAATTAGAGTCTTTAAACCCTTCAGATGTAAAGTTATTCACTGTCAAATTGGCACCAAAATGAATGCCAGTCAATGGGATGCTAACTGCAGGTGATGGCTTCGTAGCATTAAAATGGCACCATAGGCTGACCCCCTTGGACTGCAACCTGAAAACGTGTCTTATTATATGGTATCTTGTAACAACAAAGCACTATTCATGTAGCCACCTACTGGCGAGGTGAAGAAATGCATAGCTTTTTTTGTGTTATTTTTATTCTACAAATTAAGGAAAATCACAAACAAACCACAGGCAAAACACTGGAACATAAAAACGTGTTCCAGGGCCAAATCATACAGAGAGAAAAGAAAGGAGGGGGGGGGGGAACACAAAAAAAGTGATGTCCACAGCTTAATACAAATAATACATGCAGAAACAGACATACACACAGACAGACACTAGACAGGGGACCAATCACACATGCAAACAGAAGTAAAGTGTAACACAAATTCACCGCATAGATTTCAAAGACTCGGCAACGTTGAGCCAAGTGTCCAAAGTCTGTCCTGGGACTCCATTAATTTGAGCCGTAGAGAGTTCCATGTACGTGACATCCAAAAAAGAAAGGATCCATGTATGAACAGACAAGTCATGAGGTGGCTTACAACGGGTTCCAATCATCCTCATAGCAGCAAACACAGAACGTTTTTGAGCTTTAGAAAGCATGATAGCAGATATCACCAAGAACTGAAAAAAATCTGGATACCATATCACAGTTTTTAGGCTACACAGTAAATAACTTCCGAATAGGATAGATGGACAAAGCCCTCTGCCAGGGAACACCGTATGCATTGAGTGCCAACCTTAAATGAAGGTAAAAGAAAAAAGAGGAACGTGGCAGACCAAATGCATTTTGTAAGTCAGAAAAGGGTAACAAGCCACCCTCACCAAAATGTCTTTTAGACAATGAACTCCCCTGTTATAGGCCTCCCACCAATCAGGAGTGCTGTATCAATGAATAACCTGGAAAAAGTGTGCCAGTTACAAACTATATGGCAGTATGTTTCAGCCAATCTCCAAGATTTGATAAGATGAGAGATAATGGGGCCGAAGCGTAGCTGGCACTGTTTGTTAGAAACATTGGCGTCAAGAGAACGTCATTGAGTGAACAAGGCTCTGTCATAGCTAGCAAAACAGACACATCTGAAATAAGCCAGGTAAGGAGGGGCTTCAACACAAGCACCATAAATAATGTTTAACATTGGGAACCGAAAGGCCACCATCCTCTCTCCTCCTCTGTAGAGTTCTTAAGTTGCGGCCGCTTGCTTTTCCAGCTTAAATTTGGATATTCGTTTTTATGAATCCTGTTTGGTCAAGGTTCACTAATTTTGACATATGAGACTCCAAACGACGGGCTAGTAGCTTTGCAAAGATGTTTATATCAGCATTAAGGAGGCTCAGAGGCCGATAGCTAGAAAATTCTGTAGGAACCTTATACTTTTTCAGGATACGGAAATTAAGGCTGTGTTAACATCCCTTGAGAATTCACCCTTTTCAATAGAAAAGTTAATCATGTCAAGAAGGTGCATAGAATAGAATCCCATCAAAGCCTGGTGATTTTCCTTTTTGCATATTCTGTACTGCCAGCCTTAATTCTTCAATAGAAATAAATTTTGTCCAAGCTAGCTGATTCATCTGCTTAAAACTGAGGCAAGTCAAGCTGATTCTACCAGCTGTCACAGTGGGATTTATCCAGCGTAACCTCAGATTCATACAGTTCTAATATTACCATCTGAAGATTTAATAGCGGTAATACCTTAATCTCATATAAGAAGGTGACTAGGTCTAGCACCCTGAAAGTAATAGCGCTGTCTTGCAGATTTAGTAGTGCCTCTGCCTTTCCTGAACGTAGTCTGAGCAAAACTACTTTTTCACTGGGCTACACCTGGACTTCCTTATCTCTCATTAGTTCCACAATGGCATTGAACCCTATTATCGGTCTTTGTACTATGTCCCTGTTCACTAGCAGTGGAACTATTACCTCATGTGACCTTTTGGGTCACACAGATTGTGACAAACCTCAACCCAGCCCTGAAAGGCAATCTTTGAGTCGTTGGCTGTTCTTAAATCCAGAATTTGCTTACTATTTAACAAGTCACTGATTGGATGGATTTTTGCATGAGGTCAATTTCATGACTGATACTTGTGCTCCTGTGTCCCACAGACCTAAAGTCTTAACCCTCATGTTGTCCTTGGGTCAAATTGACCTGTTGTCCTATATCAATGTTCTTTTTAACTACCCAAAATAACATGATTGATTCCACAAAACGCTCTTTGGCAAGGACAAATCTCTACTTTTATTAATTTTCGTGTGTCTTATTCAATTTTATAGCATTTGGAGAAAAAAATTGAAATAGTTTTGAATTAGTATTGAGTAAAAGTTGACATATTCCAGTCTCTAATTATCCATCAACAGACTTTCCTTTAATTTTAGTCTAAATAATTCATAATTTCTGCTTTCTAACTCAAACATTAGTTATAATTTCCTTTAAATGAGGTTAATTGGCCATACATTCCAAAAATAACTGTAAAACTAAAGTTAATAAGTTAGTGTTACGTAGTGTTAAAAGTGACAAACATTGAAAAAAGTGTCAAAAGTGTTGAAAAAAAGGACAAAATCGTAAGAAAAAGTTAAAAACATTGATAAAAAGTCTTGATTTTCAATTTTGATAGGAAGACAACACAAGAGGTGACCTTATTAATTTTACACCAGACAATACACTTTTGGCCTACTAGCTTTGCTACTCGTTTATATTTTGTACCAGCGTTCTCTGAATGAGAGGATTGGTCTTTCTGCTTTTTGTTTGATTTTAAAGGTGTGACAGGCTGAGGAGTGGGCTAGCTTTTGCCTTTTTTTCTGCCTTTGGTGGGTTTAGATTTGAGTGTTGGTCTTTTTGGGACATTGTTATTGAGGTGTCCCCATGTCCCCAATCGCAACCTCCGCCAGTTTCCCACCAGTTTTTGTCCCTCCCCTACTCTACACCCTTTTGCCCAATGTGTGTCACTGCCACATTTGAAACAGTTGCAGTTGTTGTTGTCCAGCTGACATGCAAACACAGCTTTCACAGGTAAGTTGACTTGTCTCTCGTGCTGGACAGTTTTTACCAGTGATGCCACTTGGCCTGTAAACTCCCTGATTGCTGTGTTCTTCTCCTCCATTTTTGTCAATAGGGGGTTTTCTTTAGTTGGTTTGCTAGGTTTAGCTACAAGCTCAGTGGTTGGAAAGACACTTTCATTTTCACTTCTCTCTACTGAGTTCAGATTTGCCCGATGAGTGTTTTTGTTGGTGGCTTTAATCTTTTGGGTCCTCTCATTTTCATTATATTGCGCAACCTACATCTTTTGTAGCAGCTCATCACTACTTTCTTCATCCCGCAGATACATTCTCATTTCTGCTCTTATGTTGTCATTTGACAAGCCTGTCATGATGGACTGTGAACACTGGTTTTGGACTAGCTCTTTGCTATATTTCAGGCCAGACTGGGCACGTTCAGATGCAAATAGTACCTTTTGGTGCAGATCCAGCACTTGGACCAGAAAATCTAGTGGTCAAGGTCAAGGTCAAAGTTTATTTATATAGCACATTTACAAACAGTCACTACTACCCCAAAGTGCTGTACAGATGCGGAAAAGAGCATAAGATAAAAACATAATAAATAGCTAAAAACAAATATACAGATAAAAACTTTACAACAATAAAATGTCACACCTCAGCTTGTGCAAAAAGATGTGTTTTTAAAAGTGATCTAAAGCTCTGAATAGAGGAAGCTGTTCTAATATTGAGAGGAAGAGAGTTCCAGAGCAAGGACCTGCTACTGAAAAAGCTTTGTCCCTTCTGGTTTTCACTCTGGATCTTGGACTAAAAGCAACTGGTCAGCGGACCTAAGTGCTCTGACTGGAGTGTACAAAATCACATATCAGATAAATATGATGGTGCAATATGATGAACGAATAACTGCTTCCACAATTTCAAATTCAGGATAGCATTTTTTTAGCCCACTTTCAATCTGATGTTCCAAGATACTAAAACTAAGAGTGTCCCTGGAGGTTGACACACCCACATTTATTTTAATTTTGAAGTCCTTTCTGAACCCATTTGAAAAAGCTTAGCAGCTGTTGCTCATGTACTCTCTGCCTCCGCGTTGAGTCTCATCGTCCACGGCTCCTCCTTGCTCCAGCAATGACGGAAATGGTGTGCTGTCTCCTTGTGACTCCTTCAGACTGGAACACAGAGTTTCTCTTTTTCCTCAAGAAGAGATATTCCCCAGGAGTATTCCCCGCTGTAACCATGTAAACACCAATGTATGCACATCTTTACTTTTAAAGTGATATTTGTTTGTTCTTATATCTAAAAGAAAACATGTTTATCAGTTTAGCTACAATGAATACATACATACATGAATACAAAATACAAATGACGTTGACTTTTTGTTTTTACATTTTTATACCGTAAATTTAAATGTAAACAGCATAATCTGTACTTAGATTATCACAGTAAAAATAGGTTTTCTACATATGACAGTAAAAATAAAAAGTTATATACTGATTCTTGATTTAAGGTATTAACAGTGACATACTATTTTGGATTTTACCCTCTTTTATTGCTGCTATTTGACAGTTTTTTTTTTTTACCCTAATTTCTACAAGCATTTCTTACGGGTACTATAAAATCCTCTCTAAAGTTTTTGCCTCTAAACTAAAGAGTAGTGATGAGAGAGGTCGTGCTGACCAGACTGTGTGCCCGGCAGGTTAATACGTATTATCATCATCATTCATCAGTTCAGTCTCTGGCTCACTGGGTATAGATAATGGTCTTTCAATAGTGTGAGCGCTGTTGAAGCAGCGAGATATGTGCATGCATGTCCCAGCCTGAGAGACAACCAGCACAACAACATGTAATATCTGGAGTTAATAATAATGTATACTTTATTAATCCCACAAGGGAAAATTTCAATTTTACACACATGCCTGAATTACACACATATGCTCAGTACCTATACATGCACTAATGGAGAGATGTCAGAGTGGGCTGCCCATGGAAAGTGCCTTGCTCAAGAGCACCTTGGCAGTGCCTAGGAGATGAACTGGCACCTCTCCAGCTACCAGTCAACCACCATACTTTGGTCCGAACGGGGACTTGAACCAGTGACCCTCCAGTTCCCAGCCCAACTTTCAACAAACTGAGCTACTGCCACCCAATTCATCTCCCTACAGTCTACCTTCTCATCTAGTCCTCTACTTCAGTTGTTTTTTTCATGTTTTGTTGTTTGTTGGCTTCTGTCTTTGTCTTCTTTCTCACGTTAGACACTAGAGATTTTACTGTATATTGATTGATTGATTTCCTGTTTTTATTATTAATTTTTTAATCTTAAATATATATATTTTAATTTACTCAGTGAATTGTATGTATGTATTTCTTCTCACATTATTATCCTTGATGCTTTGGCAATATTCTTATTTCTGACATTGATGCTAATAAAGCAATTTGAATTGAATTAATGGGCTTTTGACCAGGTTTAACACAAGTATCTGTGGCAGAGTCAAAGTGCTTTTGGGTTCAGCCCAGGTTTCATAGATCCAAGTATTGTGCAGTGATATTGGGAGTATACAACATATTATTGGTGGTTTGGCTGCGCCTTTTAATGTACAGAGGGGGGCATGGCAGGGATCCTTTCTTTCTGGGATGTTGTAATCCCTTTCTATTGAGCATCTGCTTCACAAATTTTATATTTTGGAGAAGAATGTACGTAGGTCTTCTCAAGACAATTTCCCCTTCTAAGAATAACTGGAAAAAAGTGAAACTGTGGTTGGAAAAAAGATAATAGAAAGATAGAAAAGCTAATTTAGATCTACCGGGGGATAACTTGGGAAAAAAGGAGGGATATTACTTGGGATTGTTTTAGGTGCAGATGTTAGAAAAAACTGGGAGAAGGATTTAGAAAAAAAGTTGCTCCTGTCAAGCATGTCTCGTAGAGGGAGAATGCTTGTAACTAACAATGTAGTTTCCACTTCATCGTGGCACGGATTAGCTTGTGTGGATTCCCTTTATAACTTGCTTTCACACATTTTTGGTGATTTATTTTAGGATAAATTGCATTGGCTTTTACTATTTGTTTAGTATGCTGCTGCTTTCCATTTATCCAGAGACTGGTGTTTGGTCTTAAAGACTTTTTTTGTTCTTTTACTAAGCAGCTAAAACAATAGATGATCAATACATATACTGTACATGTCAGCACTAAAACTATATATTATGTATGTATTCTGTTAGTTTGCAATCGTAACATATATGAATTTTACTTTTTGTTTCCTCTTAGTTCACTACTGCTTGTATTGCTGTTTAATCTTTGTACTCTGTGCTTTGTTGCTAATTATGTTTTGCTTCTGTGCTGCTTCTTGTTTTCTATTTTGCTGTTGTCTTTCGTTCTTGTTTATTTGTATTTTTACATAAAAAGCCAGGCGACTACAGATTAAAAATAGCCAGTTTTGATAATTATATTGGGAAAAGTTTATACTTATTTGAACTTGGAAGAAGTAAAAGGTAAACCTTTGTATAAAATGATGGTTAAGTGTCTGAATAAGAGTTCAGGGTGACAAACCTTGGCATGGTTATCTGCGCTTGGGAGATGTCAACCTGTTTGGAGGGGTTTATATAAGCTACTTATATAACATGTTAGCTGTTTTACACTTTATAGCCTAATAGCAGTCAATGCTTTTCTTTTTTGTTATTAATCAAAGTATGAGTGATAAATTACCTTTTTGTCCTGCCACAGAAATTGTGTAGGGCTGCAGCTGTCAATTATTCTAGTAGTAGTGAGTATTCTACCAAATATTCCATTGATTAATTGAGCAATCGGGTGACACAGGCCAGTGTTCAGGGAGAGGAAGGGATACATGAGTTAGCCTTGCTCTTCGTCATTCATTTTTTCAGTTTTCCACACGCTGGTGCCCTCTACTGGTCATTGTTGATGATGACACTAATCAACTGAAAAAATCAGTCACATCTAATAATAATAATAATAATATTAAAATTAAAAAATGTTATTAAATTAAAAAAAAATAATTAAAATGTTTTCACTCTGTTCATATTATACCCTTTACACACAGGCCTGAATTACACACACATGCTCAGTACCTACACATGCACTAATGGGGAGATGTCAGAGAGGGGGCTGCAGCTGTCGATGGACAGGCGCCCCGAGCAGTTGGGGGTCCTGTGCCTTGCTCAAGAGCACCTTGGCCACAGAACTCCTTAAAAGACTGAGAAGCTGCCAACCCAAATGATGCTGCGTGTCCTTGTTAAGGGCTTTGGCAGTAACAACCTGGATTAACACTTTATTGACTTCATATGGAATATGCTGACCTTGTGTGAGCAGAGCATGCATCATTACCACATCACAGAACATGCTAAGGCCTTACATCTCAGATTTATTCCATTTATCCTGACACAAAGCTGCTTCTGATCTGCTTTAAAATATGATAATATTGCATTGGGATATCTTTGAGAATAAACATGAGCATCTATAGGGATGAGATGGGAATTTAGGTGTTTGGTTCTGAATCTGGCGCGCTCTTGTTCAGTCCAGGGATTTGGGGGGTTTATGTGGTAATCGGATTGGTGGGCTATAAATGCTGGGTTTTTTCCTGCTCTATTTTATATGCATTGAGAAGTCCAGTGTGAAGAGAGTCACAGTCTGTGCTTTGGCTAACAAAATCTGGGAAGTAACAGAAAACAACGTAGACAAAAAAGGAAAAAATAAATGAATGGGAGTAGAGAAAGCCAGCCAAGAGCTGGAAATGAAGACAAGGAGAAGTGTATTTGAAAAATGACAATGAGTAGCACTGATTGGAGGAGTAGAAGATGCACTGAGAGAACTAGTTGCAGCATTCTTAAATTTACTAATCTGTACCGCCGTTGAAGGCATTCATATCAAGTGTTGGATTTCTCCACCTGCAAATATGGTGTGTATGGGGCTGTAGTAATGTCGATGAATGCAGAATATGCAAGCACTTACAATAGGCAGTGGTGGAAGAAGCACTTAGATCCTTTGATTAAGTAGGTAAACATATCAGCACAATGTGAAAAAAGTATTACAACCTAAAGTCCTTAAAATATAACTTAAGTATAGTCCTTGAATAAATGTACCTAGTTGCTCTCCTAACGTACATGAGAGGAAATGTGGTAAATCTGTTGATTAGTTTGTGTCTTACCTGGCAGTCACAGAAGGTAGAAGGCAGGTTTGCTGTGCTGTTTTAAAGGGTATTCAGTCTAGCATAATAAAGCACTGCTACCAGTTGGGGGCTGAAGAGTAGTGCAGTGATTGACCTTAGAGTGCGTTGGGTATGGCTGTAGCTTTGAGAGCTCCCGTCTCATTTCTCACTTCTGTTCCATCTTTGTTGGGAGACGCACATGCGCAGTACCTAGGTAAGGACTACTAGCCAGTCAGAAGCAGAGTATGAGGGTGTGCCATGTTAGCAGCTAGCCTAGGTGAGCATTATAACGTGTGTTACAAAGTGACGCACGTTTGTCACAGAAGTAAAGGCTGGACTACAACAGAGCAGTTTGGAGCAGTTTGTGAACTGTGTTTCCTGTTGGAGATGGTAAGTCCCTTTGGGGGGGGGGGACTTTGGGCCTTTTCACTTTGAAAACCTATAACATGCACATAAAAGATATATAACACAATAAAGGAAAGGGAATAAGCCAAAAAGCAAAATATGAGCACTTTCACGTATATTGTTTGTTTGATGAAACCTGGGATGACTTAACCATGTAAAAAAACATATTTTAATGCTTTACATAAAAGGACATAACATAAAACGTATGCCAGATAAAAACATAGCTCAACAATGAAGCCACCCACATGTAATACTGAAAATAATACACATTTACAATGATCCAATATGAGACCACAGAAGAGTACAATAAAAAAGGTTTTCATGCCTCTCATTAGAAGGAGAGGCATGTGTCAGTAAGAGGAAGTTAACCAATATTTTATTATAAATCTTATTTTTCTTCTAGAATTTGTAAAGCTGCATTATGGATATGAAATTTGGCAAGACAAAAAAATTGATTTGTAATCAAATATTGGTTAAAGTCTTTCCTTCTCTAATCATAAAAACAAAGTACAATTTTAAAGGTGTAGGGACCATTTAAAACATCAGCATTTAATGTTGACGTTTCTTTAAGCAGTATTACATAAGAGGGTTAAATTTCGAGGTCCATATATAAGCATCACTAAAGTGGACCCTTGAATGTAATATTGCAATTAAACAACTTTATACAACATTCGGTTACCAACAAAATCAAGGTGATAATCAAACTGTATTCATATTGTAGAACTATTTACTCCCAAAATAAAAAAAAAAATACCCAGCCAGCCAATTTGTAGAGATCGTGGGATTTCCCAAAATCTTGCAAATATAGAAGTAGAAGGTCGTGAAAGGATGGGATTTTCTTTGTCATCTCTTGTCCCCTCTCTGTTTGGCAGGTCTGTTGGGTATGGTGGCCCACATGATGTTCACCACAGCCTTCCAGCTGACTGTTAGTCTGGGCCCAGAGGACTGGAAACCTCAGACATGGGACTACAGCTGGTCGTACATGTGAGTACACATACAGCATTTTACAATCTGCAGATACAAACAGCAAAGATTGTGGTACACATGAATAAAGGAATATACTTTGTAACAAGTCAACTTTAATTACATTAAGGATGTTGTTGGCTTTGTGCCAGTGGTATAGTGGTATTGTCATGTTAAAACAGGACAGGACTAAACACAAAGTTGGAAGCACACTAAAATTTCTAAATTAACAAGTTATAGGTTTAATATGGAAGGCCATCAAAACGTCATTATTTTAGGTTTGTTAACTTGTTTCATGTTTCATGTCACACAACATCATTATTCCTTAAACGTGACAAAGATGGGACAATTGTTAAGTTAAGGTAATAAAATAATAAGACAAACCGTTTTAATTAATTTTTGATTTTTTGATTTCAAGAAAAAAAATTCTGTTGAAATTACAGTGTTGGAAATTAGCAAGTTAGCTAAAACACCAATGTAACTGTGTTGTCCATGTCAAATAAAATATAATCTAATCTATATTTTTTTTACAAAATAACATGACACATCTGAATTAATAATGTCCAATTTTGAATGAAGAAAAACAGGGTGTAGGGTGCATGCCCTGATTCTGATTATCAAAAAAAATGGGTCATTGTGAACTAATTTTTTATTCTCTGTTTATCTTAGTGATGCCCTTTCTGTTGCAGGTATCAATACACATTTTGGCCAATTGCTCGGCTTGCTTGCCTATATTCCTAAAAAAAACTTTATATGAAAAACGTTATGTATAAAAAAGTGATATATTACCGTTTTCTATTTTTCTACTTTTTCAATTTGATTTTTATAACTATATACTTTTTTTAAATGTTATTTGGTTCCTATTTCTCTGTTCCACATATGGATATCAGACAACGTTAATTAGCTTAGTCCAATGTGGGAGATGACTCAATCATCTCAATCATGCAGATAACAATCACCTGAGTTTTTAAAACTGTGTGCAGATGTTTTTAATGATTCTTGCCCTAGTTTAGAAAAAGAGGCTCAGACTGTTTGTTTTACATATCATTTAGTTTGGCATGGAGCTCCTTCACAGCCTGCATGGCATCCTCTGTTACCACCATCAACCGCTACACCAAAACCATCCTGGAGTTCAAGCACAAGCGCAGGAACATGGAGAAGAACCTGAAGATCAAGCAGAACTTGCTGGAGCTGGACTCTCCCGAGCAGGTGTGGGACATGTACATCAGCTCAGTGCCAAGCACTACCGAGGAGCTGCTAGATCTGTCTTCCAATGGGCGCAAACTCTCCAACACCTCCATCTTTCTGGACCTCAACGACCTGCCCGACCCACAGGGAGAGGAGTACTGCTAGAGCATTTTTAAACATCAGCAGGTCATTGTCATGTTAACTGTAGTACAATAATATAATTTCGGTAAACTAAATGTGAGCTCTGGAGATTCATTACCCCACAGAAAGCTGAACATCACACACATTTGACATATAAAGTTAATGTACCTTACGTGTTAGCAAGCAGTTTAAAAATCTTTTACTGTTTTTTCATGCATGTGGTTGGCTCGGCTTGGCTAGGTGCCTCAGCCCACGGCAGGGATTTGCATTTTGAATACAACAAGTTCGCTTGGTTTGTTTTTAGTGCTGGTGAGTCAGAGCAGACTGTTCTCATGAACCGTTTGTACATGAAAAGTAATACACATTTGAAGTATGTTGAGACCGACCAACCAGCCAGATAATTAAGTAATAAACTATTTATTTATATAGTTATTTATTTTTGGTGATCAAATGGTTTTATTTAAAAATTACAAACAATATGCTGAAACATAATCCAATACAATCCTATCCACTTTATTTATATAGCACAATTTTAACAAACCCAAGGTTTCCAAAGTGCTGCACAAAAAGATAATACAGAATAAATAAATAACACAATAAAAGCACAATAAAAAGATCATTAAAAGTTTTGGAGCTGCAACGGTAAATGCTCAGTCTCCTCTGAGCTTAAGCCTAGCTTTAGGCACCGTCAGGAGAAGCTGGTCAGCTGACCTGAAAGATCAGCCTGGAGTGTAGGGGTGCAGCAGTGTAACAGAAATGCCAGCAAAGACCATGACTTCTGTCTTTTTTTTCATTAAAATTTAGAAAATGTAAGGCCATGCAAGCTTTACTGTCATGTAAACACTGTAGCAGTGGGTTAAAAGAGTAGTCAGACTTTTTGAGGGGGACGTAGAGCTGGCTGTCGTCCACACAACAGTGAAAAGAAATGCCATGTTTCTTGAGAATGGAACCAAGTGGGAGTAGATAGAGAGAAAATAAAAGGGGCCAAGCACCGAGCCCGGTGGGACCCCACATAATGTATTGGGGGGTTTAAGGTGCTGTGTGCCCATGTAGCAGTACTTTGGCTGTGCTTCCACCCAATATAGTCCCAAATCAATATTTGCCTAAGACATCATCTAGTCTTAATCTGCATTGGTATCTGTATTTCTTGTGAATACGCAGGCCACGAGAAGTAATTAGGTTAGGTTGACAAGATAACAAGACAAGAACACAAGAATGTTACAGTGCAACAGCAGCAACTTCAGAGTCCAGAGGTTTCTTTGTGGGGGTGCAGAGGGGGTAGAGAGAGGAGAGAGTTCAGTTTCCTGACAGTCTGGTGGATAAAGCTGTTTGCTACTCAGGTGGTACTCACTGAAGATTCTATATATCCTCCTAGAGGGCAGGAGGCTGAAAATATGTGTGCAGGTGAGTCTGGTGTTGTTTATGTCTTGCAGGTAGGGGAGTGATCTTCAATCCTCAATGATCCTTCCAGCTGTGTTCACAATGCGCTGCAGGGCTTTTCAGTTGTAGTCAGTGCAGCTCCCACCCCATACAGTGATGCAGCTGGTGACAATGCTCTTAATGGTGCCCCTGTAGAAAGTGCCCAAGACGGGTGAGAGGCTCTTGCTCCCTTGAGTTTGCGGAGGAAATAGAGGCGCTGTGCTCAGTGATGCAGTGTTGATGGTCCAAGAGAGGTCCTCATTGATATGCACCTCCAAGAATTTGGTGCTGCTCACCCTCTTTACAGCAGAACCATTGATCGTCAGTGGTGGGTGTTGGATATGATCTCTTCAGAAGTCAACAACAACAACCTCCTTGTAATCTCTGCTCCATGTGGTCAAAAGGTTGACCTCCTTCCTGTAGTTGGTCTCATCGTTATTGGTGATGAGACCCACCAGAGTTGTGTCGTCTGCAAACTTCACCGTGTGATTTGTGCTGTAGGTTGGTGTGCAGTTGTGTGTTAGCAGGGTGAAGAGCAGGGGACTGAGCACACAGCCTTGGGGGGGGCCCTGTGCTCAGTGGGATGCTGCTTGAGGTGTTGTTGCCAACTCTTACTGCTTGTAGCCTCTCACTGAGGAGGTCCAGCAGCCAGTTGCATAGTGAAGTGTTGAGCCCCAGCTGGTCTAGTTTGCAGATGAGTTGTTGTGGGATTAAGGTGTTGAATGCTGCAGCATTGCACTCCATCTCTGTTGTTTCTGTAATCTACATTCAGAACCACAGCAGGCTTGTTGTGCTGGGTTGGTTAGTTCCATAGATTTGTTGTCCATGTCTATCTCTTCATCTTCCTCTTGCTCGTTTTGTTCTTGCTATTCCTCATATTCCTCACTGTCCTGTCTTTCTCAGATGTGTCGCTAACATTAGTGCTAGTAGTATTAGCGCTAGTGCTAGCTGAAGCTGCACTTGATTTTAAAAACAGTCCGGAAAAAATCAGTCAGTTTGCAACATTTTTCACCGTCAGACAACAGTGCTCTCTTATTTCTCTCTCTTTTTCTCCACGCCCCCACCTCCACCCTTTAGGTAGATTTGTTTTATTTGAAACCATGCACATTTTTCAACATCTGATCTGAATTAATAATTTTGTTACAAAACAATGCAAAGATGTTGAAGTGTGAGACTGTAGACTGTAGAGGGTAACCATGACTGAGATATAGAGAGACTCATTTGTGGTATAAATACCGATCAGATGACTCTGCTTATAGGTGTGAAGATTTACAATTAAGGGGCTGCATGGCTGTGACCATCATGTGGATTTCTGATTGGCAGGCTGGCCCAAGTGGGCCACAAAGACCCACGGCATCTGCCCAAATTACAGATTACCAGTCCGTCACTGCTCTAATCATACCAATGAAAGTGTTACCAAAGCCCTTCACCTCTAAGACTGACCATAAAAATGACCACATAAGTCTGCCAAAGGCTTTCATTGCGTCAAGAGAAAAAAGTGGCATTGGGGTCTTACTGTCTCCTGCAGCATCAACAATGTGAAGAAGGCGTCTAAATTGGTGGGACAGCAGCCATTAAATTTGCCTCAATGCTGTCTGGGGAGTTTAAAAAGGGTTTGAATGTATTGGACGAGAAGCTGAAGGTTTTACATTAGAGGGCTGATCAGAACGGTGAATTGTCTTGTAACATCTCAGACCGGGCTGTGGAAGCGCAGAGAAGGATGGATGCCATCGGGACTCAGTCGGTGGACCTGCTTCGTGCAACCACCGGACTGACAATGAAGATAGGGGAACTGTTGAAATCAATACATGAATTGGATGCACGGATGACGAAGAATTTGATGGACACAAATTCGGACAAATGCCACCGAATCAACCTAAATTGGATTTAAACTGACTGTCTCTTTTTTTTTACTGTGTGTTGTCCTGTGCATCATTGTATTACTGTGTATTATTGTGTTTTATTGTATTCTTATTTTTTCTCCTTCATATGCTGTATCGGATGCTGGTAACTTTAATTTCCTTGCGGGAGTCATCCCAAAGGGATTAATAAAGCTAAGTCGAAGTCTAAGTCGAAGTCTAACATTATCTTCTGCCATTCTCATTTTTATGAATCCTGTTTGGACGGAAATCACTCATTTTGACATATGGGACTCCAGGCTACAGGCTAGGAGATTCATAAAAATTTTTAAATCAGAAATTAGCAGGCTCAGGGGTCAATAGCTAGAGCACTGTAGGATCCTTATCTTTTCAAAAGTAAGGAAATCAAGGCTGTGTTCACATCCCTTGAGTCGGGCCGCCATCACCTCTTTTTTAATAGGAACCTTGCTTATGGGGGGCATTCAGAACGCCACAGTTCCAAACTTAAAGTGAAAGATCCCACATTATCAAAAAAGCTGTGTTTAAAATGAAAGTAAATGTGGATATTGCTACTGCCTTTCATCTTGTTAAATCCTAACAATAGTGCATCCAAAATGAAGTCCCTCAATACACAAAACATGTAAAACACAGAACAGCAACAGACTAGACAGTGATACTAAAGGGAGAACGAGAGAAGGGGGCAAACATAGCCAGAAAGGCTAGCAATTTATTGAAAATTATTGAGTTATTGAAAAGATAGAAGAAGGTGCTTGACACACTTGAGATGTCAGGCATTATCCCAACACTGTACCTCTGCTATAATAGATTAATAATACATTAATAATCTACTTTAGTCAAAATCTGAATCCTGTTGTTTTGGGTTGATAGAGTGTGACGAGGAAAGATGTAGCACACAGACAAAGCTCAAGGTAATTAATGTACAGCAATATTATTATTCATAATTTTTTTGCCAAGTCATATTGTTTCTTTGCAAATGCTCCGTGGCCCAGTATTAGCCATCTCATTTCATAAACCTTCATTGATGCTTTTATCACTTCCACTTTGACTCTACAATGGAGTCTTGTCTGGGGTCCCCAGCTAAACCCTAGACAGGCTCCAGGATGTCCAAAACTCTTTAAACTACTCAAACACCACCTGTTCACCACAACCTTCAACTTACCTTAACTAAACTCAGTCACATTCATTTCTGTACAGTCTCCTTGGGTTTCATGAAAAGCGCTATATACATAAAAAGGTATTATTATTATTATTATTATTATTATTATTATTATTATCTGCCAGGGGTTGAGAATGATGACCTTTTTATTATGATCAAAGTGTATAACCAAAAGCCCACTGCATTATTAAAACCAAACCAGGCAAAAAGAAAGAAATCTTAACCTCTGTGTTTGTAAAGTCCTGATTACAACGCTGGCTTAACTTTCCTTTAACTTACTCCAGCACTTACAGTGCCCAGAAAGTCTTCTTTTCCAGCTGTTGCAAAGCCAATCACATTAAGTGCAAATTGCAGGACAAATGTGTGTTCAGCAGTGTTCCTAGTTTACAGACTATACAAATGTTTCAGAATTAATGTGGTGATAATGTATTGATGCTTAAATGTTACATATAGGACCTTTCAGGACCAGTGCTAAACTACACACCATATCTTTTAACTATCACATCAACTCTACAATTCTCAATATATAGCTCATTAAGCTATGTATTTAAATGTGGCTGGACAGCCCAGTATTAGGGAGCTCCACGTATTGATTGTAACATTGTACACATACTGTAGGTTGGAGTGATAATACACTGCCTCCCACCCAATATGTGAACCAAATGAAGCTCAGCGTAAATTCTTTCAGGAAGACTTCTATGCTTCATATACCTCTCTTTCCTAAACTGATCAGCTGATTCGGTGTGAAAAATAAACCTTTTGCATATTTGCAATGATGTCTCTCTAGATTGAAATAGCATTAGGTATCTTAAAACACACCTCATCAGGTGTGAAAGGCAGGGTTGGTAACTATTTCCAAAATATTTTTTTATACATTGTTTGAAATGTTTTTTACACCCCGACAGCAATAAATAACTTATGTACTCTGAAAAAGGAGTGAAAAAGATTATCTGTTATCTGTAGCTGCTGAAATCATGTAAAAATGCCCACCAATCACTGCCATGCAGTCCTCTTGGAAAGAACCAGTTAAATGCCTCAACGCGTATCCTTCCTGCCTACAAGCCTGAGCTCAAAGGCCATTGTTATCGCCAGACTTACTGCAAGTCTATTAGAATGGAGGACAAAACTCAGAAAAAGTTAAGTAGTTTTGATGAGTGATATTGCTGCTGATTATTCTCCGCTCTGCTTTGAAGCAGCGAAGCTGCGGTGCTCGTTCACATCTGTGTTTGGGACAGAAGGCAGGGGAGGGGTTAGCCAGAGTCCTGATGAGATGCTACTTTCAAATAGAAATGCTAACCTTTCATCACTACCAACCTTGCCTTTAATCCCTATAAGCAATTACAGTATTTGCCTCACCATGGAAGGTGGACCTAAGGACTGTTGCAAGAAGTGTAAAGAATGAGTGTAGGTGAGTGTGGGTGAAGGATGCCCATAGACCATGTTGAGTGCCTTTACTTAAAGCAGCATGCCTCTGATCGAACAGCATGCTCACCACATTTTAACGAGGGTGATGCTGTTTTTTCCGTAATGAATGCTTTAGAGGAAACTTGTAGCTGCCAAAACTCATCAGCAAGAGGATTGCGCCTCTTTTGAAGTTCTCTGTGTGAAAGCTTCTTAATGGTGTACTTTTCATACATATTTACACAAATTGTATTAATGAAAAACACAGACCAGGATTTTTTTTTTTTTTTTTTTACAGTAAAATGTATATTATATATTGTATTTATTTATTTATTCAATTCCAATATACATGTATTGTACACAAGTTAAGATTTATAAATGTCATCCTGGGTTGCAATACATGCTGACAAATGGATTGTTGTGTCTTCTTGTCTATGTCAGACTTATTTACAGAAGCACCTTTGTGTGTAGTGTGTTCTGTAGTTAAAGTTTTGTGGCTTATTTGCAACCTAATATATTAATATGACAAAATTTGTATGAACAGATATTTAAAAGTAAACAAGGATGGAACATCATAATAAAACAAGAGACTTGTTTTACCATGTTTTCTGGTACATGCTGACAAATGGATTGTTGTGTCTTCTTGTCTATGTCAGACTTATTTACAGAAGCACCTTTGTGTGTAGTGTGTTCTGTAGTTAAAGTTTTGTGGCTTATTTGCAACCTAATATATTAATATGACAAAATTTGTATGAACAGATATTTAAAAGTAAACAAGGATGGAACATCATAATAAAACAAGAGACTTGTTTTACCATGTTTTCTGTTGGACTTTTTCCTCACCACTCTTAAAATGCTTCCTTTAATGTCCACGAGATGGCATTGTTATCCCACTCTGACATTACCAGAATGTCTCTTCTCTTTAAACCCAGCAGCTTTCAATTTGTGTTGTTTGTGTTCTAAATTTTAAATTGTAATTTCCCCCTTTACAAAGAGAACACCCATTTAAACCAACAGTATAATTTAGAGATTGATTAAAGGTATACTATGCTTTCCTATAGACTCATACAAAAATATTCCCTCTTAATCATCCCTTATGACCTACTAGAAGAGTGTGCCTTTAAACATTGGGTGTGTAGCCTTCACGCAAGCGCTATCATGCATCCAAGAGGAAGCTATGAAAATTACGCCGGGGTTGGCTTTCACTTCTGCTGCTGTGTGAGATGCTGCCAGTGGTGCACTGTGCTGTGTTCTGGCAACTGCAATGAAGGACGTGTGTTTCTGGTGTCGTCGAGCTGGAGGGAGGAGAGGCCAACAGTATGCCTGCATAGTATTTGAAATTAAACAATTACACGGATCACCTTTTTGCATCTTATCGACAAGGCAGTTTGTACATCTCTGACGTAAACAGGTTTGCATTTGCAAAGCAATTGCACTAATGTTGTCTGCGCGCACATTCAACATTAATCCTAGCCACTCTCATTAAGGCTCAATAAGACCTTATAAAACAACATTTGATGGCAAACAATAAGGAAAAGAAAAAATGTGAGAACGATTAACACAAAAGTCAATGGCTGGGGCGCCCTGGTAGAGTCCGTACCATTAAGGCTCAGTCCTAAATACGCACCAGCCAGGGTTGAGGCTGACCCTGAACCCTTTGCTGCATGTCTTACTCTCTCTTTTCTCTCAGTTTCTGTCTAAATAACAGCATAAAATGCCTAAGAAAATATCTTTAAAGAAAATAAATTGGATATCCTTGGATTAAAAATAATTTTATTTATTATGCTTTCAAACTAGTGCAAATACATGCAAACAGATAACAACCCTGTAAGCAGGCCTTCTCACAGAAACAGTCACTCCTGAAAGCCTCTTCATCTTAAGAAATGTCCGTTGATATGACCTGGTTTCATTTTGGTTGTCCCCCAGCGGTCCCTTTACTTCACTCAAGGTACAGGTCAGGTAGTTCTGCAGTTGGATGCTAACGTAAGCCTAGCACATAAATGTTCCAATAGGAAAGGAAGCAAATGATCTGGAACAGTTCTCCTACATCCATTTATCCACATTTATTATTTAAGAATACAAAACCACTCAGTCAAATCTCAGCTCATTTAAAGATTCTCTCTCTCACCCCTTTGTTGCTCGCCACATAAAAGATGAATTCCCTCTTTTAGGTAACAATGATTGGAGGACAATACTCTATGTATGCATTGATTGCCCTTAAACTCTTAACCAGTGGGACTGAAGAACAAAAAGGTAGAAAAAAGTTCTGGAATATGAAAACGCACCAGTTCTATGTTTATTGTGCCACAACTGCCTACCAACGAGAGCATCAGGATTAAACTGCAAACCAGAGATGCTAAAAGCGACCATTAAACTTTGAAACTGTAGCAAGCACTGTCTCATGACCTCACAAATGTTTTATTTAACCATCTCACATAGTCTACCAAATGAGGAAGGTGTACAGTACATTCCTTCCTGAACATCTATGATAAATGAAATAATGCTGCTGTCGTTCAAACACTTGAACAAGATGATTGATTGATAGGGGTAAATGTACTGACACTAAGTTTTCATTATTAAGTCTCTGAGATGTCTTGCTGGACATAATATTAATCTGTTTTAGTCTGATGGAAGAATTTCTCATGCTTCTACTCAAAGAAGCATAATGCCAACAAAAGCCTCTGGTTCCACACAAATAAAAGGTCACTGCCATCCAAAGTCCTGGCCCGCCATCTGATAAAAGCGCTGGTTATGCATCTTGTAGAAATCCCTCAGTCTCTGCATCACCTCAGGGTCGATGGAGGCATGCGTCCTCCCTTTTGTCTTCCCCAGGCAGTGAGGTTTACTGCTGCCCTCTGGCTTCTTCAGACAGGGGAAGCCTTTTGTTTTGTTAAAGTAGAAGTGCTTGTCTGTGACAATCCTCTGGAGACCCAGAAAGTCCTGGACTTTGCCAAGTTCTCCGGCAGGGTCGGAGATGAGCCTCTCGCCACTGACCAGATGGATTTGAGTCCTGGGGAACCAGGCCAGCCAGCGTTCCAGGTGCTGGGCGTACAGGCCTATCCACAGCGGGCTCCACAGTGAGTCGATCTGACCTAGAGACAAGACAGAGATATACCAAGTCTCTTTATTAAAAATTATCATTGCTACAATCACCATTGTCTCAAATTCTCATTCAACTATTACATTTAAAGAGGAACATCACTTCAGTTATAAGAGAGACAGTATTCCTGGAATATGAGAACCATGTCAATGGGACATTGTAAGCTTTGTTACTGTCAAATAAATATTGATTGTGCAACAATAAACAAGTTCAGTCAGGGACACTCTCGTCATAGATTTAACCATTTATTTTTTATTTGGCGCCAAAAGCTGCATGATAAGATGACACAGGGATCATGCTGCTGAGACCCCCCTGTACACAAGAGTAGGCCAAATCCAAGACATCAAAACAATTTCAGACATAGTTATGATGACACCCAAAACCAGGAAGGTGGAGGCTGGGGTAGTTTGCCAGCAGCAGCGGTGTGAGGCAGTATTGGAGGACGCAGAGAGGAATAGGGAGACTTTTAAGTGGATCCCCTGATGTGAAAATGGCTGTGATTGGTTGAGACTGGCTGGAATGACAATTCAATAAGTGGTCATTTGACTTCCTGCATTAACTAACGCAATGCTTAATTTCATATTAAGGGATTTTGTCACTCCTTTTATTCTTTTTCTTATTTTGAAACTACAATTTCTATAATCTCTGCATCTGTGCCAGGCCCTGAGAAAGTGAGCTAAGCCTTGCAGCCAATTTGTTTCCAGTGGCCACTCGCGCATTGCCAGAGAAAATCACCTGCGGCTCAGAAAGGACTTTCCCCATATGCAACCATTGTAAAAAAGACTTCTTTATTTTATTTTATCAGATAGTGATAGTCACAGGAAAGGGGTGGGGGGAGAAAGAGAGGGGATGACATGCAACAAAGGCCAGTATGTCTTAGTAGGCCTTAGCCTACATGGGGCGCACACTCAACTGGAGGCGCTAGAGGTCGCCCCATTTAAGAGATCACTTTAAAACTGTTGCCATGACACTGCAAACAAGTTTGATAATTACATATCACTAGAAAAATATATCACTCTTTTTAATCTGTAATTTTAATCCATGGTCTTTTTATATTAAAAAAAGTTCCCCTCCCTTCCTTTAGAGAGAAATAAAAAAGCTCCAGGACCAGGTATCAGCAGCATGGTCTGAGTCTGTGCTCATAACACCAGGATCAGTACCTGTGGTGCGGTTCTTGAAGGCCAGGCTCTCAAAAGGAGGGATGTCGTGGGTCTTTGAGATGATCTGTGTGTAGTCAGATATGGCTCTGGTCACAGGGTCACGGACAACCACAATCAGCTTCACATCCTGTGACATAGCATGGACTCGTGCTGGTGTTTCCACGGTAACAAAGTAACGAGGCGTCTTCTCAATAACAATCTGACCGTCCAGGGCTTTGGGCATCATACTTCTATAAGTACAGGGAAAATATGTTGTAAAGACAAAGTACTGGCAAAATACAATATCATATTAAATAGACCTAGGTCTGCACTCCTCCCTGTGCAGCTGGATCCTCGACACCTACGACTGCATGGCTATATCAGATTCCAACATCATTGTCAACATCATCTAGTTTGCTGACGATACAGCTTTGGTGGGTCTGATCACCGATAATGATGAGATGGCCTACCTGATGAAAATCAACCACTTTGAGAATTGGTGCCAGGAAAACAACCACGTGCTGAACGTCACAAAAACTGAGAGCTGACTGCGGACTGCTGGAAACAGCAGAGGATCTACCATCCACTCAGGATCAGCGGGGCTCAGGTCGAGAGGTTACCTCCATAGTGAAGAAGACCCGTCAGCGTCTCTACTATCTCAACTTTAAGCTCCCCATCAGGGTGCTCAGGAACTTTTACACCTGAACCACAGAGAGCATCCTGTCTGGTAGCAGCCCCCAAAAAGAATGCAAGACTAAGGCAACAAAGAGGGAACGCAGTCACCCTAGAGACTCAATGTTCTCTCTGCTGCCATCAGGGAGGTGTTATTTCTGCCTGAGAACAAACTCAGAGAGGTTGAGGAGGTGATTCTTCCCTCAGGCTGTCTGTCTGCCCAATGAGAACTGACGCTAGTATCCCACCCACCACCTCATTTTCTTGTGTTGTATATTGCTATTTTTATGGATTTTGTTGTTGTTTTTATTGAGAAGGAACACAATGAATTTCACTGCAAATTGTACTTTGTATAATGGTGTATATGACAAACAAATTTGATTTGATTTTAATATAAATAGAAAAGAGGAAGCTTATTTTGATCTAGTTAAGATCCTAAAATATAGAGAAATTGAAACAAAATGAAGCACAGTAGGCTATATCTAAAATAGTTTTGATTTGAGTAAAAATGTTTTCATGGGTGCACTAATCAATCAAATGGAAATATTCTAGATACACTGTTTCATTTTATACCAACGTATTTCTGGAATTCACCATAACGTTTGGGATATTGACTAGTGTGCAACAATACAGTAGAAAAATGGAAAGGTTCAACATCTTTACTTCCTCCAAGTAAGCTGAGAAGATCCATATCACTCAGGTGATGCTTAACATAAAGACTAGATACAGGGGGGAACTGGTTAATATTTATTTTATTTTACTTTGGACAAAGCTCCTTGCATGCGTTTTCTGGTCCTCATACGCCTATAGGCTGACAAATAGGTACTGTATGTAAGTGACACTGATTTTTTGAACTCACACCAAGAAAGTGAATATGTATATTTCCCTAAAATGTCAGACATCTCACTCTGACAGACAATGAGAGAGCACCCATCTCCAGTGATCCAGACACACAAGCAGGGGACAGCAATGCTACATAAACACAACAGTCTTTCTTTGAATGTGTCTCGCTCTGCTCATATCACCTCTAACTACACACTAGAAGCCCAGCAGATGGGACTCATTTAGAGATAAATTACTCCAGAGGGCTCAAAGAACTGGTTAGGGACTCTGGGACATCTGCCAACACACCTGCCAACACACCTGCCTGACTGCCTCACAAAACACACACAACCTCGGCAGCATGGTCACACACAGCACTGAATCAGCTAACCAGCTTGTTTACATAAACAAAACTTAAATTCCCATACTAATGTGTATACAATTTTTATTTCTTAAACTACAAATTCTACAAAAGTTTATATTTTTGCGGAGCATTTCTTAATGCATGCTGTACTGTTTTAGATTTTTAGAGGTATTTTCCAAACCGTTCCAGGCAACCATTAATTTGCATACATTTGCTAATAGGAACTAATAGCTACTGTTTGGCCCTTGGTTTGAAATTATTCATCTTTAGCTACGAATCATTGGTCTATAAAGGCTAAATCGATTCGATTTATAAATAAATATAAATTGATTTATAAATATTACATTATATTCCCCAAAACCTCCAAACAATGCCAAAAATCCTGTTTTTCCATAATTTGTTTTTGAATCAAAGCTTCTTAAAATGTACAGATTAAAATATGGAATTTTTCATCAGAGTGACCAGTGATGGGAATAACGGCGTTATAAATAACAGTGTTATTTTTCTTAATTCATAATATCTACATCCATGACATTTGATTGTATGCTAGTCTCACTTTATGATAACCATCATTAATAGATAGTGAATTGATAGTTAGATCATCTTTAGTTAATTGTCATTAATTAATTGTCAACTGTTTTAAAAAGCAATTAAATTATAATTAACAAAATATTAGTAGTGCTGTAAATTAACAGTTTATTGTTACACATATTATATCCTTCATATACTATATTAGATATCAGGTAATGATTAGAAACCATATTTAAAACATCTATAAACATTACATCGAAGATGGACCAGATATTTCTACCACTTTGTTAAGGGTTACTAGTAAACCGTTTATAAACATTATCTGGATGGCTATTGTAAAGCTGTGACTAATGTTTTTCATAATTAGTTATTGGTTAATAAGTGCTTGGTAATGCAGTGATAAAATTATTTCCCTTCATTAAATTATATAAAAAATTATTTATATACATACAGTACATATGTATTTATATACAGTACTGTGCAAAAATTCTTAGGCAGGTGTGAAAAATATTTTTTAGAAACTTTCAAAAATATAAATTAAAATAGTTTATTTTTATAAATTTAAAAAATGCAAAGTGAGCGAACAAAACCAGCATCAATTCTTATAGGTACACTTGCAAAAAAGTCGGGCAATGTTGAGGATCGTAGACGCAGTGGTTGGCCAAGGAAACCTAGTGCAGCAGATGAAAAACACATCAAGCTAATTTTCCTTCAAAATCTGACAATGTCCAGCAGTGACAACAGCTCAGACCTGTGGGACCCAGGTACAACCATCTACTGTCTGGAGAAGTCTGGCCAGAAGTGGTCTTCATGGAAGAGTTGCAGCCAAAAAGCTAGAACTCCGACATGGAAACAAGGCCAAGGGACGCAACAATGGACGAAAACATAGGAACTGGGGTTCAGAAAAATGGCTGCAGGTGCTCTGGACTGATGAGTCAAAATTTAAAATATTTGGCTGTAGAAGAAGGCAGTATGTTCGCTAAAGGACTGAAAAGCCTGTCTGTAGGCTACAGTGAAGCATGGTGGAGGTTCCTTGCAAGTGTGGGGCTGCATTTCTACAAATGGAGTTGGAGATTTGTTTTGGATTAATGGTGTCCTCAATGCTGAGAAAGAAGGAAATTTTTAGGAGTTTGACAATACTGCTGTAAGGTTAGCACTGCCAGCAGGGCTAGTGTTGGACTAATTTTCAGCCCTGGAGTTTTATGCCCACTTTACTGTACAACTGACCTTATTAAAGTAATGTAATTAAGCCCTTAGTATATAAGTCTTCAATAGTCTGCAACATTGTACTGTATTATGTTTTAACCATCTCATTGTCTTTATTTGGCGTTTCACTCTCAAACTGCAAGCTGTTTTTTAAGGAAAACGTTTACCACATCACTTCTCTAAAGCTTTCCTTCTTTCATTGTCTCCTTTTCAGCGGCATTTTTGTGCTTTCCATTATCCATTTCTAGTTTCTTTTTGCTCGCATTTTGCGGCCGCATCCTCCAACAAACACCACTGACTGAAGTGCAGAAGATGATAGTTTGTTATTGTTTTTTAGCAAGGTGTTGCCATTGGAGCAATCAAAACATAAATGTGTTATAATTAACAAGGTTGCACTCTGCGAGTGAGCTGCTTGAATGTAGAGGACGATGGGCTGCATGAATGTAGAGGACAATGGGCTGCTTGAATGTAGAGGACGATGGGCTGCTTGAATGTAGAGGACGAGGGGCTGCATAAATGTAGAGGACGATGGGCTGCTTGAATGTAGAGGATGATGGGCTGCATGAATGTAGAGGACAAGGGGCTGCATGAATGTAGAGGACGATGGGCTTCATAAAGGTAGAGGACGATGGGCTGCATGAATGTAGAGGACGATGGGCTGCATGAATGTAGAGGATGATGGGCTGCTTGAATGTAGAGGACGATGGGCTGCATGAATGTAGAGAATGTAGAGGACGATGGGCTGCATGAATGTAGAGGACGAAGGGCTGCTTGACTGTAGAGGACGATGGGTTGCATGAATAAACACAAACAATAGAAACTACAAAAGAGGCGAAACACATTACAGGAAAAAGTGCTCATGAAACAGGTGAGTTTTCAACAGCTTCTTAAAACCATTGAATGACTTTGAATGACTAGTGCTTTGTAAGTGATTAAAATTTTATTAAAATCAATACTCATTCTATCGGTTACAAATTGGCTGGGTTAGGGTTACACTGGTGCAAAGGGTGTGCCCTATGTCTGGTATTAAGTGAAGGTCTAGCAGCCGATTTCTGGACCAACTGGAGCCATTAATATAGACATTAATGATTTTTTTCCCAGATCTTAAAAACATAATAGAAGTTTGAGTTCTGCAATATTTTTTGTTTGGAAGAAACAAGATTTGACCACTTGCTTTATATGCCACTCAAAGTTCCTATGTTAGGGTAACCAAAATGCCTTTTTTTAATTCTGGAATTCAACGGTCATTCAATGGTCATGACTTTAGATTGCCGGGGGATTTGAGTTGATCTGATCATGTGAGGCTGGCAACCCTTAAAGCCACTTAGCCCTAAGACTTCCCTTTTTAACTCCAATACCCTGAGCAGGAGGAGCTACACACACACACACACACACACACACACACACACACACACACACATGCAGAATACATACACAATGCAAAAAACAAGCATACAATCATTCACTCATTAGTCAAGCATATACTACTATGCTTCTGGCCTCCCAGGGGACCCATCTCTTACAATCAAAGGCCATGTAAGACTGCCTGGGTCGGCTGTCCGACAGTCCGGCAAAAACGCAGGTCTTTCCATTCATTTTGAATGGGGGTAGTGCATAAAAGGTGGGTGTGATTTTTACCAGACCCTTTAAAGACTTTGTGTGTGCTCATCTAACTGTATGTGTGTCTCTGTGAATTTGTTAACATGTTTTAAATTAAAGGGTTGGGGGACTGATGAAGGAATGATGGGAGTGGATACAAACGCGCCTCCATTAGCAATCTGTCAGTGAATAGCCTTAGAGCCAAGAACCCTATGCCATTACCTAAGCACAAAGAGCTAATTACTGCCCCAAAGAGCACCATCAAAAGAAAAGATCTATTATAAATATGCTTGTTAAGAGCTTTGCACAGACACACTAATTGACAGGCATCATAGCTTTTAGTTTTTAGTTTACTTTTAATAACAAAATATGTCCTTATCATACTTTGTCATTTAAAACTTTGATCCCGGGGCTTCTGTAACTTCAATTCCATTTCGTCCCTGAATAAATGGAGACTGGAGTTTGAGTTATGTAACTTTTTTTCAAAATCAGAAAAAATGTCATTGGTTGACCTAATCCTCAGTAGGAAGAACTAAATAATTATAATTTTTCAAAAGTAATTTTAGTAGAGATAGCACATGATATACTTATTAAGAAATTCAAGAACCCTATCCCCGCTGCAAAAGTCAGCCAGCTGACCACATGCATATGTTCTGGTACATTTTGGGCAGACATATTTCAGGCCTACTCCAGAATGTTTGGTATAGACATCCCTCCAAGTCCAATATGTGCCATATTTGGCTTTACACAAGAAACTCAATCTCTTAAAGGCAGGGCCTAAGCTGTCATAGCATTCACCTCTTTGCTTGCTAGATGTCAGACATTACTCCTGTGGAAGGAAAAAAAAACATTCAGTACAAGGATGTTGTTGACATTATGTTTTTCCTGAAACTGAAGAAAATTAGATGCACACTGAAAGGCTCTATACAGAGTTTTGAGAGAACTTGGACCTTTTTCTTGACATACTTTGAGAGCTTACCAATCACCCCCCCCCCTTTATTTAATTTTCATCTTTTTTGGGTTGTTGGTTTGGTTATTGCTATATTGCTGTGTACTGCACTTTTGTATGGCCAAGATTTGAATGGTTTGTTATTCAGAATTGTCTTTTTATTGGCAAAAATCAATAACATGTGTTAAAGACAAATGCAAGAACCCTCAAAAGCCAATAAAATGGAGTTAAACAAAACAGTGTGAAAGGTAAGATTTTTATTTTCTAACTTGAACTATGGCTCTTGTTAATGATTACTCCCTGACAGTGTAATATTTAGGTGTTCATTTACTGGTTGCTGAAGATCGTTTCAACCACACTTTTTAGTAATGTTTGTCAGTGTGACTCTCAACACTGATTTATGGTTTAAAAATCGCAAACTGAATAATTGACATCATAGCTTTCTGTTACATTGATCGGAATTGGGACACTTTACACTGTAGTTTACACTGCCGATACTACTTTAGTCACCATACACTTCCATTCCATTCTGGAGAACACTTTACCATCAAGAATATCTCTTTTTTTCCACACACATGATTTGGGGTCACATACTGTACAAAATTCCAATATCTGATAGCTGAATTTGATGTGTGTGAGTTGCCAACAAGTCCTTATATATCTAAACAACAAAATTGGTTGCTTGTTAATGACATATGACTGTTTTAAAAACAGGAAGTAAATCAGCACATAAATCTGTGGGCGGGCATTTGAATTCTGTGAGCAGGCCTAATGTAAATGTATGTCTTTTTTTATGCAAATAAAATGTAAAACAAAGCTTTCACAAGATGTTCGCTGGAAGATAAAAAAAAAAAAGAGGATAGAGGACTGGACCAACCCGATTTACAAATCCAGCAGCAGGCTAGTGACCGAGGACGAAGCTACATTCAGGGCTTTACCATTATATGATTATTTTTCTGACTTTAATTTCAAGCAAAACTTCTCAAATGTAGCAGCCATCACCTCACCCAGTAAGAGCGTACGCCCCACGTTGGCTGAGTCCTGCAGCGGCACAGGTTTGAATTCGACCTGCTACCCTTTGCTGCATTTCATCCCCCATCTCTCGCCCCCTTATATGTCTATCCATTGTCTCTATACAATAAAATTCATAAAAAAATAAAAAAATTCAGTATAGAAGGGTCCGTACTTCATTGTGGGTGTACTAGATGACTTGGTCAACCGGATTAACAGGGGCCCAAGGACAAAGATGAAAGTTGTTCATCACGACAAGCTCAAAGCTTACCATTCCAGGACAACACTAGACAATGACTGGGTCTTTCAAGAGGCTGAAACTTGGGCACCAGTGGATGTGCCACCCTTGTTGTCAGATCCCAGCTCTTCAGAAATCAATATCAGTCCCCCTGACCTTTGGGGCACATCACCAGAGACAGAGGACACAATGGTGGAGTTCCTTCCAGGTCTCTTCTCTCTACCACCATCATCGACAGCTTCACCAAGCAGCAGCCAGCTCCCTTGCCACCCTGCTCAGCCTTCCGTGGATGTGGCTGGGACCCAGCATAAGGCCAAGCTGCTCGCCTCCTTTTGAACTCCACCCCTCAGCGTTGAGGGTCCGCAGAGCTCCTGACATGTTTGGTGACTGGATTGGTCATTGAGCATATACAGTATGCCTGAGGTTGGGTGTAGGCGGATCGCTGGCCTCCTCAGAGGAAAAGAGTTCCAGTAAAAAGAAATAAAAAGACAACAAAAACAAAAGAGCTCCTGTGTTGTATCATTACAAAAGTAATTTGACTATATTGAGGTTAAAATGTGAAGTTGGTATAGGCTTAATATAATTGTTTACTTGATAGTCAGTAATTTGAATACTAATGGGCCGCATAGTTTTGTTATAGCATCCTGGGTATGTTTACTGCTAAGAACTTTATTGAGCATGGGTGTGAAAAACATGATGTGAATGGGACAATTTAAAAAAAAATTGTTTAACAGAATATATTGCCCTATTTTTGCACTTAAAATCCTGCACCCTGGAGAAACTTTACGCTAGCAAGTAAAGGTAAGTGCGAGTGGTTAAAGTAATAGCCACTGGAGGAGGACCCCTTCAAGGACTGTGGTAAACAGGGGCTATGGTTGGGGATGTTTGTAAAATGACTGTCTAATTAATATTTTCCTGTGTACAGTGTAATGATGCTGGAGATATTTTTAATCATCCTCCAGAGTGGGGGTAGCGTTGCAATCTCTGCCTTGCCCTGGCGGCTTGTTGGGAAAATGTGTATGTGTGACGCAGTGGGGTAGGTGTGTTCTGGGTAGTAGAAACAAAGTAGGCAATAACGTGGGAATCAGTCTAAGTCTACGGTGCAATTGTAATAGTAACACAGTACACTCCAGCCGTTGAATGTGTACCACTGTGAGTAATAAAGCCCGAGTTCATTGCTGCAACCAACCGACGCCTCACTGTTTTGTGCTTTGGCTCTGTTAATCTGGACCACTAGACATAGGTTACCTGCCACGCAACGTAATAAGTCTGAGACCAACTCTAAGCTACGGTTCGGAACGTGGAAGCTGTAAAGGCCTTGCCATGATGAGAGTGAAAGTTCAGATAGCCGGTGGGTTGGTGGATTTTGTTGCCTCTCTTGATGGAGCTTTGAAAGAGCACATTGGCAGCGCCACTGTATTTAAGAGAGTGTCAAAAACTAACAAGCTTCTGGACTGTATGTTATCTGTAACAAGAGAAAAATAATCAACTAAGTCCAGACAAGTGAAGTGAAGACATAGCTCAGTCTCATCTACAGCAAGGAAGAGTTCAAAGCCTGCCGTGGTGCTGTGGAGGTATTAACTGTTTGGAAAATAATCTTGAAGAAGTCCAAAACTGTCACTCTCATGAAAGTTGTCAAAACCACACCCATGACCACGGTTAAAGCTGAGAGGCGCTTTAAAAACTTCTAAAAACCTTTCTCAGAAACACCATGATCCAGGAGAGGCTGAAAGCACTGTCCATGCTGTCCATGAAAAAGAGACTTGTTATTGAGATGACTGACTTTAATCAGAGAGTAATTGAGAAATTTGCTGGCCTGAAGGAAAGGAGAGCAACATTTATGTTCAAGTAGTTAAGATGCTTTTTGGTAGTGGGTGGAAGGATGTAGTTTAAAAAAACTTGAATCTTGTATCATATTGAGCAAGTGTGGTGGTGGTTATGGAGCATTGGATATGACACATGCCTTTGGTGGGGGATAGCTGGGTTCAATTCCCACTGCGATATGTCAACCAATGTGTCCCTGAGCAAGACATTTAACCCATAGTTGCTCCAGAGGCCTCTGATCTGTGTATACCAATTGTAAGTCGCTTTGGATAAAAGCATCAGCTAAATTCCATGTATTAAATAAAGTAGTGATGTTTTTTTGCGCAGTTTCAAAGTACTGCTTTGTATTTATTTTTTTTATTTTGTATTACAACTATTTTTGGTTGGGCATTTTCAGCCTTTATTTTTGACAGGACAGCTGAAGTCATGAAAGGGGAGAAAGAGGGGGAATGACATGCAGCAAAGGGACGAAGGTCGAACCTGGGCCCACTGCATTGAGGACTAAACCTCTTTAGATGGGCGCCCGCTCTACCAACTGAGCTATCCAGGCAAAGTGATATTTATAATAACAATCTGAGTATGTCAGTGTCAAAAACAAGCACTTTTAGTTCAAGGTTGACAATTGCCCTGTGCGATTACACTGCAGCACAGTTCAAGGCTGCCGGTTACAGCACTCTTGCTCAATACTGGGCATGTTATTCGTTAGACACAAATATATGGGAAAATAGGGTCCAGTTTGAAAAATACCCATATTCTCCTTTACACACCCAAGTATTAGAGCCCATTACTTGCAACTGAATAGAACCGTCGGGTGACACCATGTGTTACAGAGAAAATCTCTAGTTTTAGTAAAACATCCTTATAATGCCCATTTAGTTTTGAGTGTGAGATCAAACACCCAGTATAATGAACACAGAGGGATTATCCACATCTTATAATAAGCCTTTGTTTTCCCTCGAGGTTTTTTCCTCCATTACACAATATTTTAGCAGGCCTTCCAGGTGAATAACCTTGGGCCAGCCAAGGCCACTGGCTATTAATCCTATGGGGGCTTAGGTGGATGTGGATCGTGTACAACCTGGAACAGTAAGGATTGTGTGTATTGGGATGAAAGTATAAAGCAAGAAGGTGTTGGTGTAAATGTCAGGGGATGGACTGAGAATGGTAATGCAGCACTGGGCCTCAGCTGGGACCCAGAGTGGCAGGTGGAAACTGGGGAAGCCAGGACCCTCTGGAGCCCCATCAGTAGCATGCTATGTCATGTGACGTGAGTGTTTTTGTTAACAAATGTAAAGCAATTGCAATGTTCATCATTTGTACAGCAGGAAAAATGTGAATGGAATTTCTTGCTTGAAATTAAAGAGGAATCAATGGCCAATTAAAGAGCAGAGTATTGACTGTGTTTATTTGCATGCACAAGTGCGTTATAGTGTGTGATATTAGTGGACCGCTTTTACATTTTGCTCTGTATGGGGGACCATTAAGGGGTTGGCCCATTGTGGCTGCAACCTGTCCACTTCAGGAGACATCCATCACAGAGGCCATATATTATATATTCCCCACCTCCTTTGCTTTCCTAGCCCCAGGGGAGGCCTTAATGAGGGCCCGATCGCCCCACCCGTCTGGGCCTTATGGTGATCACCACCAGTGCATTACGGGAACAGGATAGACCCCACCACACCTGAACCCCCAGTTACACACACAACAAATATAACGTAGCCAAAATCAAATCTGTTATTATAGCTTAAATCACTTTTTTTTTTAATTTACCAAAAGATACTAAATATATAAAATATTAGATTCCTATCCTGGAGATCAAACCATTGGTTTCATCAGAAAATCTGCCTATCCATGGTTGTTACTTATCCCATCCATCAAATGACATCAAGTGTTTTGGCAGCCATTCTTCTGTGAATGGCAATTACATCCACTGTACAAACAAAAACACAAGTAGCCCTACGCATGGCAGGACAAAGCCACCACTGTATGGTAAAGAGGTAAATATGACTTGCGAGTCTGTGCCTGTTCTGAAAACAGAAAGTTTGCTAATCCAGCAGGATTCCAGGATTCCTCTGGCTGAATTCATTTTGCTACAGTTGCTAAATGCCTGTCTCAAACTGTTTAAAGGTCCAATATGTAATATATTTACTATAATAAATCCAAAAATGACCCCAATGCGTCATTAGATATTAAGGATTCATGCTAAGTCAAAATAATTTCTTTTCTGACAACAATGCTAATGCCAGTATTTTCTCCTTTTGAAATTTCCGTTCCATGACGGAATTTCTGTTTGTGTTTTGGCTTGTGTGTTGCTAACAACTGCCCAGTTTGACAGCCAGGCCAGGTTGCCAGATATACAGTATACCTGTAAAAACGTAAACCCAGCACGCTACAGCTGTAATGCTAGTACAGCCATGAAAGCAGCAAACAAACGAACGGGATCAACGGATATAGATTGTACCCAACATAAAAAACAGCATGTTTTTAAGAGTTGCGTGACCAGAGACGTAACAAACCCCGAGTAAATATTAGAGATGTATTTGAAAGACAGAGACAGTTTGGAGCCCAAAAGGACACTGAGTTGGCTAATTTCCTCTTTAACAGGTAAGTATTAGCTTCAAACTAATTTATCGCAGCTATTAGGGACGGCCATTTTATGTGATTTCAACATTTGTGTACCTACTCACATTGAATTATATAGCTATAATACCTGAGTTGGTTTCTTGCAAAAACAATTGAGACACTGCCAGTAAAATGATCCCAACTGGTCCTGGCTAATGCTGCCATGCTAACCCTGCTAACTACTAAGGTTACTGGAGGACCAGGCCAGCGGGCCACAGCTGTTTACAAAGTGTAGCCTGTTCAGCAGCCTTAGCCGACAACGGTGAGTTATTTGAAGAGAGGACCTTGAGTTTTCTGTGTGTTTAGCGAATTTTGCCGTAATTCTAAGACAATAAAGTGTGAGTTTCACTCGGGTGGAAAAGGACAGCAAGGTAGTGGTATTTTAGCCGTTCCTACTGTAATTCTAAGTTGAGGAAGTGTGTCTGTCTGGCGTGCGATGAGGACAGCGAGGTTGTGGGGTCTGCTTTTTAGCGGTTCCTACTTTATTTCTAAGCCAAAAAAGTGTGTCTGTCAGTTGGGTACAGAGCTCTGCGTGAGCACGGGCTTCTATGATTGTCAATATAGCCAGCATCTAACGTTAGCTACTCTGCTGTGCTGTGAAGTAATGTCTGGCTATGTGAGACAAGCGTCTAGGAACATTGTTGTGGATGCTGCGGTCTCAGCCTGGCAACTTCCGTGAACTTTGAGTCTGGGGAGGAGGGGGCGGGGCTACAGCTCAGTATTTTTTGTTCAGTATTTTTAATTTTTACTGCAATAACTATTTTAAACACTCACTGTCAGCGTACATATTGCACCTTTAATATTTTACCCGGTTTTAAGACAAGACAGAATTTTATTAATTAATTCATTTATTCATTCATTACATTTATATAGCGCTTCATCATAGACACTCAAAGCGCTTCGGGGGCCACCTGGGTGATGCTCGGCAGCCTAGCAACGCCAGCCACTCACCATACATCAGCTTCGTAGAGAGGGAGGGGAACATATTTTTAGTGGTGGGGAAAACCAGAGTACCCAGGGAGTATATGCAAACTCCACACAGAAAGGCCTGGGACAACCAGGGTTCCAAACTTCTTGTTGTGAGGCAAGAATGTTTTAACTGGATGAAGGCTTTCACCTCTCAGACAACTAGAACCGTTTTATACCAAGACTGAACAGCTGACTCTGGAGTGCCGCTAGCACAGTAAGGTTTGTTTGTTTTTAGCCTAGCGGTTAAGCTAGCCAGTCCCTTTTATGGAGGATTTTAAATCTCTATTACATTTGCTAAACTCATTGATTATTCCTCATCCTCAAATCCGATTTTTCTAGTATCGCTTCAGTATTTTAGCATAACATCATGCATAACATCTATTTCAACAAACTCACAGAGATTTAGTGTTAGTACCATCTTATGTCAGCTAGCTGATAAATCTGCTAGAGACATTTCATGAAATTGATGGTTATCAGCTAGAAATGAGAATCTGGTTTGTTTAGATCTGTGTAAAAATCTAAAAGAAAAAAATTCTTTTACTAAGAAATTACTAAAAAAATATGTTTCATTCAGGTCATTCAAGACTGTCCACCTCTAAAAAAATGTACAGGAGCAGCAAACACTGACAATGCTATGATAATGCATGCAGACAACGTGCCCCACTGTCTGCAGGACAGAAGAGTCTCCAGACTGGGACATAATCTGAAGAAGTCAGCCTTTACAGACACTTACAGGGGCCCAGCTCTGATGACAGTTCCCCGGGTTGGGGTAAAGATCTGCGGATGTGTAAGGTTGCGGTAACACTGACTTCACTCTTTAATCACCAGCTCCACCTGAGCCTTATCTCTTAACCTCTTTCAAGAACAAACCATCACGAGTAAGATGTGAATTTCCAACTGAGACATTTTAATGGATTTCTCCAGAGCTACAGACAAAGAAAAAGCTGTGTGTAACATGACCTCTGTGTGCCTGTGCGGGGGGAGGGGGGGATGCCAATGTAGAATAAAGCTTCCTGCTAATTGTAACAGAAGCCGAGCTGACCAACGCTAACCGCTCTAATGTTAGAGTCAACCCAAGGTCAGAGCAAGAAGAGCTATCGATCCAAGAACACAGTAAGGAGGAAATTTCCAGTCCATCTCAGTGCTCATTGCAACATTCCAGATCCAATCTCCGCTTCAAAGCCATTAGTGAATCGTTGCCAGGGGCTCTGATCTCAATTGCCCTGATGAAGCTAAAGCTTATTTTTATTTTTATTTAGAGACACAGACTGATTTAAATGAAGATACATTACATCTCATACTCTTTGATTGTCCATAGGGTTAAGAGAAGAAAAAAAGTTACAAATGTAATGTTGTAATGTAATGTTGGCTGTTACTACACTACAGTTGCGTTTGCTGTGTGATATCAAAGTGCACTATTGCCCTGAAGGATACTTCTGCTTTACTTTAATTTGGGTCTTATTTTCATATTTTAGGCCCTTATATTATCAGTAATATTTAAATTGTACTTAACCTACTAAGTTATAGCTGCATGAGTAGAATGCAACAGAACAACCAGGAACGCCCCCTCTCGTGTGATTAGCCAAAGTCTCCCATGATGGCTAGATATTTTGAAGCCAGAATATATAACCAAGATATACAAAGGTCTAGTTTTCTCCCAGACTTCCTGAATTTTTATTAGGGATTTTTTTGCCCAATGAAGCCAAACAAAAGTGCCTAACACAGCTTTAACGGCTTAAATTTGGACAAAGAAATTCCCTTGGCAAGAAATAGGACCATTCAGAGGATCGTGTACATTTTACACAACACTTGAGGTTAGCTAAAAGAAAATTAAATATTAATTCTTTGGGCTTTTATGCTACTGGGTGAGGTAAAGGTCACCCCTAAACTTATTTGGAAAAGAAAAAAGAGGCAAACAGTGAAATTATTGAAAATGAAATTATTACCAAAACTGCTCACAGTTTGGGAGAGTCTTGATGGACTGCTTTTACCTGAAGGTACTCAGCCATAAATTATCTTGCTAGATTGTCTGTTTGACTGTTAGGCGGTACCAAGTGAAGTGCGTAACACAGTTGTGTAAAACTCTTTATAGCGGAAAAAAAACATGGTACAGTTTGTTTTTACCCCTCATATATATTCATGGTTGCATGGTAAATGGTGAACTGTTTTTTTGAGCTAAATAAACTATTCCCCTCTTCAATTAGTTATTAAATGCATTCTCACCAAGCTAAAAGCTAAAGCAGTTTTTCTGAGCTCAGGAAAAGTTGACTATTTAGAGATACGTGAAGCTCCAAACATATGATGTGATAGAATAAAATGTATTGTTGTAGCTCAAACTACATTATGTAAAATAATTTATCATTTACAGCTGTAAATTGCTGTAAAAACATACACATTACTGTAGTGCGGGAGTAATATTAACCCGAAAACATAATATATAGGCCAATAGTAAAACACTGACAGGAAACATTTTACTGCACAATGATTACAACTTTTCATCCTCATACTTTCATACTCTTACATTGTGCTGATAATACTATACAACCGGTCGTCAGACACCGCCTACCAAGAGCCTGGGTCTGTCTGAGGTTTCTGCCTAAAAGGAAGTTTTTCCTCGCCACTGTTGCACTGTTGCTTGCTCTGGAGGGAACTACTAGAACTGTTGGGTCCTTGTAAATTCTGGAGTATGGTCTTGACCTACTCTATCTGTAAAGTGTCTCGAGATAACTCTTGTTATGAATTGATACTATAAATAAAATTGAATTGAATTGAATAATACTTACATACTTTTACTTAAGTAAGGAAAGTAAATGATCTGAATACTTCTTCTATCACTGCTGGGATGTTAGTAATTAAAGCAAATAGTAGCAGTGTAGGCAGAAGTTATTAATGCTATACCGTGTGTGTGTGTGTGTGTGTGTGTGTGTGTGTGTGGTTGTACATGCCACCCCTGCATAATACCCCACTTGGACCACCCCAGTTAAAAAGGTTTGGCAAATCCACTGGTCAGCTAGCAGCTTGTAGCAGTTTGTCAAGAGTCTCCTATTTCAGTTGGGTGAGCTCACTTTTAGTTTTCTGTCTGACTGTTTGTGTTTTTCACTCCATCAGACTTTCTTGTAGCGATGTCATTGTGTTCCCAGATCTCAGCAATTACTTTGGTTAGAACAATGTTATCATACAAACAAAATTACAAATTGTAATAAACTACAATTATCTTGTAAAATACAAGAAAATATGCTGAGAATTGATAAATATATTTTAGTATAAAAACAATTTTGAAACTTCTCTGTATTTGATTCTGTTTGAGCGACCAAATCAAAACACATTTCCTTTGTTAGTCTGTGTACTCTGGGTGTGTGCTGTTGAAGTGTTGTGACCACATCATTATCTTCCAGCATTAAGTGACCTGAGGTCAGAGGTCAATTGACAATGCTGACAGTGATGTCAAGTGGCTCAACATGCAGCGAGTCCCATCTTGCCCAAGGGGAAAACGTAACAATCTGGTGTCCAGTGTTGGGCAAGTTACTTTTAAAAAGTAATTACAGATACTAGTTACTTCTTCCAAAAAGTAATTAAATTAGATACTCGGTTACAAAGTAACTAGTTACTTCAGAAAGTATCTAATGCATTACTTTTAAGTACATTTTTAAATGCTCAAATGTGACCCCACCTCCACCTCTCTTTAATGGAACTTAAAATACATATGCATGTTCAGCTATTTATGATAAATCTGAATATTAAAATGAAATGGACACTTAATACAAACATACAAAATGTATACACTCTTTGTAGTGCAAGTAACATAAGTGCCCTGATATTTATACTGTGTGCTGTTGTGTGCGTCGAGCCGGCGTGTGTGTGTGTGTGTGCGTATGTGATAGAGCGAGGGAGAAGTGAGAAAGTGACAGCAATTAGCTTCGGCGCGAGTAGCGACTCCAGAGTCATAGTGCCTATGTTTTCTGACCATGTTGGGAAATCTTTAGCAGGAAAATTACTCAACCTCAGCCAATCATCAGCATTTATACGCTTGTCTCGTGCACGGCCCTCTAACCAAGCATCCAGTTGGTCTGATGAAAAAAACAGCTTCAATTATGGTAACACACCACATTCTTCAGCAGTAACAGTAATCTAATCAATTAGATTACTCGTTACTGAAAAAAGCAACGCCGTTAGTAACGCTGTTATTTATAACTCCGTTATTCCCATGACTGTTAAGGAGTACCTCCAGATTTTGGGTATGTTTACATCCCACAGCTTTGGCATAGTGGTACGTTTTTCTACGTCTAAGTGCATGCACAGATCAACACAATACACCACCCAGGGTGAAAATTCATTCCTTCACTTTATCTTTATCATTGGTTAAATGGTTGCTGACATGCCAAAGAGGCCCCAGAGCTGAGCCAATGTCTCTACTGAGCCCCAGTACTTTAAGCTAGTAAACAGCACACCACACAGTCCAGATTTGGATGCATTTTTAATCTGTCATATTTGGAGCCAGGGACGTCGTTAGGCCTAGTTTAGAGGGGTTGAAGCATCCCTAAAATGCCCCCCCCCCACTAATAATGAGATTTAAACTTTTTTTCTTCTTTTTTTACAGTGCACTCTGTATCACTAACTACTTTGAATTAACATTTATCTATTTGTGTCGTCATGCACTGCAGTCTGTTTTATTTATATTTTACGAACTGTCAACTGGTAGAAAAGGCAGACACGGAGGCTCGACGAGCACCCGCATGCATGTAACATATGTGGACAAGCGAAGTAGAGTGACTGAAGAGAGCGACGCCAGACAGCATTAAAACAAAGCAGTAAATCAGAGAAATAAAACGTTTTTGCCGTTTTCCACTCGAAATGCAACAGTAGCAAGAATCTCACTATCACTAACATCCAAATTCATATTTAGAAACAAAAAATAATATATCCAGCAACTAAAAAGCTGGAAAGTCGAAAGTGGGACAGAAGTAGAAACAGTCAATGGCTATGAAGATGATACACCGTCTTATTGGGGTAAACTGGCAGTTTTCAGAATGCTGAAGATTGCAAGAAACTGCATGTTTCATCTCGTCTTGTCGTGAATCTTTGCTCTGAACTTGCTATTGCACAAACAATACACAAACAGTGTTAAATTGTTGTTAATGACTTTTACTTGCTTAAAGGGATACTTCACCGATTAGCATTAAGATTTGTATTATTAGAAACCCAGTAGTATTTTTGAATGACCGTGCTTCCTTCACTCATTTCCCACTGAGACTAGATTTCTCTTTATTTGGGGTCTGCAAAAAAAGCTTTCCATCGGAGGCATTTTTGCCCAATTGCTGTGGACAACAACCCAGCTAGTTCCGCATGTTTTCAACCCGCCCATAGGGGGTTGGAGTCTTTACCCGAAGTGAGCCTTTTGTCAGCCATCTTGGAGCTAAGCTAGCTCTCTCTTCTCAGCAGCAAGCCACCTGTCCGATCCATCCTGCTTGCAAGTGTTGCAATGATCCCGCTACACGTTCTGCGATGCCCTGTTACATCCTGCTACGCTTTGCTGTGCCCTGCTACGTCCTGCGTGACTGTTATGCCACTCTTCATTCTAACCCCAACCGGTCGTCAGACACCCCCTACCAAGAGCCTGGGTCTGTCCGAGGTTTCTGCCTAAAAGGAAGTTTTTCCTCGCAACTGTTGCACTGTTGCTTGCTCTGAAGAAAACTACTAGAACTTGTCCTTGTAAATTATGGAGTGTTGTCTAGACCTACTCTATCTGTAAAGTGTCTCGAGATAACTCTTGTTATGAATTGATACTTTAAATAAAATTGAATTGAAGTGTCCAATCATTAGACACCAAATTGTTATTATTCCACTTATTTAGTATTATTCATCATTCCCTTATCTCACTTATTATTTATTATTTACTCATCATTCCCATTCTCATCTCACTTATTATTTGTTATTTATTCATCATTCTCATTTCCTATTTCAGAACTGTTCATAATGTTCATCCTGTTCATATTATAATATAATAACTTAATACTATTTATCCCAGTACCCTTTGCACTATGTTCCACATTTAAATAATTAATCATTTTTTATTGGACTCTTCATTGCACTTTTGCCTCTATTTCTGTTTCTGTTTATATTGTTTGTTGTTTTGAATGTGTAAGCACATTGTGAGCAACTATGCTCCAAAGGAAAATTCCTGGTATGTGTCTTCATACCTGGCCAATAAAGCTGATTCTGATTCTGATCCATCTTCAACAAAACTCTCAACGTGAGTTCAGAGACTGCTGTGTTTTTGTCCTTATGGAAACATGGCTGAACAACGGTTTACCGTACTTCGCTATCTAGCTACCGGGCCTGCTAGCCTTCCGAGAAGATGCTGCTCTGTTGGGTAAGACTCGTGGAGGTGGGCTGTGTTCACACAGACACGGACTGGTGCACAAATGGGGTGCTTTTATCCAACTACTGCTAACCGCTGGTGGAGTTTGTGACTGTTAAATGTGACCATTCTATAGTCCATGCAAATTCACAACTGTGTTTATACTCGTTGTTTACAGCCCACCAAGCGCTAGTGCTACCACTGTGTTAGCTGACATGATAAAGTATCCAACAATAGCTATTAATTGTTTTATTATATCTAAAGTACTGTTATTTACCATTGTACTCTGACCTCTGTCTGTTTGACTTATTTGTGCTGGACAGGACATTCTGGATGTTGACATGACACTGACTCAACCAATCTACCATGCAGCAACAGTAATTAGTGTAATTAAAAAATCTTATTTTGACCTGCAATGTATCTAATAGCAAGAGGAATTAGGTATGGTATTATTTAATACTACATCTCCACGAGCAGATGGATAGCATTTATGTCATAGCCTACAGAATAACTAAGAAGTGCAGTCTGGCCTAAGTAAGTTCCCCCCAACTTTGTTGTATCTAAAAGCTAACATTAGAGTAATGATTGTAAGTAAGATGTTGCGAGGGAAAGCCCCCACCTGTAGTTGGGGTCTATTGGTTCACTGTTCACACATTTAAAAATAATGAAAATGATGACCAGATATCTGAGATTGTGGGTCTGTTTCATTTCCTTAATCTTCTAGCAGGTTAAGCAACTTGAATCTGCTTCCCCTGAATCTTAGTCATGGGCGTCTATTTCTAGGTTATCATGGAACAGGATGAGAACAAAGCCACATGACAAAAGTAACATCTGGCTCATGCTCCAGAGATGATTACTCTGCTGCTTCAGTGAGAACTCATCCTGCAAGGCTTCTCTCTCTCTCTCTCTCTCTCTCTCTCTCTCTCTCTCTCTCTCTCTACTGTACACACACATGAACAAACGCATACAACAAACACTGGAGGCACATGCATGCACAGATTGGCACAGCCAGATGGCAGAGTCTCTGTGACTGTCACCATCCTGTGTGGAATAATAGCTGTGGATAGGTTTTGGTCTGTAAACAACACACAGACTCCTGGAGGCTCCTATGTGGCTTAGATTGCAATGATGCAATGATATAAAAAGGTCAGTCACTAATAGCATTGACTTATATTTTGTGAATGTTAAACAAATTGCAAATGGAGTAAAAAACTCTCCTGCTTTAATAAGATGAATTTTAAAAGTTTATAAAAGGAAATAAAACATGAAAAGCAATACAAGTTGGTAGATTTCATGAGTTTGCTGAGATGGATTCCCTGCGTAATGTGTGCGTACCTGTACCAGTCCAGTCCCCGTGCATAATGCCGGTCGAAGAAGTGCGGCTCCGACCCCAAGGCACGGATGTCCGGGTGGAGCCGCAGAAACTCCAGCAGAGCTCTGGTGCCTCCCTTTTTAACCCCTATAATCAAAGCCTGGGGTAACCTCCGAGTGGCTGTCCATTCTTTAACGGAGCTGTTCGCCTCTAGCCCTGGATGACCGCTGAACGCTCTTTCGCCAACCGCGGTGGTAACCTCCTTGGCAACGCTGGTTCCGTTCCTCTTGTACGGCCACCCAGAACCTGAGACAAGAAACTCGCGCGTGGGTGGCTTGATCTCAGAGTTTTCTGTCAGCTCAGACTCGCAGCATCCGGTGAGGAGATAAACCAAAGAGAAGCAGAGCACGCTTAGAGAGGACGCGATGGTGAGCCGATGAAACAGCCGCCGCAGGTCCGCGCTCGGATAGTGCTGCTGATGGTGGTGGTGGTGAAAAGTTGCCATCCCTCAGAAGACCAGGTGAGATAAGGTGCCATTATACCATATGTTCAGCTCACATCCCTTCATACTTTACCGCTGTCAACACAACGCTAACTATTGGAGAGTCTCTCTCAGTGCGTTCCACAGCCCTCGTCCTCCTCCTTGCTGAACGTCCGGAGCGCATTGAGCCCCCAAATCCAGCCAACCAGCCAGCCTCAGTAAATTACAACTAGGTTTTGCCTGACATCCAACGTAATAAATCTCTAATAACACAGCCGGGCTGGTGCTGGAATCTTTCTCACTTTCTACTCCAAGGGATTACTCTGCGTATCTTCACCACGGCTCATGTCGGGATTCGAGTCCAGGAATATCTCTCTCTCTCTCTCTCTCTCTCTCTCTCTCTCTCTCTCTCTCCTTGATTAGAGGGTCATAGCCTGAGGCGTGTATAATTCCAGTATTATATATTGGTGAAACCTGGGATCGGATGGATCCAGTGAGTGGTCATGCCCCATATGCCCTCATTATCACTGTCATCTAATATGATTAATTGATTAATTGATTTCTAGCCACACATTATATTGTATATTCTGCAGCTTTGTGCTATATAATTGTGCATACAATTACTAAATAGTTATAAAGACACTTAAGTACCCATAAAAATACTTTGATGAGTAGATCCAGGAATTGATCTCAAGAGGTAAACAATTGTGGGTGATTGGTGCCATTTTCACACTCTGAGCTGGCACTCTAGCCCGTTACAAAATTGACTTAGTGGTCAGAGATTAGACTGTAGTGCATCTGCCAATAGTCAGCTGATCCTAACCCAGAGGACAGTCTGTGTGAACACACAGCATGCAGAAATGTCTCCCAATGTTAAGCGACACCACTTATACCATTTCACTCACTCACTATAACAGAAAACAACTTAATAATGATATAATTCTTTAAAAAATGACACATTATTTAAGAAACAAACTCATTTATTGTTTCTAAGAAGAGGTTTGCACTTCATAAGTGGATGCTTTATCATGTGAATTAGCAGAGGTACACACACACACACACACACACACACACACACACAAATAAGCACATACTTCATGTTCCATTTGGCTTACCCCTGTCATTATCCCATAGCAGATGTGACCTGTTCCATAAAACCACTGCATTGTCCTGCAATGAGATTAAGAGATCTGCCGTCCATTTTCAACAAGATAAAACTTTGTGTTATTTGACTGTTATCTACTTTTATCACCAGATAGGATATCCTCTATAACTCTAAATATTCAATTCTTATCTCAGGACACTTAACAGACCACACTCTATAATTTACAGACACCCAAACATTCCAAAGAGAAATACCAAAATATACAGTGACTTGAGAAAGTTTACACACCCATGCTAAAGTTGATTAAAAAGAGGAATAAAAAAAACATCTTTTGGAAATTGATCTTAATGCCTTAATGCTCAAACAATTTAGGAAAATCCAACTTTTTAAGGACACAAATTTTCTTTGTGAATGAATAATGTATTGTAAATAAATAAGTGTTCTTCCTTAAAATACAGGGGGCATAAGTATACATACCACTATGTTAAATTCCCATAGAGGTAGGCACATTATTATTTTCAAAGGCCAGTTATTTCATGGATCAGGATACTATGCATCCTGATAAACTTCCATCGGCCTTTGGAATTAAAATAGCCCCCCACATCATCACATACTCTTCACCATACCATACATACTTCACCTAACTGAAATAAAACCATGCCAATCTCTATGTATGGTGAAGGGTATGTGATGATGTAGGGGGGGCTCTATGGGAATTTAACATAGGGGGGTGTATACTTATGCCCCCTGTATTTTAAGGAAGAACACTTATTTATTTACATTATTCATTTACAAAGAAAATTGGTGTCCTTTAAAGGTTGGATTTTCCTCATTTTTTGAATTAAAGAATTAAGATCAATTTCCAAAAGCTGTTTTTTATTCTTCTTTTTAATCAACTTTAGCATGGGTGTGTAAACTTTCTCAAGACATAATAATAAAAATTTAATATATAATAATAAAATATAATGTATGAGGTAGAGTATATTATGACTTTAAAACTAACGACATGCACATTAATTTTGATTATCATGGTTTTCATCAAGAAAGAGATAATAAAAAGAGATTTGCAAAAAATTTGAATTTTATTAGCCCCTTTATTAATAGTGTTTCCTGTTTCTTACAAGCACTTCATTGCCCTAGTTGCCATCAGACTGGACAACTTTCCATAGTAAAAGAAGAGAGTTCAAATCCCATGAGAGTCAACTCTACTTCTTTCACATTCTGTTACATTATGCCAAAATCCCCCTCTTCAACCCAATCCAAAACCATTTTTTTGCCATTTTCCATCCGTCCACTAGATTCCCTCTGACTTGCCCTCCTTTCCCCATCACCTGCTACATAGGGTTGGGCGATATGGTCAAATTCTTCTATCCCGATAAAGGGCTTTTCATACATGTACCACGATAAAGCAGGTTTTAGTAATTCAATAAATAAATAGTCTATATGAAATAACCCCATGGTAAAGCCTATTTTTGTATAATGCTGTGTAGGGCTGAACGATTTTGGAAAATAATCTAATTGCGATTTTTTCACCAATATAGCGATTGCGATTTAATATGCAATTATTTTTAAGCTTTTTGTCTTCTGTATTACTTAACAAAGACAAGCAATACATCATTGTATAGTATGAACAACATAATATTAGCTAGATTAAACAAACTGTTCTAGGTGATGCGTTCATTTCTATGATTGATATCTTTTATTTAACTACTCCAATCACAGTACTGGATTGAGCTCTGACCAAGCCTGGTGGAAACATTCATATGAAAGTCAGAAACAAATCACACAAACTAAAGTGCAGATTGCAGAAATATAAAGTCAAATATGTGGTTTTACCACACTTAATAGTATTTAGATTATTTAATTATTATTTACTGTAATAAACATATGTAAACATGTGGATTGCACTTTTAATAGACAGTTAAATAAGTAAACACACACACACACACACATACACATATATATATATATATATATATATATATATATATATATATATATATATATATATATATATATATATATATATATATATATATATATATATACTCACCGCCACTTTATTAGGTACCCCATGCTAGTAACGGGTTGGACCCCTTTTGCCTTCAGAACTGCCTCAATTCTTCGTGGCATAGATTCAACAAGGTGCTGGAAGCATTCCTCAGGGAGTTTGGTCCATATTGACATGATGGCATCACACAGTTGCCGCAGATTTGTCGGCTGCACATCCATGATGCGAATCTCCCGTTCCACCACATCCCAAAGATGCTCTATTGGATTGAGATCTGGTGACTGTGGAGGCCATTTGAGTACAGCGAACTCATTGTCATGTTCAAGAAACCAGTCTGTGATGATTCCAGCTTTATGACATGGCGCATTATCCTGCTGAAAGTAGCCATCAGAAGTTGGGTACATTATGGTCATAAAGGGATGGACATGGTCAGCAACAATACTCAGGTAGGCTGTGGCGTTGCAACGATGCTCAATTGGTACCAAGGGGCCCAAAGAGTGCCAAGAAAATATTCCCCACACCATGACACCACCACCACCAGCCTGAACCGTTGATACAAGGCAGGATGGATCCATGCTTTCATGTTGTAGACGCCAAATTCTGACCCTACCATCCGACTGTCGCAGCAGAAATCGAGACTCATCAGACCAGGCAACGTTTTTCCAATCTTCTATTGTCCAATTTCGATGAGCTCGTGCAAATTGTAGTCTCAGTTTCCTGTTCTTAGCTGAAAGGAGTGGCACCCGATGTGGTCTTCTGCTGCTGTAGCCCATCTGCCTCAAAGTTCGACGTACTGTGCGTTCAGAGATGCTCTTCTGCCCACCTTGGTTGTAACGGGTGGTTATTTGAGTCACTGTTGCCCTTCTATCAGCTCGAACCAGTCTGGCCATTCTCCTCTGACCTCTGGCATCAACAAGGCATTTCCGCCCACAGAAATGCCGCTCACTGGATGTTTTTTCTTTTTCGGACCATTCTCTGTAAACCCTAGAGATGGTTGTGCGTGAAAATCCCAGTAGATTAGCAGTTTCTGAAATACTCAGACCAGCCCTTCTGGCACCAACAATCATGCCACGTTCAAAGTCACTCAAATCACCTTTCTTCCCCATACTGATGCTCGGTTTGAACTGCAGGAGATTCTCTTGACCATGTCTACATGCCTAAATGCACTGAGTTGCCGCCATGTGATTGGCTGCTTAGAAATTAAGTGTTAACGAGCAGTTGGACAGGTGTACCTAATAAAGTGGCCGGTGAGTGTATATATGTATATGTGGCCACGCTGCTGTGAAAGCTCCCTGAACGTCATTTATCAGAGTTAATCATTGCTAACCCAGCATTCAGTTTTCCATGCCTGTATTCATTAACTGCATGTATGGACTGAATAGAAAACCCTTCATTTTATTAAAATGCCTGTAAAAGGTTTGAACTACAACTCAGAGATTTTGACAGAAAAACGTGACCAAATTGCAGCCTTTGCGATTAGGAAATCACGCTTTAACATGTCGTGATATTATTGCAAATGCGATTAATCGTTCAGTCATACTCCATAATTAAACACTTGACAAAGGAAAAGGACCAACTATTTTCTCATTTTCATTAAGAAATTATAATGTTCAAGCATCAGAATTTAAAGTGAATTCCAACCTATGTAAATATTGCTGTTTTGACAATATATATTATTTTGTCACCCAGCCACACTTTTTTCCACTTCCCTTATCTGCTCTGCATTGCCTTCCCTGCCCTCCTCACCTACACGCCTTTAGGACAAAACCTTCTATACAAGATGTCTATCTGATAGTGCTGTAGCTAAATTTAAGGATATGATTCCATTAGCTTTTAATTCCTTACCAAGTCACAAAGGAACGGAGGACTCCTATGCTAATTTCAGTCCCTCCCAAATCGATCATTTTGTTGATGGTGCAGCAGGCTCGCTGCAAATGACACTTGACTATGTTGCCCCTCTAAAAAAGAAGATAATAAAACCAAGACGGTTAGCTCCATGGTATAACACTGAAACTCGCAAATTAAAGCAAATATCGCGGAAACTTGAGAAGATTTGGCATTCCACCAAACTGGAACATTCTTGTTTAATTTGGCAAGATAGTCTTAAAACTTATAGGAAGGCCCTCTGTAATACCAGAGCAGCGTACTACTCGTCATTAATAGAGGAAAATAGGAACAACCCCAGGTTTCTTTTCAGCACTGTAGCCAGGCTGACAGAAGGTCACAGCTCTATTGAGCCAAGTATTCCCATAGCTCTTACTAGTAATGACTTTATGAGATTCTTCAATAATAAAATTATAACTATTAGAAACAAAATTCCTGCCTTTAACTGGCACTGACTTATCTCTTAATATTGCAAAAATCAGGAATATCCTGTCTAAAAATGATGCAGAAAAACTAGTCGATGCATTTGTTACTTCTAGTCTGGATTACTGCAATTCTTTTTTATCAGGCTGCTCGAAAAAGTCCATAAAGACTCTTCAGCTGATCCAGAATGCTGCAGCACGTGTTCTGACAGGAACCAGGAAATTAGATCACATCTCTCCTGTTTTAGCTTCTCTGCATTGGCTTCCTGTAAAGTACAGAATATAATTTAAGATCCTTATTCTCACCTACAAAGCTCTTCATGGTACCCTCTTATCTTAAAGCGCTCATAGTACCTTACTACGCCACTAGAGCACTGCACTCCCAGAATGCAGGGTTACTTGTGGTTCCTAGAATCTCTAAAAGTAGAGACTTAGACTTAGACTTCTCTTTATTAATCTAGAATGGGAGCCAGAGCGTTCAGCTATCAGGCTCCTCTCCTGTGGAACCAGGTTCCAGTTTGGGTTCAGGAGGCAGACACCATCTCCACATTTAGGAGTAGGCTTAAGACTTTCCTCTTTGATAAAGCTTATAGTTAGGGCTGGCTCAGAAGAGTCCTGAACCATCCCTTAGTTATGCTGCTATAAGCCTAGACTGCTGGGGGACGTCCCATTATGCACTGAGCACCTCTCTCCTCCTCCTTCTCTCCATCTGTATGCAACCTCATTCCATTAATGTATGTTACTAACTCGACTTCTTCCCTTTCCCGTAGTCTTGTGCTCTCTTGCCCCCAGAGCCCTCTCCTCTCGCCTCCTATAGCTTCCTGCAGGTGTTTTCGGCTCTGGAGCTTTGGAGTCTGGATCTGTGGTTGGAGTCACCTGCTGCCTCCATGTTCCTGCTTGACATCCTCTGCTACAATTCTCCATGTCTCTCTCTCTCTTTCTCTTTGTGTGTCTGTCTTTCTGTCTCTGTCTGTCTGTCTGACTCTCTCTCTCTCTCACCCCCCACGCGAGGCAGATGACTGCCCACTCTGAGCCATGGTTCTGCTCGAGGTTTCTTGCCTCTGTCGCCTAGTGCTTGCTTTTGGTGGGAACTGTTGGGTTTCTGTAAATAACATCACAGAGTATGGTCTAGACCTGCTCTTTTATAAAAAGCGCAAAGAGATAACTGTTGTTGTGATTTAGCGCTGTATAAATAAAATAAAATTGAAATTGAATCACCCAATCAGACCTGCTTCCCATTCCCTGATTAATCCAGCTCTAGAAATAGCAGCCGAGTGTCTTTGCTCCTTGCCAGTCATCATTGCAATACAGTTCTTGTTACCTGCTTACTGTCTGCCTGTTGCTTGCCTGCATGCCTATACCTGCCTGCTGGATCCTGCTCTTGAAGCATGATCTTTAAAGAGCTCATATAATTTTCAGGTTTATAATTGTATTTAGAGATTATATTAGAATAGGTTTACATGGTTTATTTTTCAAAAAACACCATATTTTTGGAAATGCACATTGCTGCAGCTCCTCTTTTCACCCTGTGTGTTGAGCTCTCTGTTTTAGCTACAAAGTGAGGCATCTCACTTCTATTCTATCTTTGTTGGGAGTCGTACATGCGCAGTATGTGTCAGCACTAGGGCTATAGTCAAGACCACCTTTGTCGAGTCCAAGACAAGTCCAAGACCAGGACTAGTCGAGTTCAAGTCAAGACCGAGTCCAAAGAAGTTCGAGTCCGAGTCAAGACCGAGTCCAGAGAGGTTCGAGACCGAGTCAAGACCGAGTCCAGGACAGAAAAAAAAGTCTTATGCATGACAGCATCAAGACAATCAATTTGGGTTATTTGTTGATATAAAAGCAAAAACAGTGTCGGAACACCCAGGATTTATGAGTATTCCCCTGATATCATATGGTAATAACTCATAATAGCTACATAAACAATACTGCTACAGTAGTACTAGTACTGAGCATTTAATAGGAAAATACATGTATTTATACATGTATTTATACATGTATTAATACATGTATCAGAAAACAAAGTTTGGTTAAACAACAATGAACAGAGTGTAATTTAACATATGTTAAGATGTTTGAGACAAATTGCAGAATTTTAAAATAAATCCATTAGGAAGAAGTTGTTTAGGGAACACACACACACACACACACACATACACACACACACACACGACTCGGCAAGGTTAGCTAATGTCCGCTAGCATACAAACGGGCTATGATGGCTCAAACTAACGCCACAGGTCTTATGTTGACAACGTGGATGCAGATATAGGAAACTCCGAAGGCAGCCGTAATATTTACCTGGCGTTAGTAAGCTAAGCTAACGCTGGCGCGCTAACGTTAGCAAACATCGGCGTAGCGTTAGCTAGCTGTCTAAACTTGCAAAAAGCTGAACAATATCCCCACCTGAACTGTGTTTCACTTTCCCTCTAATATTATCATTAACATAATAAAGACACCTGGATACTAAATACTACCGAGTCCGAGACAAGTCCGAGGCCATAGAAAAACGGTCTCGAGTCCGGACTCGAGTACTACAGCCCTGGTCAGCACTACATGCCAGTCAGAAGCAGAGTATGAGGGCGTGCCATGCCAGCAGCTATGTGAGCATTACAACATGTGTGGACTTTGGGCTTTTTCACTTTTTAAACCTATGCACAAAAAGATGTATAACACAATAAAGGATAGAGAAAAAGCCAAAAAGCTTAATATGAGCACTTTAATAAATAAATGAAATCATCCTGCTGCCTCAGCTGTCTGCATTTTGGTCCAATCCTCAACCCGATTGAGCCATATTTAAACGCTTAGTTGAAGTACTTTCGGCCCAAAAAAATCCCCAGATTTCACAATACTATTCCATACCAGATTATCAGGTGGCTTCCTACCAGGAAGTTACAAGAGTAGAATGAAAAAAATGTTCTTGGTATGTGGCCTATTTGTGGTTTATGGTATTTTCATGACTAATTTTATTTCAATTTAGTTTAGTTCCAGATGCCTTACTGAACTAATGATATACTCCCCAAAAAGTAATCACTGTAATCATTTAAAAAAAAATACTTGCTCAACCAAATGGTATAAATGTTTATTTATAGTAAAGATAATATTACAATATATAAACAATTAACAGTTTTCTGATTATAAACTATTGTCAATGTGATAAATCTTAGGTTATTCCATTGTATATTTTGTTAAATAATTTTGTGTGTATGATTTTTCAGATATTTTAGAAATGCTTTAAATGCAAAAAGAGTGACCAATTAGGTAAATCCATGTTGATGATGCCAATACTGGTAATAAGTCAGCAAAGTGAACTTTTGGCTACCTTTCAATTCAGTTCAATTTTATTTATAGTATCAAATCATAACAGGAATTATCTCAAGACACTTTACAGATAGAGTTAGTGTAGAAAACAGCATGGTGGCACAATGGATAGCACTGTGGCCTCACAGCCAGAAGGTTTTGGGTGGGAATCCAGGTCCTTTCTGTGTGGAGTTTGTATGTTCTTACCCCACCATCAACAACTGTGCTAGGTTCACTTGCCAGCGCAAGGCACTGTCTCAGATCTGGAGTCGGCACTGTGATTGGCTGCCCACTGCTCCCTTGAGGGATAGGTTAAATGAAGAGAATGAATTTTGCTACATGTATGTGTATGTGACAGTAAAGTACCTTTACCTTTAGACCACGCTCTATAATTTACAAAGACCCAACAATTCCAGTAATTGCCCCAAGAGCAAGCATTTAGTACATTGCACTGATAAATGTCCAAACCCAACACTAAAGTATCCGTCCAGTAAAAACTCTGACCCTGAAATAGAACAATTGTTATGTGCCCCAATTATTCAATAACACAAAGTCACCCTAAATTATCCCTTTACTCCATCATGAGTGGGGTAGAACCAAATTAAATACAGACATAATAAATATATCTATCTTATTATTTCCTGTGTATTTTATTCTCCAACATCCCTCCATGGATCACGAGGCAAGGTCATTAGGTGAGGGTGTGTGTCTTTTGTCTGCAGTCGCCCAGCAGATTGTTTTGTGATGAAGTGGTCGTCTATAAAAGCGTGACCCCAGGGTCAGGGCCTGAGCACAGGCAGTGATTCATTATCCAACACGGGGCCAGAGTTAGCTGATTAATACACTCCTTCATCGCCATGTATGGAATGATGACGTTTTAGAAATGTGTTTATTTTTAAACTATACATTGAACTAAACATCACTGCGTTATTCCCTGTTAATTCTTATAATGTTTTGGATGTCTGTGACTTCTGTGAATTCCCGGTCTATATCATAAATTGTTGGAAGGTAATCTATTTCAATGGGATCTTCTTTAAAATTAATATATTTGTCATCCAAATTGCATCTATGATTATTTTACAGGGAGTTTGTATGCATCCTTCATCCCTCCCCTGAGTGACAGTCTAATTAATGTAATGATATATGTAATCAAGCAGCCATAAGTCAATCAGTGGAAAGCCTTATACCTGGAAGCCAATAACAGAAATTAATGAACCTGACCACTGATCTCACCATCCATTTCAGACATAAGGACCTGGTATTAACTTCACTCAACCTCACAGGCCAATACATGATTTCTGAGATCAAAAGGTCACTATAAAAAAAAACACTACAAAAAATATATTTTATTATTTATCCCAAGTGGCAGATACAGTAAATCAACAGAAAAAAACAATCTTTAAAACCAATCTGCATGGGTCATGGTATTCTTTTATGATATCAATCCAGTTTAAAATGACCTACTTTAAAATGCTGGTAAACGAAAGAGCAGACATTAGCAATAAGACATCAAAAACAGCCGTACCACGGCTATGTGAACATATTATTTCATCAGTGAGACGCATGCATGGTGGGTCGAAAAAAACAAACAAGCTTAACTGAGAGCTAATGATAAGATCAACATTAGGAGTGTTTTTTGAGCCATTTACTGGTAAAGGGGTGGGATATGTTCAACATTACAACAGAGACCCTACCTATTATTTTGCTATTATAATTGCAAATAAGAGTTTCTGTGTGTGACTTGGTGACAGCTAATAGGGCTGACTGATGGCTTTGAATGAAAAATGCAACACAACAATATGCTTTTAATTTTGTTTCACAAACATGTGCAGTCTCTTTTCATAATTATGTATGGCTGATGAATAATTTACTTATTATTTAATTAAATCCTGTATACTGTAGACTGCAGTCATCTAATATGATTTGTTTCACTAATAGCTTTAGCATATGTCTAGTATCTGGTATATGTTAATGGTAAACAGCAGGAGTTTCATGCTGGTTGATCTTACTAATATAGTATAGCCTCAGTTAGCATTTTACAGTAGCCTATAAGTGCCATTTGTCACTGGAATATGTACCGTTAGCTAGCTAGAGCTCACAAATGTGTAGAAAGCTATCATGACAATGAGTTTTCTTTGCCCTGCTGCAAGCGTCTTAATTACCGTATTTGTAAAAAGACAGACAATGTTTCCTTTGTTTTATTCACCCTTCAAGCCTGCAATATTATTTCTTAGCTTAGCAACGTGTTCTGAGAGGGGCAGCTTGTCAACAAGCAAGGCAGGCAACTGTTTTCCCAGCCATTGGTCGCACACATGTACACCAAATTATAAAAATAATCATAGTCCCTGCTTTGTTTAGGTACAAGTGTACATAAGGCTACAGCGTAGACTACAGCATAGACTAAAGCTTGGTGTAGATGCATTTGTACGTGGCATTGCTTTAACACAATAGCATAAATCAAGCTTTAATCAACCAATTGATGATTTGCAATGACATCTCAGAAGAAAACCTTTCAAAAGAGGCCCCATGTAATTACCTTCATACTTGCATGATTAACATTATCAAAGTATGAATTGAAATTAAGGAAAATTAAGAGGAGTTATTTGTCTACAAGTGAAGAAAAAGAAAGCAAGACAGTGGTAACACACCCACCGCTAAGACTACAGCTGACGGCCAACTACTAAATATAGTCTGCGCCTGCAAGAATAAATAACTCTCCGTTCCAGCAGGCGGCAGTAGTTTTCATTCATCAGTTCACTAGCAAGGACCAAACCAGCAACCAAATATGTTTAATAAAATAAAAAAAAACAATTTAATAATGAAAGATATTGGAATGGGAGGCATGAAGCCACTGGTATGAACTCGCTTGTAATCATCAGTGGACTCGACGTTGACTGCGTTGTGGGAAGGCTTTGGTAGGGCATCCGCCATAGCACCAGGGCATGACGGATGCCCTTAGGACCTAAAGAAGAGGAGAAAGTAACAGAAACAGGGTGGGAGGGATGCGGAACGTGAGAGAATGAGAGGAGAGGTGGGTAGTTATAGAAATACCTGAAAAGGCGTGTTTGACCCTGATCCTGAAATTGTGCTAGGTAGCTCTAATTCACTAGCAAGGACCACACCATCAACCAGGTGTAGCAAAATCATACTAGGGTCAAGTAGAATGTTCACAGACAAGATGTCTTAGTTTTATTGATCACCTCTCTCCAGAATGTTTGAATTTTGTCACACATAACTGTTCAGGTCGGGGATAGCACTGTTATATTTATTCAATTTAACAGAAGTTGGGTATGGCTGCATCAGCCAATTATATCAGAGTAGCTTTAAATTAGAGTTTGCTTTTTTTGTTTTTTTTCTTTGATGTGTCACAAGTTTTCTTCCAATTGTCTTCTGAAATGTCCTCTTTTAAGTCAGTTTCTTAAACATTCCTGCAGGTGGTGCGAGAGGGATAGTTTGAAATAAATACATGAATTTAGGCAATATGTTCTATCCATTTTTAACATATTTATTCTCCCTGTGATGGATATAAGCAATACCACCTTTCTATAGATTTATGTACTGAGTTTATTATTAATTCATATATTGTTGGGGCTATAGTTTCTAAATGAGGTGTAATTTTGATGCCCAAATATGTAAAATTATGTGAGAGCTTGAAAGTAAATTGCTTGAAAGTATTGGTTCATATGTTGTCTTACATTTCCATTAAGCAGCATTAGTGATGATTTGAAAGAATTTCATTTATATCCAGAGATAGTACCAAACAGGCCAATTAAATCTTATAGTGCTGGTATGTATGTGTTTAATTGTTCTTAGAATAAAATTACGTCATCAGCATAAAAAGCTATTCTATGATCTCTGTTGCCAATTGTAATCCCCTGTATTTGCATACTGGATCAATGCCTAAAATGTTAAAAAAAAGAGACAAAGACTCCATAAAAAGTGTTGATTTTCAGTTTTTTTGACCTGGGATGATGCTGCATGGTCAAACGGAAGACAACACAAGGGTTAAGGAAAGTATATCCAAAACCAAACCGAGCTATAAGCTCAAAGCCAAAACCTCCAGTTACTTAAAACAAGAAAGAGTAGAGCTGAGATTCTGGGATCCCATTTGAAAAGCTGAGGATGATATAACGGATGTAGCGGAGACTGCCCAGGATTTTTTTAACAGTAAAATTTAGGAATGTCTTTGAAGGCTGAGGTGGTGACTCCAATACTGAAGGAGTAATGAACCGGAGAAATGCCAGACAAGAGTACATGGCAGAAGTGCTCGTAGAACCACAATCCAAAGACCAACTGCTTTCGCGGCGCCCGATCTCCGCCTTCAGACGGGGGGCCTCCAAAGACCAACTGGTTTCACAGTGCCCGGTCTCCGGGGGCCTCCAAAGACCAACTGCTTTCGCAGTGCCCGGTCTCCGCCTTCAGACGGGGGCTTCCAAACACCAACCTTTTGCAGTGCCTGGTCTCCGCCTTCAGATGGGGGGCCTCCAAAGACCAACTGCTTTCGCAGCGCCTGGTCTCCGGGGGCCTCCAAAGACCAACTGCTTTCGCAGTGCCCGGTCTCCGCCTTCAGATGGGGGGGCCTCTAAAGACCAACTGCTTTCGCAGCGCCCGGTCTCCGCCTTCAGACATGGGGCCTCCAAAGACCAACTGCTTTTGCAGCGCCCGATCTCCGCCTTCAGACGGGGGGCCTCCAAAGACCAACTGGTTTCACAGTGCCCGGTCTCCGGGGGCCTCCAAAGACCAACTGCTTTCGTAGTTCCCGGTCTCCGCCTTCAGACTGGGGGCCTCCAAAGACCAACTGCTTTCGCAGCGCCCGGTCTCCGCCTTCAGACGGGGGGCCTCCAACAGAACATGGTTTCTACTTATAAACTCCTCTAGGGACGTTCCGTGACCTCACTCATGATGTCATCGTAAACTCACAGCTGATTGGCCATTAGTTATTTTGATGTGTTATATAATGCCGTGATGTAATATACCGTAGACAATTCCAATCTATAAGACCTTTCTAATTTTATTTTTTATTTTTGAGGGATAAAAACTAAATTATATTTTAAAAATATAGTTATGAGAGTACACACTATAAATGTGTAAATTCAATTTACAAAATTATTATTATTATTATTATTTATAAGGATAAATAATCAATTTGGTGTTACGGAAGCTTATCAATCACATTCTTATAACAGTCTATACATTTGTTGTTTTTTATTATTGATCAAATAAAGTGAGTGAAGAAGTGGCTTAACTTCTACAAAAAAGAGGGAATAATGGTTCAGAACCTAAGAACTTTTGTTTATGAAGAAAAATGTACCTACTAAAAAAATAGAATTCCATTGCTAGGCAACAGCCTGGTCGATTGTTAACTTCCTGTCATTTGATGTCATTTACATACACAGCGACAGGAAATCAACTAGGGACCATATAGTATAGCACGTTTATGTTTACAGCTGTGAAAATTATGCCGCCATTTTGACAGGAAAGTAAGTGGCAAAAAAATGTCTAAAACCTACAGCTTAAAAAAACAGACCTGTTTTCAGCTTTGCTGAATGCATTCATCAGATAATTTTAAAATAATGTATTAAGTCAATTCAATTCTATTTTATTTATAGTGTCAAATCATAACAGAAGTTATCTCAGGACACTTTGCATATAGACTAGTAGTGTGTCTCAAATTGCGCACTTCCGTTAGTGCACTTACAGACAGTACACTTTGTGCACTACGTACTGACTTGCATAGTGCGTAAATTTCGACAGAGGAGTGTTGTCTCAAATCGCGCACTGCCATGTGCACTTACCGGAAATGACGATCACGTCTCATCCCTTCTTCTTGTGTAAAATTGTGAATTTCACCAAGGGGAGAGCATTCCAGTCTGCTATTGTTTTTCACGATGAATAATTTCTGCTTTGTTTTTGATATTTTAACAAAAATAAATTTGATTTTATTGTTTTTATTTGCTCCGCCGTCATGTCACCCACCCCCATTAGCTGAAAACAGTACACGCAACCGTATCGTAATATTCGTTCTTGTAACTGCACTCTTTTCAATTCATTAATTATACCTATTCTTTGCAGACCACTATTTTATGTATATATGCTTATGATTCTGCTCTAAAAATAAGTAAGGTTAATATGTTACTGTTCATTTTAATGCTCAACGGTTTAATGAGGAATTCCTTGTGGCCCATAGATAAGACTGTTGTTGTGAAGCATTACCCTTACAACTTACCTAATAGACAAAACATCATTACATCTTTTATTTTAAGTTGTATTATTGTTCTAAATGGTCTTCATACATCACAATACAACAGTGAAAGCAGAGCTAACAGAATTGACATTTAAATAGATCCCATTCCTCTATTCGTATATGCACTAACATTATGCTTGCTACAGTCATGCAACGTGTAATACAAAAGATAACAAAGTTAAATATTTTTAATATAATTTTATTTTAAAAATGTGCTTGTAGTTCTGCAGCCCCCCAACCGTAGCTAGTTTGATGGGGATAGGGACATGAGGGTGGACTTCAGACTCTCCAGGGGTTCCTTCTACGGATTGATGGCCCTCGTCGACCCTAAATGACGGACCTCTATTCCTTGTTTGTCCCTGAAGAGATGGGTTATACAATATATACATCAGATCGAGGCAGTAACAGCGGTTACGTTAACATTACATTTCTGTTAACATTACCGGCAATCAGCTGATCGCTATTTTGCTGAGCTTGTGCTCACATCACAATATGTACAACTTGTTAAGATCACACATTTAATACTAAAATCTTCTACAGTGGGACGATAGTTTAAAACAAACAACAATATACTATAACACATGTAACATTAGCTTAGAACTTATATGCCAATATGGTTAAACTGCCGCTGTTAGCTAGCTAAGGTTAGCTTGCTAGCACGTCAAATTACGGTACCACTAAAGGTTATAATTTGTGGTTCAAAAATCATTACCGACTGTAAAATTAATCAAATGTACATATACAGGTGGCTTATATGTTATAAGTATAGCAAAAAGACTCACGTTCAACTTACATTTGTATTTCTCCGTTGGTCTGGCTGTCACGCCTTTGGCAGCCATTATCTAACTCAACTGTTGTTAGCTCTGCCCCTTCCGCTACGTAGCCAAGATGGCGACCGTTGAGTGTGAAAAGTGTCCATCCATCCACACACAATTTTCTGACCGTTTTGAGTGCACCATCCAGGTACTCTGTGCACTGCATTTGACTGCACTTCGACAATGTACTCAAATAGTTAGTATTAAGTACAGAAGTGCGCGATTTGACCAATTCAATTCAATTCAAATCAATTGTATTTATATAGCTTCAAATCACAGTTATCTCACTGCGCTTTTCATAAAACTAAACCGTACTCTGTGATGTTTTTTACAGAAACCCAACAATTTCTGCCAAGAGCAAGCACAAGGCGACAGAGGCAAGGAAAAACTTCCTTCAAGAGGCAGAAACCTTGAGCAGTACCATGGCTCAGGGTGGGCGGTTTTGGCAGAGGGTATCGAGCAGAAACATGGAGGCAGCAGGTGACTCGCAACCACAGTTCAAAACTCCAAAGCTCCAGCCTTTAGACAATTTACAACCTCCCTCCAAAGACCAACTGCTTGTCTCCGCCTTCAGACGGGGGGGCCTCCAAAGACCAACTGCTTTCGCAGCGCCCGGTCTCCGGGGGCCTCCAAAGACCAACTGCTTTCGCAGCGCCCGGTCTCCGGGGGCCTCCAAAGACCAACTGCTTTCGCAGCGCCCGGTCTCCGCCTTCAGACGTGGGCCTCCAAAGACCAACTGCTTTCGCAGTGCCCGGTCTCCGCCTTCAGACGTGGGCCTCCAAAGATCAACTGCTTTCGCAGCGCCAGGTCTCCGCCTTCAGACGTGGGCCTCCAAAGACCAACTGCTTTCGCAGTGCCCGGTCTCCGGGGGCCTCCAAAGACCAACTGCTGTTGCACCGCCCGGTCTCTGCCTTCAGACGGGGGGCCTTCAAAGACCAACTGCTTTTGCAGCGCCTGGTCTCCGCCTTCAGACGGGGGGCCTCCAAAGACCAACTGCTTTCGCAGCGGCCAGTCTCCGGGGGCCTCCAAAGCCCAACTGGTTTCGCAGCGCCCGGTCTCCGGGGGCCTCCAAAGACCAACTGCTTTTGCAGTGCCCGGTCTCCGCCTTCAGACGGGGGGACCTCTAAAGACCAACTGCTTTCGCAGCGCCCGGTCTCCACCTTCAGACGGGGGGGCCTCCAACAGAACATGGTTTCTACTTATAAACTCCTCTAGGGACGTTCCGTGACCTCACTCATGATGTCATCGTAAAATGGCAACAAAAATGGCTCGCTAGCACCCCCTACAAAATTAAGAAAATTGAGCCCCTGCACTACGTTCAACGTAGACTCACGAAACTTGGTACACATATGTAGCATGGCAGGGCGGACATAAAACTCCATTGTAGCCCCCTAAAACAAACCGGAAGTCCGCCATTTTGTATTGAATGTTCGAAATTAGTACGATTTTGGCCATTTCTACTTGTCGTACTTTAACGAACTCCTCCTAGAGCTTTCATCCGATCAACTTCAAACTTGGTGTGTGTCATCGTGAGATATTATCGATGAAAAGTTATTAAAAGAAAAACTTTTCGTCATACGGTGTGGGCGTGGCATGGCAGCCATTTTGAGTGTTTAGCGATGATGGAGAAAGTGGCTGTAACTACAGTGTACGTTGTATCTGCTTGAAATTTCCCACAATGGAGTCTCAAAGGACTGTTTTTTACATGGAGTCTGGTTTGTTTAGCGCTAGCTACTTCATAGCTGTTTCTGGGAAACAGAAGAATCTCTGGAGGGTTAAGACACATAACACTTTTATTATTTTTTATTAGGTTTTATTGCTATTCGGATGTGCCCCAATAGCAGGCACACTGATAAAATTTCTGCGGAATTTTCTAGTTATTATTATTATTAACATTTATTTAAGGATAATTAACCAATTTGGTGTTATGGAAACTCATCAATCACATTCTTATAACAGTCTATACATTTGTTGTTTTTTATTATTTAATTATTATTAAAGTGAGTGAATAAGTGGCTTAACTTCCACAAAAAAGAGCGAATAACCTAAGAACTTTTGTTTATGAAGAAAAATGTACCTGCTAAAAAAATAGAATTCCATTGCTATGCAACAGCCTGGTCCATTGTTAACTTCCTGTCATTTGATGTAATTTACATAAACAGTGACAAGAAATCAATTAGCGACCATATAGTATAGCACGTTTATGTTTACAGCTGTGAAAAGGTCCGGGGGTCATGTGACTTTTAGACGTTTTGGCAGGAAAGTAAGTGGCAAAAAAATGTTTTCAACTTTGCTAAATGCATTCATCAGATCATTTTAAAATAATGTATTAAGTCAAATCAATTCTATTTTATTAATAGTGTCAAATCATAACAGAAGTTATCTCAGGACACTTTACATATAGACTAGGTCTAGACCAAACTCTATAATTTACAAAGACCCAACATTTTGACGGTCAGCAATGGAAATGATATATCGGCGGGCCAATATTGTCGGCCGAAATTAGGGATTTCCCAATATATCGGTATAGGTAAATATAATGGCCGATTTAAAAAACAAAAAATCATTCATCAGAATAATTTATAATGACAAATAAATTAATCTGATTAATGAATATTTAAAAAATAAAAACCATGTTATGAGCATTGGCGTTGTATAGTTTGTCCAACAAAGGGCGCTCTACAACGTCCCTGTTGGAAACACTGATTATTTTTTGTCAATGCTTTATTGTTGAAAGTTAAGTTTGTATTTTTACTAGGGCTGGGCACGTTAACGCGTTATTAACGCGTTAACTGTTTAATTACTTAACGCCGACAATTTTTTTATCGCGCGTTAACGCAGTTTTTATTATTTCTTTATTTTTGTTTGTTGCTCACAGGCTTTGTAAATACTGCAAAGTTTAATTTTCTTATCACCGGAGTACTTCCAGTACTGAGAATCTCAACAATGATGGCAGGTATGAGATTCCCTCAAGACGCACCATCACAAGAAAAATACACGAGTTGTATGAAAAGGAGAGGACTGCAAAAGCGACCACGCTACAACATGCACGCGCTGTTGCTCTCAGCGTTGACTGGAATGAAAACAGAGGAGAGACATTATGCTGAGACATGCACGGGACACTTTATTGAAGTTGCACAGCAGTGGAATATGTCAAACAAAGTCACCGCAGTTAGCGCAGATAGTACGAATAGATACGAAATCCGATCGCTGCTGCGAGCTTTCTGCCTTCTGATCATGTCACACTCAGTAACACACCGGCTGAGAAGCCAAGTCTGGTTATTGGGAGCTCTATACTGCGGAACGTGAAGTTGGCAGCTCCAGCAGCCTCGGTCATGTGTGTCCCTGGGGCTGAAGTGGGCGATATAGATCCCCATCTAAAGATAACCGTACAGTAAGATCATACTTCATGTATGTAATAGTGTGTTTTGTGTATATTCCAGCTTGTCCCAAGCAGTCCAGGCTAGTGCTGATGTCAATTCAAACACTCTCCCAAACACAGCTCAAAACCCAGACTGATCAAAGATTAACCTAATCATCAAGTCTGACATTAAAGAGCCACCTCACTTCAGAGGTGATAACTCAGATCGATGCACTGTAACTGAGTGGCAGAAAATGATGCAAACATACCTGAAAAGGAAGGGCTGTGGTTTGTCTGAGCAAGGCCATTAAATTATGTACAGATTAATGGTTCAAGTTAGAGACGTTAAAGTTTGCATTTGCAACAATCGTCTCTTAAATATTACCAGAGATCCTGATATTATCCTCACTATCCTCAGAGAGCAGTTTGGTGATGCAATTTCATCAACTACCCTGTTACAGGACTTCTATGAAGCCGTCCCAAAGCACTCAGAGGGGGGTTTAGATTACTGGATAAGACTCAATAAAGCCATTGACCTTGCTGATGAGTGCCCGCAAAGACATGGGAGAAAAGTGGAGGATCCAGGTCATGAAGCACCATGATGTTTCTCAAACATTGTCCTGATCCCAGTCTATACACATCTCTTAGAGGCAGACCTCTTGAGAAATGGATTGTTGGAGAGGTTCAGAAAATGATTGACAGCCACCACATGGACAGGCAATCAGCCAGGATGTGCAAGCCACAAAATATCGTAAGAGTTAATGAAGAGATGACCACCAGTACTTGCTGTCTGGCACAACATCCTGTGGTTAGTGCTAATCAATCACCTAATGCTGAGCCAGCCTCTTTGAGTAAAATGATCACCCTCATGGAAAAGATTCTTGCCATTCAGGAGCAAAGCCTAAATCAAACCCAAGCTAAGTGCCAGCTAATAAGCCCACTGCAACCCTAAGCTCATGCAGGGCCCCAGACCACTCAACAAAAGCACACTGCTTTAGAGAAGGCCTATGCTTCAAGTGTTTTAAAACAGGACACAGAGGCTTTGAATGTGCAGGAAGGAAACAAGTAAATACAACAAATGTAGTCACACCCCACGTTCAGACTCAGCTTTAAACCAAACGGGCCCACACTAAAAGGGGACAGTGTGGGCGCAGAACATGAAACAACGCCAAAGAGTCCTGCTGATGTTAACACCACTGAAAATGAGTGTTATTCAAAGCAGCAAGTGATCTACAAACGTGGAACCACACACGGAACGGCAACCCCAGACGGTCTAGCACAGGGGTCCAGTTACAAGAAAATGATACTGCTATGCCCCAGCAGTAATTGAAGGACAAGTAGAACTCTTGGCACTTGTAGACAATGGATCCACAACATGCACATTGAGTGAGTCTGCTGAACACATCCTCCGGAGTGGCAACATCATTGATGGGCAGTCAAGTCAGCAGACAGAGAAAGTCTGATAGGTTGTGGAGGAAATGAGACAAAATCTAAATATACATATGAGCCTCTTTCCTAGTTGTCCCAGGGCAAGTAGATGATGTGATTATGGGTTCAAATGTAATGAGACATATAATCAGACAAGTAAAAAAGAGTGACTGGTTTTGGAATAATGTTTCTCAACCAGCCAGAGAAGACTCTCATGAACCCCTACTACTGTCCAATGTGGATCGTTGGCATGGCAACATGATACCAAAACGAGTGGGGACTGTTGTGCTTAAGCAGTGTGTGACTCTGGAGCAGCGGCATGAGCATTTACTTTGGGGAAAGTGGTAGAGCGGTTGCCTGCCAATTGGAAGGTTGGTGGTTCAATCCCTGGGCCTGCAGTCCCATGTCAAAGTGTCTTTGGGCAAGACGCTGAACCCCGAGTTGCTCCCGATGCTGTGCATCGGAGTGTGAATGTGTGTGCATGTTTCTCTGATGAGCAGGTGGCACCTTGTACGGCAGCCTCGGCCACAGTGTATGAATGTGTGTGAATGGTGAATGTATCCTGTATGATGTAAAAGTGCTTTGAGTAGTTGTTAAGACTAGAAAAGCGCTATATAAATACAGCACATTTACATTTACACCAAGAAATGTGGTGGTAGCACGCACTGTCTGCCCTTTGTGGGGGGATAAATGGAATCCCATGAAGGTAACCAATCCTCTTGGTCGTCCCATTGTCCTCCGCCGTAACACCAAGCTGGCTCATCTTCACCCATGCCTGGCCCTTGAAGAACTGCAGCTTGATACTGCCAGTAAAGGGAGTCCTGGAGAGGCAAAGACACCTGTGCAAAATCTCACCCAGGCAAAAACACCAGGTTCATAGGGCCCCCAGATAATGCAGGAAGATGACATGCTAAAACTGCAGGAACTAGGTTTAGCAGAGATAGATGTACAGTTCTGCGAAGTGTCTGATATCTGGAAAGCAAAACTTGTTGACCTGATTTCCCAGTATGAGGGAATCTTCTTCCGTGACAAGCTTGATTGTGGAGGAACAAAGGACGTTGTCCACAGAATTCGACTGAAGGATGAGCAGCCCTTCCGATTGCCATGTAGGAGGGTCCCGCCATCTGACTACCAGAAACTGAGACAGATAGTGGATGCAATAGAAGAGAAGAGCATTATCCGTAAATCCAACAGCAAGTAGCACTCTCCTCTAGTGTTAGTTTGGAAACCATTGGGAGAACTCAGAATATTTCAGATGGTTAAACCAGAGGAAAGTAAAAGATGCATACCCATACATACCAGGCTGTTGCCCTTGATTCACTGGGTGGGAATTGCTTCTTTAGCACTATGGATTTAACATCAGGATTTTATAACATCCCAACACATGAAGACGACCACAAATATACAGCATGCTCTACCCCTGCTGCACTGTATGAATATAACTGAATGAGTCAGGGGCTATGCAACAGCCCAGCAGCATTCGCTAGGATGACGACATCAATCTTTGAAGATCAGAATTATCTCTCCTTTCTCTGTTATCTGGATGAGCTCCTTGTGTTTGGAAAAAGTGAGCAGGAGACATTGGATCGCCTGGAGATGGTCTTCTCCCACCTCAAGGAGCATAACCTGAAATTGGCACAGAAAAAGTGCAATCTTCTCAGAGAGTCAGTCAAGTTTTTTGGTCATATTGTAACTGCAGAAGGAATTGCCACTGACCCAGAAAAGGTGTCTGCAATTAACCAGGTGACAGCAGTGGACTTGATGGAGGGTGATGGGAGAACCCCTTCACCAACTAAAATAAGATCCTTTCTTAGCATGGCCAACAACTACTCACATTTCATTTATGGGCTATCAGGCATGGCAAAACTATTGTTTGGCTTAACTACAGGGCGAAAAAATGGAAAGCCATTGGCTAGTAAGCCAAGACGTCTAAAGGCGTAAGACTGGACTACAGACTATGAGCTGGCAATTGAGAAAATCAAAAGAGCAGACTGCTATCCTGGCCCATTCAGACTTCAAGAAACCATTTGTCCTCTTTATTGATGCTTCAATGGATGGGTTGGGGGCAGTCCTTGGCCAGATACCTCAAGGTGAAAAGAGACAAAGACCTGTCGTCTTTGCAAATAAGACGCTGCCCAAGTCACAGTCTCGCTACTGTTAGTAGTTCAAACCCTTGAGTAAAAAATACTCACGGACACAGACTTGCTTTTTCTTTGCAAAGGGGAATGAATACTATAAAAACATTCAGCAGTCTTCCAAAGCTTTCATCCCCATGCTGTGCCGTTTTATTGAGTGGGTGTGAACAGAAAGTTGTTTTACATAAATGTGGGTTAGTATATCACATTCTTTGCTTTACTATTGGTTGAGCTGTAGCTGGGTGTATTAGGCAAGTTTAGGGTTTAACATAGTTCACTAAAGTTGAATAAAGTAACAATATGCTCCTTTCACACAGGCACAAGTTTATCTTATCTTACTCTGCTGGCTCAACACTCCTGTGTCTAGCTTTCCTCATCTCAAAGCTTTTCTTCATTTTTCAAAGTTCCAAATATTCACATGATAAATAATACACAATATAATTTTGTTTGGTTCCCACACTACCCAGCTCAGAGATTAGAGATATTTTCTCTCAAATGGGCTGTATGATAAATTTGCACATTGGCTAAAGGAAAGCCATTTCACAGTCCTGACTGATAAAACCTCAGAACATACTGTATATCATGACCAAGCCTAAACTAGACCCCTGTGAACAACGATGGGTGTCAAAGATTGCACTCTTTGACTTTGAAGTACATACCTGGAACACCAAACATACCTGCTGACCTTCTGAGCAGACGCCCATTTACAAAAGTCCTTGAGGCTAGTGAAACCCTAGAGAAGGGAGCACAGTGTCTAACGTCAGAGTGTATAAAAGAAGCATTTAGATTGTCAGCCAGCGTCCAGACCGATGGCAGTTACCTGTCACAAAATCAAGATGGAGACCAAGTTGGAATGACTGGAGAGGGAGTCAAAGCATTCTTGGAATCGTGTTTGAAGTGGGAAAACTGCCAGCCAGTACGTGATGTTGAGCCCAGTGCCAAAAGGAAGACTGTACCATAGCTTGTATTAGATTCTTTGTTGAGAGGAGGATACCCTCACGTAAGGAGAGAAACCATGAGACAGCTCAAGTTCAGAAAATGCTAAAACAGTGGGAAAAGCTTGAGCTGTCAAATGATATCCTCTACCGGGGATCAAAGGATAGAGCTGGTAGGGAAAGGTATCAGTGCTGCCTTATTCACTCAAGGCTGTTGCTCTTAAAGGAACCAATAATGATGCAGGTCATCAAGGACAGGGCCGGACGCTTCATCTAGTGCGCCAAAAGTTATTTTGGTCAGGTATGAATGGAGAAGTTAAGGAGTAAGTCTCTCGCTGCAAATGATGTGTGGTTAGCAAAACGCTTGATGGTGGCCTTGAATTCTTCAGCTACTGTCTTGCTGTACAGGTTCACTGAGTCGAAGGAAGGAGGAACGCCCAGCCATTTCTGAACAACCTTACGCCACATCCTTGCTAATGCTTCCACTAGGGATGAGCCGGATACTCGGCTGAAACGAGTATCCGGTATGGATAAAGCACTTTTTCCGAATACAAGTATTATACGAGTAATATGAGTCATTATCTGTACTCGGATTGGGTAGCGGACCGTGCGCCCCGCAGCTCTCTCTCTCTCTCTCTCTCTCTCTCTCTCTCTCTCTGAGGTCTGCGGGTCTTTTCCGTTAACGTTTAGGGTTGCTTCAGGTTTGTTTTTTACTTTGGTTTGTAGTACTTACTTAACCAGTGGATTTCTGGTAATGTGGGGTTTCAGACAGCGCGTGGAAGAATGCGACTTGCGCTGCGTCTCTGCCGTCGGCAATTTTTTATTTTATTTTAAACCTCTGCCCCCCGTCTGTTAAAAATAATTTTAATATGAAGTTCAAATACAGTGGGGCTCGAAGGTTTGGGCACCCCAGGTAAAAAATTGTACTAATGTGCATAAAGAAGCCAAGAAAAGATGGAAAAATCTCCAAAAGGCATCAAATGACAGATTAGACGTTCGTATAATATGTCACAAAAAGTTTTATTTCCATCATTTACACTTTAAAAATAACAGAAAATAAAAAAATGGCGTCTGCAAAAGTTTTGGCACCCTGCAGAGTTTCTAGCATGCACCGCCCCTTTTGGAAAGCTAAGACCTGACAGTGTCATGGATTGTTCTCAGTCATCGTCTGGAAAGACCAGGTGAGGTCAATCTTGAGGTTTTAATCTGGATCCATCCAGAAAGACCTGGCAGACACTGGAGTTGTGCTACACCATTCCGCTATAAAGAGATACTTGTACAAATATGGTTTTCATGGAAAAGTCATCAGAAGAAAACCTCTTCTACGTCCTCACCACAAAAGTCAGCGTTTGAAGTTTGCAAATGAACATATAGACAAGCCTGATGCATTGTGGGAACAAGTTCTGTGGACCAATTAGGTTAAAATAGAACTTTTTGGTCGCAATGAGCAAAGGTACGTTTGGAGAAGAAAGGGCACAGAATTTAATGAAAAGATCCTCTGTCCAACTGTTAAGCATGGGGGGGGATCAATCATGCTTTGGGGTTGTATTGCAACCAGTGGCACAGGGAACATTTCACGAGTAGAAAGAAAAATGGATTCAGTAAAATTTCAGCAAATTTTGGACGCTAACTTGATGCCATCTGTGAAAAAGCTGAAGTTAAAGAGAGGATGGCTTCTACAAATGGATAATGATCCCAAACACACCTCAAAATCCATAGTGGATTACATCAAGAGGCTTAAACTGAAGGTTTTGCCATGGCCTTCACAATCTCCTGACCTCAACATAATTGAAAATCTACGGATCTTAAAAGAACAGTGCGTGACAGACAACCCAGAAATCTCAAAGAACTGGAAGACTTTTGTAAGGAAGAATGGGCGAAGATACCTCAAACAAGAATTGAAAGACTCTTGGCTGGCTACAAGAAGCGTTTCCAAGCTGTGATACTTGCCAAAGGGGGCAGTACAAGGTATTAACTCTGCAGGGTGCCCAAACTTTTGCAGATGCCATTTTTTTGTTTTACAGTTATTTTGAAAGTGTAAATGATGGAAATAAAATCTAACTTTTTTTGACTTATTATACAAATGTCTAATCTGTCATTTCATGCCTTCTTTTCTTGGCTTCTTTATGCACATTAATACAAATGTTTACCTGGGGTCTCCAAACTTTCGAGCCTCACTGTAAGCAATTACACAGATGTAAATGATAAATACTCAAAAAGTTCAAATTCTACATTCTGTGTCATACTCTCATATTGCGACCTGTCACTGACCTGTTTAGCTTAATATATTTTGACTCTTCAATGCCTTGCTTCGGGGTTATGGGTTGTCATGCCTCCTCCAGAGCTTAAGAGCAGACAGCGGGATTTGATGGGCTTGCTTGGCCGACCCTAATCTGCCCTAATGCCCTGCTGCTGGTGCCATGTCCGCTTTTAGCATTGCTCAGATCCACAGTGCAGAGTCGGGCTAATCAGCTGAGCCACACCCTTTAACCTCTTTAAATTACAAGATTAACACAGTTAAAGGGATGAAGGCTTTTCACATGGAAGGACAGATGACATTTACAGTTTGTTTAAAAGCTGGAACTAGCCTGCAGGTGCTGCACAACTCTCTGTGTCAACAGAAGTGTTTCTCTATGGATCCTAATGCAATAATAATGAATTGTAACTGCAAAAGCCTCTCTTTTTACATTGACCTGTTGACAGTCAGTTGAAGCATAAACACCTCACATTCCATATTGATTGGGCTTAGAAGAAGAACCAGTGGCATGATCTATTTTTTCTGCAATTTTCTGCTATTAAAATATATGTATTATTACATTCAGGCCAGAGCAACTGTACACACATGCATGAATGCCCACACAAACACACACCCGATTATAACCGCTAGACCCTGTTTACACTTGTCTGTGTGCGATCACATCACAAGTGGACAGCACTAAATACAAGTGTAAACGACCACCAAGATGCATTGGGATCTGATCAATCAAACCACTTGCCTAGGTAGGGTTGGGTACCGAGACCCGGTTTTAATATGGCACCAGTGCCTTAATTGCCTTCATTATGTACACCAATTGATTAGTAATAATAACTTCAAATGATTTGAGCAACTGAGAACGGATTTTTTGAGGTATATACAATTAAGGAGTTTCATACTCAAACACCCAAACTGGAAAAAAAAGATGAATAGAGCCCTCCCTTTTAGAAAAGTATTTAATAAAAATTTTTATAGAATCAATGCTTCAATGACAAAAGATAAATGATTTTATGTAAAAGACAAGTGGAGGAAGATTGGTTGGAGATACAGTACAAAGTTATAAAAGCCAATCTATGGAAGGAGTTTCAATGGAAGATAAATAACAGCTTTTTCAGAACACCACAAGTTAAAAAAGTTAAAATGAATCCGAATCAATCAAGTCAATGTTGGAGGGGGTGTGGAGAGACAATGGCTACTCACACACATATTTTTTGGCAATGCCCATTGTTAGATAACTTTTGGAAATCCATTTTTACATATATTAATAAAGTATTGAATGTTGAACTGATTAGAGACCCTCTGATAGTAATTTTAGAGTTTAAAACCATACACAGTAGGAAAAAGATAAATTTATTAGAAATATTACTGATAGCAGCAAAGAAAACAATTACAATAAAATGGCTTCAAAAGGAGTCGACAAACCAAGCTGAATGGCTAACAATGTTTAGAAAATATTCACACTATGGAAAAAATGACATATTCGTTGAGATTATAGAAGGAACTTTTCATTGAAAGATTGATGATGGTGATGGAGGACCGTTTGAACTAACTCTGAATAGATCTGCCAGGTGAACTTTTGTTTTAAGTTGATGTTTGTTCTGTTTATTTTCAGTATTTATTATTTTTCATTTCTTCTCTTCCTTGTACTTCTGGAAATATTCTCCTGTGGACTTGACTATATACGTAAGAGCGTGTGATTGTTATGACCCCTTGTGAAAAATATTGTTTCTGAGTGGAATTAATGCTGTAAAAGAAGATCCATAGAATATTCAAAATAAAATAAAAACTCTACAACTTGCCCATTTTTATGACAACTTGAGTGTTGCGTGGCCGCGATACTCTGCGTTACCCTATGTGTTGTATTCTGCTGACAGCTACATCTCTAGCTGTACTGACAACCATTCACAACAGGTGAATGTTCCAGCACTCAGAGGCAAAGAGTGCAGAGGAGACTGTGTGTGTGTGTGTGTGTGTGTGTGTGTGTGTGTGTGTGTAGGACAAATAGCGTGGCAGATCAAGAAAATAACAGATTAAGACTACCTGCTGGAAAGCCTGTCCTCATTTCCGCAGGCTTCCAGACACATCTGCTAGCATTGTTTAACATCCCTGTTGTAAAGAGAAATGGATTATTGCTCCCCATGGCCTTTGAGAGGAGGGAGAATATGTAACGACATGGACGTTATCCCAGATAAATCTGTTATCCAAGGTTTGTACTCTCTGGAAGGGGATTAAAGACAGAGAGAAAGCGTATAGCAATATGGGAGTAATCCCATCTAGTTTCCTGTTTCACCTATTATAAAACCTGCTGCATGGAAAAATGGACTTCTCCTCATAAAAGTCTACAAGTGAATTTTACAAGCTCCTTTTAAAGGTTTAGACATTATCAACACCTAAGGGATGAATTATTGCTGCAAGTTCTGGCCTATTTTTTTTTTATCATTCTACGGTTTACAATAAAGAAATATTAATCCTAAAAAAACGTTTGTTGGAATAATTATGCACTCTAGGGATTTTTGTTATGTTATGAATATAAAGTGATTAACATTTTGGACTGCTCAAAGTTTTATATTTGTTATGATGCAAATCATATAGTTATAAAATTAGCTTGATGTGAGAATGTGCAGGCGGTCTCTTCTGGCTCTGTAACGTGGCGAATTCTAAGTGAAAATATTATTTTATAATATATATAATTCACAGGCTACTTGACCTCTGTTAAACATGAGGACGGGAAATTAACGAAAAATCCACTTAGAAAATACATTTAGTCATCCTCTGAATTTCCCATAGATGAAACATCTACCCAGGAACAAACGCTCACTGTTTTTAGCCTCCAACATCCCCTTCCAGGCAGCTAACCCTAACCTTAACCCTAAACATTATATATATATATATAAAAAAAAAAAAATCCCCTTCTCACCCCTTGTGGGGTGGTATGTGTCATCCTCAACCTCGGGTCCTCTACCAGAGGCCTGGGAGTTTGAGGGTTCTGCGCAGTATCTTAGCTGTTCCTAGGACTGCACTCTTCTGGACAGAGACCTCTGATGTTTTACCTGGAATCTGCTGTAGCCACTCTCCCAGTTTGGGGGTCACAGCCCCCAGTGCTCCGATTACCACCGGCACCACTGTTGCTCTTACTTTCCACATCTTTTCTAGCTCCTCTTTCAGCCCTTGGTATTTCTCAAGCTTCTCGTGTTCCTTCTTCTTGATGTTGCTGTCGCTTGGGATCGCCACATCTATCACTACTGCCTTCTTCTGCTGTTTGTCGATCAACACGATGTCTAGTTGGTTAGCCATCACCAGTTTGTCAGTCTGGATCTTGAAGTCCCACAGGATCTTAGCTCGGTCGTTCTCGACTACCTTAGGAGGTGTCTTCCATTTTGACCTTGGGACTTCCAGCCCATACTCGTGGCAGATGTTCCTGTACACTATGACAGCTACCTGGTTATGGCGTTCCATGTACGCTCTTCCTGCCTGCATCTTACACCCTGCTGTTATGTGCTGTACTGTCTCAGGGGCATCCTTGCACAGTCTGCACCTGGGGTCCTGCCTGGTGTGGTAGATCCCAGCCTCTATTGATCTTGTACTGAGTGCCTGCTCTTGTGCTGCCATGATTAGTGCCTCTGTGCTGTCCTTCAGGCCAGCCTTTTCCAGCCACTGGTAGGATTTCTTGATATCAGCCACTTCTTCTATTTGTCTGTGGTACACGCCGTGCAGCGGCTTGTCCCTCCATGATGGTTCTTCATCTTCCTTGTCCTCACCTTCGGGTTTCTGCTGCCTGAGGTATTCACTAAGCCCTTCATCTTTGGGGGCCATCTTTCCGATGTACTCCTGGATCTTCGTTGTTTCATCCTGGATAGTGGTCTTGACACTCACTAGCCCTCGGCCTCCCTCGCTACGCTTGGTGTACAGTCTCAGGGTGCTGGATTTGGGGTGAAACCCTCCATGCATTGTGAGGAGCTTTCTGGTCTTGATGTCAGTAGCCTCTATCTCCTCCTTTGGCCAGTTTATTACACCAGCGGGGTATCTGATGACTGGCAGGGCGTATGTGTTGATCGCTCGGATCTTGTTTTTCCCATTCAGCTGACTTTTCAGGACCTGCCTCACTCTTTGTAGATATTTGGCTGTGGCCGTCTTCCTTGCTGCCTCCTCATGGTTTCCGTTAGCCTGTGGCACCCCAGGTATTTGTAGCTATCCTGAACATCTGCAATGTGGCCTTCTGGTAGTTTGATTCCCTCAGTTCTGATCATCTTCCCTCTTTTTGATACCATGCGTCCACACTTGTCCAGTCCGAGCGACATTCCAATGTCGTTGCTGTAGATCCTGGTCGTGTGGATCAGTGAGTCAATGTCTCGCTCATTCCTGGCATACAGCTTGATGTCATCCATGTAGAGGAGGTGACTGATGATTGTTCCGCCTCGGAATCGGTATCCGTAGCCAGTCTTTGTGATGATCTGGCTGAGGGGGTTCAGGCCTATGCAGAACAGCAGCGGGGATAGTGCATCGCCTTGGTATATGCCACACTTGATGGTGACTTGTGCAATTGGCTTTGAGTTGGCTTCCAGTCTTGTTTTCCACAGCCTCATTGAGTTCTTGATGAAGGCTATTAGTGTCCTGTTGACCTTGTACATCTCCAAGCATTCCAGTATCCATGTATGTGGCATTGAGTCGTAGGCTTTCTTGTAGTCAATCCAGGCAGTGCACAGATTGGTCTGCCTGGTCTTGCAGTCTCGAGTGACTGCTCTATCCACCAGTAGCTGGTGCTTGGCTCCTCTGGTGTCACTGCCTATTCCCTTCTGTGCATGTATTGAGCCATGTGCCTACTCATCTTAGCCGCTATGATGCCTGACAGGAGCTTCCATGTTGTGCAGAGGCAGGTTAGTCTGGTAGTTGGATGGGATTGGTAGTTGGATGGGATTGTTCCCTTCTGGGGATCCTTCATGATCAGGATTGTCCATCCTTGGGTTAACCATTCTGGGTGGGTCCCATCAGTCAGCAGTTGGTTCATTTGTACTGCCAGGCGTTCATGGAGCGCAGTTAGTTTCTTCAGCCAGTAGGTGTGGATCATGTCAGGGCCTGGTGCTGTCCAGCTCTTCATACCTGCCACTCTTTCTTGGATGTCTGCTGTTGTTATGGTTACTGGTTCTTGTCCAGGGAGATTGCTGTGATCTGTTCTTAGATCCACTAGCCACTGAGCATCTGTGTTGTGGGATGCCTCTTTCTCCCATATGTTCTTCCAGTACTGTTCAGTCTCAGCCCTGGGTGGATCTGATCTTGTGCCATTGCCCTGCCCTGGCTTCTGCTTCTCCCTTGTATCTCTTTAGGTGGGTGGCCAGAGCAGTGAGTCTTTGTTTGGCAGTCTCTAGAGCCTCAGGTATGGACAGCTTGTTGTATTTCTTAGGTAACCCCTTCCTTACACCTTTCTGTATCTCTGAGAGCTGACTAACCTCTCTTCGTGCCTTGATCTTGGCCTCTAACCTCCGCCATGGGGGTTACTGTGCTTTGTGGCTTGTGGTGTTCATCTTATAGCCAAGCATCTCTAGGATCACTGTTGCTGTGGCGTACATCAGCTCATTGGTCTCGGTTATGGCTTTAGTAGGGATAGTATGTAGTGCTGCATTCACATCTTCTAGCAGACTTTCAGAGGGTACTTTATCACTTAGCCTTGGTCGTTGTACTAGGGGGTCCAGTTTGGCTATGATCTTCAATCGTAGGTCAGTCGCCCTTATGTTGAGTGGTTCTGGGCTTGCTGTTATTGGGGCTTGGGACCCAATCTCTGAGTGTGGGGATGATGATGAAATCTCCCTGCTGACCTGTCGTCCTGGCTCCCCCTTGCCGTAGCATATTTGTTGTATCTCATCAATCTCTAGTTGTGATAGGAGCTGCCGTTTGCGGATGTTCGAACACTGGGCCACAAGTTGTTTCTTTGTCAGTGTTGATGATGTGTTTCGAAGCATCCACATATCCCATAGTCTCTGCATGTAACCCTCTCACTGGGGTTGCTTGTATAGTAGCATTGCATCAGATCCATGTTTTCTGCTCTAGTCCATGTATGTCTTGTTCCAGTAGCCCATTTCTCATCAGGTTGCCCTGGTTCCCTAGCACCTGACGCGGACCTTGTTAACCTGGGCGACGTCTGAGCCGGTATGGCTCTTGTATTTGCGGTCCAATTTGTTGTCCAATCACAATATATATATATATATATATATATATATATATATATATATATATATATATATATATATATATATATATATTGTGATTGGACAAAGAATGATGTCTGGGGCAAATTTAAGTTATTTCCATATGAATTTATGGGAGGCGGAGTCGGTGGCTCGTTCACGTGCACTCAATTTCACGTTGATTGTCGTGTGTGAAGGAAAGGTGCACAGAGCCTGGCATATGCCTGGTTTTATACATATGAATATTTCTGTGCGTAGGTACCTTTCAAGTTTTGGCCGTACGCCATCTTCTAGTATGAAAGCTGCGCCGTCTTTTATACATGAGGTCCCAGGATTCTCACTTTGTTACTAACATGACATGCATTTTTAATGTAACATTACAGTGTATAGACAGGCTGCTTTTTTAGAAGAGATGGAATATGTTTATTTCAATTTTATTGTTAACGGGGTCTGAAAAGTAGTGAAACCAAAAATCTAACCTAATCTAAATTCTTACCCCATTTCTGTTCAACAGCTGTAGCTGTAAGTCACTATCTTTTTATCGGTTGTTGTAGTTAAAGGGCAACTACTATATAGCATTTTCAGGATTATACTTGCATTTTGTGTTTGTACTAGAACATGTTTACATGCTTTAATGAAGAAAAAAACTAACATAACAATTTATTTTTCTTATATTGCCCATGGCTGCTGCACCTGTATGCACCCTCTGTATGAGACGCTCTATTGGAGTGCTTGTCTCTTTAATCCCCCCTCCCAAAAAAGCCCAGTCTGCTCTGATTGCTTCTTGGAAACTCTGGAGCCCTTACTCCGTGTTTCAATAATTGAAGGTGGAGCTACTGCAACAAAGTATATAGTAGGACTTTGAACCATGGAAAATTACCAATAAAGGCTTCTGAACCACATATTAACCAACTGGACATGTCCCAACTGTAAAGTCAGAATTTGGGGAAAAATGACCAGCATTGGCCAAGATAACCTAAAGTTCTCATTCATAGCATTCGTTTCGATGTCTCACTTTGGGATATGGAGACTCCCGTATGGCCAGACAAGCTTATCTCAGGAACCACCGGCACTCAGGTAGCGATTTTATTATACAAGCCGGATGCCTTGTATAATAAAATCCAACAGCCTCCAGCGGCGCAGCGCCATTACGCACTCCACGGTAACTGTTACCCTCCGTGCGCCATGACGCACAGGATCCAGTCTGAGGGAGGCCACCCAATGCTGGAAATCCCTCATAAACAGGCGGCCTAGTGGGATCACCAGAATAGCCGCTGTCATCAGTCCCAGTAACCTCAGACATATCCTGAAAGCAACGGACCCGCGTAGTCGAAAATGCGCGAGACAAGCCCTGATAACCTTCACCCTCTCCACCGACAGGCGGGTTGTGAAGGACACTGAGTCCAGAGATAGCCCCAGAAATATTATATTTTGCACTGGGGAAAGCACATTCTTCTCTGTGTTAATTATAAAACCCAGATTTGTCAGATGGTGTATGACTCCTGCTCTGACTGTGCCAAAAGGAGCCAATCGTCTAGAGAAGTAGCTAGACGGGGACCCTGCCGCCTTAACGGGGCTACAGCTGCTTCAGTACACCTCACGAACCCTCTCGGGCTCAGAGACAGACCGAAGGGAAGCACTCTGTACTTGTAACAGACACCTCGAAAAGCGAACCTCAGATATTTCCTGTGCGGAGGATAGATCGCAATATGGAAATATGTCTCTCAGATCGACAGATGTGAACCAGTCGCCCTGGCGCACCAGATGAAGCAGAAACAAATGAGTGAGCATCCTGAATTTGTATTTTTGGAGGCATTTGTTCAGAGCCCGCAGATCCAGGATAGGGTGAATTCCGTTCTCTCCCCGTTTTGGGACCAGAAAATACCTGGAGTAAAAGCCGGTCCAACTCAGCTCGGGAGGCACTACATATATCGCTCTCCTTTCTAACAGCAAGATAATTTCCTCCTGTAGAACGCGAGCTGACCCCCCCGGGCCTGTGAACAGAGTATGCCCGAGAACCGAAGGGGGGTAACAGCAAATTAAAGCTTGTATCCCCAAGATATCGTTCTCAGTACCCGGGCTGAATTTGTGATAGCTGTCCATCTCGCTCTCTGGTAAGAGAGAGGAGTGGCAGCCCCCAACGTGTCCCCTACGCTCTGTGCCCTCATTAACTGAGCTATGAGGCCATCTTGTGGCGGTACTCGGGAGTGACCTGTGGCCGACAATGTGCATGCGCGAAGTGTTAGCGCACTGACGGGGTCGATGGCATCCCGCGTCCCGAGAGGAGCTGTGGCTTCTCTCCGGAGCGATGAAGCCACCAAGCCGCTTATTGATTTTTTGTTCATTGTTTCGAACAGCGCCCTCGACATTATGTCTGGATGTGACAGTGGAACATGCTTTAATTCTGTTAATTCTGAAAACAGTGAGTGTGTGCTTGGGTGACTTGGATGGGGGACAGGGCCAGCCGTTGCCCCAACAAAGTCTCCGCTTCCTTGGAGGGGACGCGCCTGTCTGGCAGCGCACGCCACAACGGGGAGCTTGGGGGCTGTGAAACCTCCTTCATCACACTTACAAACAGAAAACGTGGGGCTGGTGAACGGGGAACTTCCAGCTCTGATGCAGGTGGGGAGTTGTCGGTTGTCAAACCGCCCTCTTGTTCTTTTTTACCTGCTGAAAAGCGGCCTGGTCTGCGCAGGGGCTTTCCTGGGCCAGCTCCCTCTCGCCTTCTGCTGAGGTGGGGCAACTGGGGCGGGCTGGGGATCTGGCCGCTTGGGTATTTTGAACTGAGCAGACCACAAGACAGCTTGAGCGAAAGACTGGCGCGTGGCTGGAGGCGGGGGAGGCTTGGCTTTCCGAGGGAGGGAGAGTTGAAAAGCTTCGTCTTCCTTCTTCTTTGCCTCACACCTCTGCTGCATTGAGGCCAGAGCGGTGCCAAAGACTCCGTCAGGGACGACAGGCATGTCTAAAATGTCCTCTTTTTCCCTGTCGGACAGGTTCTTCAGGTTGAGCCATCTAGCCCTTTCCTGTGGAACCATTAGCCCCATAGATTTACCTGTGGCCTGGACCGCACAGCGCTGCACGCGGAGGCAGATGTCCGTGATCATAGTAATCTCTTCCCACACAGCAGGCTCTGGTTTGGTGACCATGTCGTCAACCAGCTCCGCTTGGTACGCTGTAAGCATGGAGGAGACATTCAGATCTCTTACCGCTGAAGCTGCCGCTTTATACGCCCTCTCGGTCAAGGCAGACTGGAAACAGTCCGCCTTCAACGGCAGTGTGGGGTTCCGTGAAGTTATCGCAGTCACCCGGGGGTGGAGGTGGGCTGCAACCAACGGCTCCATCGGGGGCATGCGGAACATTCCCAGCTTTTCCATGCCCTCAAACTCCAGAGAGGAAGCTCCCTGAATCGGGGTCTTACTGCTGAAAGGGAGGTGTTTCCAATTACAATAAAAACTGTTAACACCTGGACTGACAGCGCACAGGCTAGCCTGCAGGGTTGCTTAGAGGCCACAGACTGGAATATTTTCAAGGAGGCAACAGATGATATCCACGAATACACAGAGACTGTGAGTGATTACATCAGTTGGTGCACATCTATATGCGCACCTTCTAGAACTGTGCGTGTGTTTCCAAACCAGAAACCTTGGTTTAATGGAAATATAAGGCAGAAAATCGGGAAAAGGCAGGAAGCCTTTAAGTCAGAAGATACTTCTGTATGAGCTACAGAAATCCATCAGAGCTGCAAAGAGGGCGTATTCCAAAAAAATTGAAGGTTTTTATTTTGGTAACAATACACGCAGTATGTGGCAAGGAATCCAAGCTGTCACAAACTATAACAAAACAGTACTAGCCAAAGACCCCTGGATGTCCCCTCCCAGACAGCCTTAACTTTTTCTACACCAGGTTTGACAGAATGAACACAGACACCCCTTCAAAAGTCCAATGTAAACCTACGGACACTGTCTTTCAGGTGACACCCACACAGGTCCGGAAAGCTCTGAGGCAGGTAAACACCCACAAGGCCAGTGGACCAGATGGCGTCCCTCCCAGAGTCTTGAAGGCCTGTGCAGAACAACTCACTGGCGTGTGCGTAGACATTTTCAACCTGTCTTTAAATCAAACAGTAATCCCCCGTATTTTTAATTCCTCCATTATTGACCAGTTGCAAAAAAATCAAATCCATCTATCATGAATGACTTTAGGCCAGTAGCACTCACGTCAGTAGCCATGAAGTGCTTAGAAAAACTGGTTCTCGCGCACATCAATCACATGGTCCCGGGTACGATTGACCCCCTCCAGTTCGCCTACCCCAATTGTTCAGTGGATGACGCAGTGGCCACTGCTTTACACCACATCCTGCAACACTTGGACAGTAGAGGAACATATGTCAGAACGCTGTTTTTAGATTACAGCTTGGCTTTTAATACCATCCGCCCGGGTAGGCTGATTGAGAAGCTGATTGAGAAGCTGATAGAACGCGGCGTCCCGACTCCCACCTGTAACTGGATCCTGGATTTCCTGACTGAAAGATCACAGGTGGTGAGGATGGGAAAGAGGGTGTCCGCGGAGCTCATCACCAGCACAGGGTCACCACAAGGCTGTTGCCTTAGCCCTAAACTATTCACCCTGTACACACACGACTGTATCCCCACCCAGGATAACACCCTCATTATTAAGTATGCAGACGATACTACCATCCTGGGTCTCATTAAGGGGGGGGACGAGTTGGGTTACAGGAGTGTGGTAAACGACATTTGTGCCTATGGTGAGTTGAACAACCTATGCCTTAACGCAGACAAGACAAGAGAAGTAATTATGGACTTCAGGAAAACCCCACCACCCTTGCAGCCCCTTATTATCAAGGGGACTGAGGTGGAGAGGGCTGACAGTTACAAATTCCTGGGACTACAAGTAACATCAGATCTGAACTGGACTGTGAACACTGTTGCCACAGTGAAGAAAGCCCAGCAGAGATTGTATTTCATCAGGTTGCTTAGAAAAGCTGGTCTGCACTGTCGCCCTCTCACCCACGTCTACAAAGAACTGATAGAGAGCATCCTCACCACAGGCATCACTGTTTGGTATGGAAACACCACACAGACAGAGAGGAAGGCTCTGCAAAGAGTCGTAAAGACTGCAGAGAGGATTATTGGAACAGAACTCCCCTCCATGGACATAATCTACACAAAGCGCTGCCAGAAAAGAGCAGAGAGAATTATTAGGGACACATCACATCCAGCTCACCCCCTGCTCATACACAAAAATTTTACATATAATCTCAGGCACAAGCGAGCGGACAGCATTATCACAAAGAGAACACGGTTTTATAAGAGCTTCTTTCCAGCTGCAGTGAGACTTTTGGCCAAAACAAAATGAACTATTTTGCTCAGGGCCTGTGTAACATAACATATCTGTGCAAATGTACCTGTGCATCTTATTTATTTATTTAATCAGAACTGTGCACTTCAATATTTTATAGGGGGCTGTCTTTGGGGGCCAGGGGCAATATGCAATTATACTTTTTGCAATTTAGGAATGCAAATGTATTTGTTTTTATTTGTACTTTTTGATGGTTTTGTGCAATTTTATTTACCTGTGATGTAAATGCTTTGTGTGTCTTTTTAAACTCTACTTGACTCCCTGAGTATAACTGCACAAGAGTTCCTATGTGTGAAAACACAAATGGCAATTAAAGTTCTTGAATCTTGAATCTTCCACAAAGAGGATACCTCTTCCAGCAGTTCAGGAAAAATTGGAAGTAGCTGTTTGTCGACCTCTTGGTCAGGGGCAATTTCTTCCCCTTGTAGCGTGATCTGGTGGGCTCCACCACGAACGCAGGCCAAGGGATGTTTAGCCTGGACGCAGCGCGTTTGCACACGTCCTGCATGTCCATGCTGGGAGCGGGGGAAGCTGGTACACTCCCATCCTCATCTCCGAAGGCAGACACAGCATCAGGCTTGACAGCCTTGGCGGAAGGGATGAATATTTCGAACTCGTCTTCGTCATCCTCTGATATGAGGAGCTCCGAGGAGTCCTCATCCTCGTAGTCCAGCTCGAGTACGTCCTCCGTGAGCGGGGTCGCCGTGCCCAGCGTAGCTTAAGCGTAAGCTATTTAAAGGGGGATGAACCCACGCGGACACTTGATCACCAGCAAATCAGGATTGGCGTAATGAGATAAATGCTTCTGAGGAATACACAGGGAGGCGTATCCCATAGTGAGACATCGAAACAAATGCTATGAATGAGAACTGCTTAATAGTTAGCAGTATGCTAACAATAAATTGTAGTGGAATGAAGCAGAACTTTCTAAAAAAAATCTTAAATAAAGACTTCTGAACCAAACACTACCCAACATGTTTCAGTGCGACCCGGAATTGGGGAGAATTTAACACCATTGGCAGCCCAGATGACATAACTTACTGCTACTATAGTTAACAGTGGACACATAGAATATAGCAGCAATTTCTACAGTGAAAATAAAGGCATTTAAACCAAATACTGCATAAATAGAAAATGTTTCAGGACTAATGTGAGCCAGAATTGGGAAGAATTTAACGACACTGGCAGCCAAGATGCGACAATGTTAACACCTTAACAAACAGTAAAACTCCAGTCTTGCCTACATGGAGCAGATGACCAATCATAAGAGGCCGGCTTAAGACCAAAAGTAAGGATAGAATAGAATAATTGGAAATCTGGCACTCCCTGTTAGACTGTGGATGTTAATCAAAGAGAATCAAACTTTCATTCTGATACTTTATTGCATAAACGACTGTAACCATTTTTTTGTGATCACATTTTTTTATATATTCAAACTACAAACAATACACTAAGACAATGGAACGCGTCCCAGAGCCAAACCAACACATGCAGAAAGAGACACACACAAACCCACACACACATAGACGCACACACAGACAGACACAAGACAAGGGACCAAACACATGCGCAGGTTGAGGTATAGGCTGTAGCACAAGGCTACAACCCAGACCTCAATGAGTCAGCCACGTTGCGCCAAGTCCAGGGTTTCTCTCGGCGCTCCATGGATGCTCACCATTGAAAGTTCAATCTATGTGTTCAATGATCTTGCTTTCAGCCTGTGATTAGCTTTCTTTGTTTTCTTCATTGCAGTGAGAGTAACCTTTTCGCCAGTCCCTTACTCACTCCAAACTTTCTTTCTGCTGCTCGACTACCGTTTTCGGCTGCATATTTTCCTACCTGCAGTTTATACAGGTATCTGCAGACAAGGATTTTCTCTTCAAGGCATTTTGTTTGTGTTCAGTCTTTCTCAGTTGTCTTTAGGAGCAGCATAGAATGATCACAATCACTAGCCCCTCTTTCAGCCCGACGATGCGGATATTGCATCTCCCGTTTCTGTCTTCCATACATGCTAGCTTCCCTCCAGCTCTTAAAAAGCGTGGTGATGGCTGTCAAGATTACCTGAGTTGCTTTCCACAGTAGTTTTTAGATTGTCCACATCCAATCTGACAGAGCCAAGACTTGCTGTCAGAGATGCTAGCTGGGCAAGGATAGCAGTTAGCTTCTTGTCGTTCTCAATCCCCATCTGTTGAATCTGAGACTGAATCTGAGAAAAACATGGTTAGTATGGTAGCTTTTCTGTTTCTCCAGTAATGCCTCTGCAATGCTATCGCTGTGTTGGGGTTTGTTCTGGTTTGCCATTCTGTTTTAAATGACATATCGAGCATAAAGTGATAGAATACTGGAGTTGGAACCATATAATACTATTTGGCAAAATTGGGCCAGCAGCTAAATCTTAAATTGTCATCTCTGTCGAGCCGATCACGTGACTCCGACAGTAACCATTTTAAATGCTAACTGTAAGTATTACATATTGCTCCATTCAATAGGACTTTTGTTTACACTCATTATCATTCATTTTGATAGCTTTCTAGTGTTTTTCTGCCAAGGGCCTAAAACGCAATGCAAAATATGCTGTCAGATCATGGAAATCGGGGCGGTTTAATCTAAATATATCATGCATGGCTGAAAAAGGGATTAGGTTTTCCTGCTATTCTCTCACACCATTTGATTAATGCCCCATTTGACCCATAATCCTTATGTATTTACCTACCTTTCATCCGATTTAGCACCTGGAGCCCTCCTACAAGTGTTGTGTGTGAGTGATTTTCTTCATGGTAACTTTAAAATCCATTCATGTCTGGACATTGGTTGATTATTTCTTTTTAGGGCAAAGCAGGACATTTTGATTATTCCCAACATTTACTAGTCCCCTCATCAGTATCCTTAAATCAACTTCCTGATCTCATTGTTGTGGCACTCTGTTATTAATAGACATTATTTAATACTCAATAATGCCCATTTAATGTCATCCCTGTCCACATTTCAACCCAAATATTATCCACCAAAATCACTATATGCTCCCTGACCTCCTCTCTCCCTTTATCAGTCCCCCCAGGATTTCAGGATGTTGTGATCGCAAGAATAAAACACAAATTTACACAAATTCACAAGCGCCCTGAATTCGGTGCAATTCGCAATTTTGACCAATCACCGCAACTTTTCTGCAAATTTGACCAATAACTGCAGTTTCCCACGACTTCAACCAATCACAGCAGTCCCAAGTGCCAGACTTAGAGAGCAACTGACAAAGCAGGAGTGAGAATGGGTTGACTTAACACACGTACATCGCCAAATTAATTTCCTTGTTTCTAATATGAAGATGAGACATGTGTAATTCAAACATCTCACATTCACCAACAAAATGTACAGGAAAGACCGTGCAAAATCTTTCAGACCGTCCTTCCACCCTGTATACATTTTAACAAATCAATGTACATTCGCTGTAACGATTATTCACTCTAAAGTCGCTGAAAGCTGCTGCTGTTTCAATCCTGTTGGCTATCTGCAGCGGAGGAGTTGCTGCTCAGTTCCCCCTGCAACTGACGGTGCACACCATTGATGTATTAAGATAACACACACACAAACACACACGGTGGATGACCCAAATTGAGGACAGCTACGCTTGTTAGTGTAACCTCAATGAGTCCAATAAGTACTTCAGACCGTATCAAAACGTGTGAATGTCTGTCCCAGGCCAGGATAGGTAATTGACAATGTAAAGATCAACAAGCCACTTAACGTTATACGTTAAAATAAAATAAAATAAAATCCACCAGCCATTTTAATATTATACCAACATGTGCAGCATCCTGTGCCTTTTACTAGGAAACCTCAGCCCAGAGTAGTTTCATTCTCCCCAAAACAAGTTTCCTTTTATTTTATAAAGAAGCATACCAAAAGAAGTTTTGGCAACTTTTTTTTTTGCAATTTTCACTGTTTCTCGCAAGTTTTATTGCAATTTTTTACAAAAGCTCCCAAAAAATCAGGCATTTTGGGCCGCAACAATCTCAAAAAATCCTGGCGGGACCGTTTTATCACCGTGACACTAGAACTGACAGCAGCTAGTAGTAAGAGACTGATTTTGTCCGTTTTGCAGGTCCCTGGGACTTTCTTCTCATTAGCTCCTAAAAGGACACACACACACACATATGGACTGTATGGGCACTGACAGCACTGATCACTGCTGTATATACAGTATATTAGTGTACAGCAATGCTGTCAGCTAATCCAAAAATCGGCCTGCAGTTGGAGGGTGGTGGAGCTGAGGCGGGCTGAATGAAGAAACTAGAATATATGCTGCTCTGCGTTGCTAGGCCTGTGGTGTTGTTGCATGCTCTTTCAGACAAGTTGCTCCCGGTTAGTACTGAACCCAGTTGTCCCAGCTTGTTACCTGAGGTGAATTATAAATCATAACTTTAAATAATTATTTATCTGTAATTGAGATTATAATACAAAAGAAATATAAGGTGACCAGATTTGACCAGATTTCTCAGACAAAATCTGGGGACATTTTTAGCTCAGAAGCGTATTATATACCTCCAAAACACGTCATGTTTTTGTTTTTGTAAAACTTAAAACGGGGACACTAGACTTAGAGCTGTTCCCTGTTAACTGCGTCGGTTACAACACTATGGGAACGCCTTTAGGCATGACAGGGCTGAATGCGAATGAAAACTACTCCAATCCTATTGGTCCTAGTGAGAACGGTAGCATGTGACGGCATAACCGCAGGGGCACATAGCTCATTAGCTTTTTTCTATTCAGCAGGCACGTTGGTTGATGTTGGTATTGAAAGGCTCCTGTATCCTACTCACCTGGGATCATGTCCGAGCGATAAGTACCGGTTCCGGAGATGTGTGTCTCCCTGCCCGCGTTTTCTCACGGTAGGTGACTCGCACGAACTGTGTGTTGCTCGTTTGGGCCTGTCACACGTTACGGCAGCTCTCGAGGGGGCTGTGTGTGACCATTGCATGGCCCTGCCCATGCGGGTACTGCGGTCCCGCGTGGCCCTCTTTTCCACGGATGGCCAGATGCGCTCCCCGTGGCTCGGACCCCGCGGTCGCTGAGGCGGCTCGGCGGTTCCGGTCATGGGGATCGCGGCGGGATCTGCTGGAGGGTTCCGAGACGGCTGTGGCCCTTTCTCGTCCTTCGTCTGCCGATTCCGACTCCCCTGGTCCTCGTTTCTCGGGGACGCAGGCTGGAGAGGCGGCCGCACTGTGGCTCTGAGGAGCTGGATGTGCTTGGCGTCGTGGAGGAGGGTGAGGACTTCCGGGTGTCGCGCCGACGTCATCTGAGGAGCGCCGCGCCGGACTGTGTTGAACTGTTGGATGTGGCGGTCTGTGGCAAAACTCGGACTGGATTTGCCACAGGCTGGCAGGGAGCTTGAACGCTTCCTTCCAATCCTTGCCGTTTTTTCCCGGTTTTGCACGGTGAGTTGTGCAAATTGTGGGAGAAACCTTACTCTGCCCGGCTTTCTACTCCCCAGCTGCTGGAGTTTTGGCAATGTGGCGGGGAATAAGGACTGCGTCTACGGGACGATGCCGCGGGTTGACGACGCTCTGGCGTGTTACTTCTCACCCCAGCTGACGTTGTCTTTCGGCCAGCCAGCGCTGCCAGCTGCCACGGTGACAGCGCCAGAGACGCTGTGTGGCTTCTCGCGGTCCCCCTCGAGCGGCTTGGGACGCGGGGCAGCGCTCCCGCGCACCCCTCCCCAGCGGGTCGGACCTGAGGGACATCATTCTGTCGCGGAGGGGCATGTCTATGTGTTTCCTGGGCGGCCGCTTGCATTGTGTCCCGCCGCCGGTGCGCTCGGGACGCGCTAGCCGCCGCCGAGCCTTCTCCACTCTGCCTGCCCCAAGGGGTGGCGGTTGGCCGGAGGTTCGGCTCCCGGACTGCGGATCGTCGGCGGGTTCTTCCTGGCGGTCGGCTTCAGGAACTCTTCCGAGATTGGCACGTCGCACCGGCCACTAGCCCCGAGGGGTCGGTTCCGCTGGCGGATTTCGCAGAAGCTTGCCGGGGTTTGGAGAAGCTTTCCGGGTCATCGCACCGCTGCAGTTCCGATCCGCCCCGGCTTCACAGGGTGGTCCGGACTGTGGTCGCAGGGCCTGGTGCTGGGACAGGAAGTTCGCTGCTGGAGAAGGTGGCCGTGGAGCTCGCCCCACCAGCCAGCGGGTCCGGTTTCTACAGCCGGTACTTCCTGGTTCCTGTGAAGGACGGAAGGCAGCGCCCTATTCTGGATCTGCGGGTTCTGGACTCTGCTGATGGAGAAGTGCGCTGCTGCTCGGATGGGCATGGCCACATCCTGTCCCCACCCTGCCACTTCCTGGTTCCTGTGAACTTCACTTTCTGGATCTGCGGGTTCTGGACAGGTCTCTGGAGATACATTCTTTGGCCTCATGAGAGCACTGTCCCGCTATCACTGTCTTTGTCACCATGGACCCACGTTCTGTTTGGGCCATGGGGCCCTATGTTTCTGACATGGGGTCCCAAGGTTGCCTTTGGGGCCTTGTTGATCGTTTCGACAGGGTCCCCCCTCCCCGCTTCGACAGACGCGGACCGTGGGCCTTTGTTGGTGGATCTGTCATTGCCTGCACTTTGCCTGCGGTGTCTGCAGTGGTGGCTCTGAGGACCTTCTCTGCCTGCACTCCTCGGTCCCTCGTGCTGGTCAGGCCGGACCTGGGTCACGTCACTTTCGAGGGGCTGGTCCGTTCTGCCGCCGGTGAAGAGCTGTGAGCTGGGCCCCCATCACAGTGAAACTCCAAAGGGTGTTGGGCCTCATGGCGGGCTTCCAGCATGATGCGTTCTGGTCTTCTGCACATGACGGACCTGCAGTGGCCCTGAAATCCAAGGGGTTCTGCGAAACCCATGGTGAAACTTGGACGTCACATTTCTTCGTGCCCTATCAGTGAAAAGTCCTTTGTCCTGTTTTTATGGACTGGGGGCGCCCAGTCGCCGTGTGGATCGTTTCAACAGACGTCATGGAACCGCTCTGCAAAGGGGTTTGGCAGGAGCCATACTCGTCATGGCACATCAATTGCCTCGAGACAGCTGGCCCATTCACGGCCTGAGCCCTTCCTGCCTGCCAATGGGTCGCCAGTGCTGGTCAGTCCGACAATACAGCCGGGATATCTGAAAACCAGGGGGTCTGCGGAGACTCTGCAGACTGGCGCATCGGATCCCCTGTGGTCCCAGCGGAGACTGCTATCTCTCAGGGCGATGTTACCCTGGGCTTCAGAATCTGGGTGCAGACCTGCTGTCCTACAGGGGCTGAGGCCCGGGAATGGTTTCGCGCCTGCCCGCCTAAGTGCCTTGCTTCATAATAGCTGAAGCTAAGTGCCGGTGAGCATATATGCCCTGCGGTTATACCGTCAATGTTAGTTCTCACTAGGACCAATTGGAGTAGTTTTCATTCGCATTCAGCCCTGTCATGCCTAAAGGCGTTCCCATAGTGTCGTAACCGACGCAGTGTCTTCTTGTTCCCTATTCAAGGGTTACATACGTAACCCGAGACGTTCCATAAGGGGCTGAAAATTCCCAAAAAAAAGTGTATGATCCTAGGCTACATCTCTGCTGCTACTTCATTCTCCACTCCACTACACCATGGATTATTTTTAAACTGTGGATGTCACTCTTTCTGTTGCGTTCTTTTTGTGTATCCAGCCCCCTCCTGTCTTTCCTCTCTGTATGTTTTGGCCCTGGGACACGTTTTTATGTTCCAGTGTTTTGCCTGTAGTTTGTAGAATAAAAATTAAAAAAACATTTGATCACAAAAAAAAACTTCTCATGCCATATATAAACTCCTGAAGAGCTTGGTGAATAGAAGCCCTTTTACGCACCCGAAGCCACGTTATTTGCCTCCGTTATACAGGTGGGAGGGATATAAAATTAGTCATAAAGTTGCAAGCATCCATACCATAACGTCCATTCATGGAGATCCCAAACAGCCTTCCAGCCTACAGCGGCCTCATAGCGGCTGCTTCCCCAGCAGAAAGACAGGAAGGGCTACCAGAAGAAATTTTGGGATGCCCATTACCAGAACAGTCTTTCAGCTGAAGGCCTTTAATTTAAATGTGACACTTTCACTAAAAGATATGAAATATTTAATTTAAAACATAAAAAACAATGCTGTCAGTTTTATTTAAGAGAACAAAAGTCTTCTTAACAGACAATTATAACTCCTCCCTTCGTCCTTGTCTGCATTCATGCATGTCTTCCCTTTTTTCCTATATTCTCCCTATTACCACTCTGATCCCCCTCTTTTCTCCTATGTCCCCCTCTGTACCCCCTGAACTAAATCTCCTTCAGGCCTGTTTACAGTTACTGTCAAATCCAATAGGAGCAAAGCAAAAGAGTCCAAAAGAGACAAGACACCAAAACAGTTAACACAAGGGCCAGTTACACCAAACAACGTTTCTAGAGATTCCACTGTCCCAGACACATTTTCAATATCAGAATGAAATTAGTCTTGCTAGAGTTGGCGGGTGCTCCCCTCGTCTCAGTTGTTTGGTGTACGGTGATCAAAAAACTCAGTCTAAATCAGTCTTTGGCCTGCCTTGACGTTCCAACAAAATTAAACGTGTGTTGTAGGAGAACACTTGTGGCAGGTAACATGACCAGTCCTTCCTGGTGACCGGCAGGTTGCGTAAGAGATTGTGTAAGGTACAGTTAAACCATTCACATTGGCTATTGCCTGCTGGATGGTAGGGAGTGGTATGACTCTTCTTGATGTCATACATATTACAAAGCTGCTGGATGAGATTGCTCTCAATATTCCTGCCTTGGTCAGAGTGAATACGGCCAGGAACTCCAAACTTGCAAAACCACTTGTTGACCAACAAGACAGGGTTTTTTTCCTCGAAAAAAGTAAGGCCGTTTTATAATCTGGGTCTAGACTTTCAGCTGTTCAAGTTGCAGAATGTAAGGGACGTCATCTGTTTTAACATCCAATGAGAAGAATTCAGCTAATTAACCATAATGCTTTTATTTTTTATTTTAGCTGGTCGAAAAAGCACAGCTGGAGAAAACGAGCAGAGCATGGTAATGTTATATGGTGGAGAGGGATAAAAATAGAGAAATAACTGTTGCAAGCATCTCAATACCACTAACGTTATTGTCATGGAGATGTAAACAGCAAGAGAAAGTCTTACAGCGGTCCTCAGAGCGGCTGCTTCCAAGAGATTGACAGGAGAGTGTGTTAATACGTAACAGAAGAAATTAATGATGGGATGCCCATTACCAGAACAGTCTTTCAGCTGAAGGCCTTTAATTTAAATGTGACACTTTCATCTAAAAAGATATTGAAATATTTAATTTAAAAGATGTTAAAAACAATAGCCTACCTTGTTTTATTTAATGTGTTTTAACTAGAATTATTTTCAAATACAATTATTTTCTTTATGAAAACAATATTTGGCTTTTATAAAGTATTTTTCCAAATATGAGTCTTGAATACGGTAGTTGTAGTAGTTTAGGGTGTGGCAGGACGCTGAGCAGTGCAACAGCGGCAGCTGCAACCATGATTTAGGTGTCTAATCCAAGGAAAACTGCAAGGCGAGAAAACATAAAGGCTGAAATCCATTTCTCCATCTCACCCCTACCCCTTACCCCTACCCCTTGGCCCTTTAAACCAAGGGGTAAGGGCTCGGGGTGAAAACATACCCCTATGAAATGGGACACCACTTGGTTACATCACCATACAGTATTGATCACAAACTTCTAAGATGCCGTCTTTGTGTATGTCGATTGCGTGGGTTTTGACAACAGTGTCATATGCATTTATATATTTAATAGTTATTTTATGTTGACTTTGGTGGTGCAGAGGCAGATGTTCTTCTCTGTGTAGTACTTAGGTCTGTTTACAATACATATGTGTATACAAACACATGGTGTGTTGTACATCTGTTTCAATTATCACCGTTTTAAATGTCATTGATGTTCAGAAAAACATTTTCTTAACAAAAATCTGTCTTTATTGCCCAATAAATTAAACATAACAAAAACATTACATTAAATATATTATATTACAGAACCTTTATCAACTATTAGAACCATAACTTACATGTCACACACATAAAAAGGCACTCAAATGTGTAAAACAAAAAATACACACAAGACCACAAACAAACAAATTAACTGATGCCTGTTGGCCAGTAACCCTTCCCTCACATTTCTTTCATCAGTGTCCTGTATCATTACCAACAACAATATACTAGTGCGTGAACAGGAAGTAATTACAAATGATTACAAAAATACAGTACCAATGCAATAATTAATGGGTACAACATGAACACATGATTCTAGAAACTTCTGCTTGTTTTCAGTCTGAAAGTGGATCAGCTGCTGTGTCCTCCTGCCTCCTGTGTGATACAGGACAGTATATATTAGGGATGAGCGAGTACAGCATTATCTGTATCTGTATCTGTTTACCACATGAATTATCTGTATCCGTATCTGTACTCGGACTGGGGCCTAACCTGGAAGTGGGCAGGATTTAACCCAGAAGTGGGTCGGGTTGTCTTGAAATGGGCGGGGCTTTAACTGGTATGCTATTTTAAGCATGCAATTGATATGGGTTGATCAGAAATTGTTATATTTATTGCTGATTAGAAAACTATTTCCATGACAGCATCAGCAATGAGCGTCAGATCAGTGGTGTTGTCATGGTAACAAACAAACTATATACAGAACAAGTTTTGCAACAATGAATACAACACATGCGGTTGCAATTAAGTAAAATGTAATGAACAAGAGTTTTCATACTCAATAATATAACTTTCTTTTTTTAACTTTTAATTTTTTTATGATCATTTTTTTTTGGTTCTTTTTTTATTTCCACACCAGGTATGTGTGAATGTGTGTGTGTGTGTTGTGACAGTTTGTCTTTTATGGATTGTTTTTTTTAATTGGTCAATGGGTGCCAGCCAGGTCTCTCTCCTGACATCGAAGATAGTCTTAGTCCAGTTATTATATTAGTTTGTATATTTGTTGTATTTTGTATGTAGGGTAAAGATCAAAACAACACAAGCGTGCACATATAAAATGTGCACACAAAACAAAAAGATAAACCCAGCAAAACACCACACAATTCAAGATTCCAATCAAATGTTCATATATTTAAACAGAAAAAGTAAGCAAAACAATCAGAAAAGTCCCACAGAATCATTGTATTGTCCAATAATACCAAAAATAAGAAAGTCCACAAAAATCCAACAAAAAACTCCACCTCTGGTTTTCTTATAGCTCAGTTCGTTTGTGGAGTAAAACAAAAACATAAATCATTTAGTCTCAAAGCATATTTTAGTCCAACCATACATGCAACAGAAAGTAACGACATATCATGTGAAGTAAAAAATGAACACTCACAGACCTCTAGTCTAATCAGTCGGTCAAGTAGTCTAGTCAGTCAGTCCGAAATCCGGGCCGGGGTTTAGCGGGAGTAATAGTGGACGTCGGATGACAGTGAACAGCTGAGAGGTGGAAGCGGTTGAAGTGGCGTGATCCGGAGTTTTCAGGTAGGCAGATCGGTCAGAGCGAGGGTTAACGGAGCCGTCAGTAGCGATTTAGACAAACGTGTTATGTTAAGGGATTAAAACGACCTTTACTTTCACTGCCGCGCAACTGAGCTGTAGCTCCGCCGACTCTGCGTACTGCTTCCTCTCCGACTCGGTCCACTCAATCCTCATACAAGGAAATACTCTCTCCTTTCTGTTGCGCACCGGAAAATAATTAAACAATCAGTGTTGAAGGGGTGGTTCCTCGGCACTAGAACAGCTGATGAACCTGGTGATTTCCACCAAGTTGTCACAGTGTGTCTGTCTGTGAGAGAGAGAGCGAGAGAGAGAGAGAGAGAGAGAGAGAGAGGCGGGGGGACTGTGTTCTATGGATCAATTTTTTCTGCAGGAAAGACAAGACTGAAGTGCTGCTGGTGGCAGGTGTCTCTTCTGTGTTTCTTGAAGGTATAGCCACATGGTCACAGAGCTCCATCCTGAGGAGTAATGTCCTCTTCACTGCCTCCACATCAACATTGTTTGGAAAACAGCTGGCCTTATATCTGGGGTGAAGGAGAGTGGCAAGCAGAAATGTGGAGTTTGCAAAAATTGGTTCAAAATGCCATCCTAGTTCTTTGCTCAGATCGGCTGCCAGTTTCCTTGCTGCTGTGCCTAACCTTTCCCTGGACTCAGCCACAACATCTTGGCCCAGCCCCACTGTGGCATCCTGATCATCATCACCAGCCATGAACTGATCTGATTCATCCTCAGATTCCTCACCAGCATGCAGTGACCTAATGATGGCGCAAAGGCCATGCAGGAGGGGGATGACCTTAGAGATGGAGGCGCTGTGTTTTGAGAGCGCCCGTATGACCTCCTCAAAAGGACTGAGAACAGTGAGCATGATTTCTTTTTCTGCAGGAAAGACAAGACTGAAGTGCTGCTGGTGGCAGGTGTCTCTTCTGTGTTTCTTGCAGGTGTAGCCACATGGTCACAGAGCTCCATCCTGAGGAGTAATGTCCTCTTCACTGCCTCCACATCAACATTGTTTGGAAAACAGCTGGCCTTATATCTGGGGTGAAGGAGAGTGGCAAGCAGAAATGTGGAGTTTGCAAAAATTGGTTCAAAATGCCATCCTAGTTCTTTGCTCAGATTGGCTGCCAGTTTCCTTGCTGCTGTGCCTAACCTTTCCCTGGACTCAGCCGCAACATCTTGGCCCAGCCCCACTGTGGCATCCTGATCATCATCACCAGCCATGAACTGATCTGATTCATCCTCAGATTCCTCATCAGCATGCAGTGACCTAATGATGGCGCAAAGGCCATGCAGGAGGTGGATGACCTTAGAGATGGAGGCGCTGTGTTTTGAGAGCGCCCGTATGACCTCCTCAAAAGGACTGAGAACAGTGAGCATGTCTGATACTAACCCCCACTCATTTGGATAGATGATTGTTGGAGCTTTACCCATGTTAGACTCCTGGGTCATAATCTGCACAGCCTTGTTTTAACATCTGTTATGAGCGTGTGCTTGGGTTAGGGTTAGGGTTAGGGTATGGGACAGGCAACGAATGTGTCCATATACAATCAAAGCTTTCACCATGTTTGCTGCATTATCTGAAACAACAAACCGTATTGTGACAGACTGACCAACAGACTCTTCCCACTCTCTCATCTTTTCCTTAAGGCACCACAGAATGTTGTTTGATGTGTGCTCAATGTCCAGAACACCAGTATAAGAGGACAGTCCTGGACTGTCCTCTGGACCCCATAGAGAAAGTAGGGGAGAGAAGGATGTTAGCCAAGCTGACATCCATCATGGACAACACCTCCCACCCCCTACATGACACTGTGGGGTCCCTGAGCAGCTCCTTCAGCAGCAGACTGATACACCCACGGTGTAGGAAGGAGAGGTACCGCAGGTCCTTCATCCCGGCCGCTGTCAGACTCTACAACACCTGCACTACCTGATAATGTTGTAGTTTCTGTTCCTTTTTATCTCCCATCTACACCACACACTTTCTGTTTATATTTATTATCGGTATTTATATTATTTTATTACAAGTACTTACTTTTCAATATTTATAGTCACAGGTTAATATAATTTATATTGTGCTACCGACTCTTGCTTTATTACTCCAATTACACATTCAATTTAATTTTAACGTCACTTACACTGCAATATTACACTGTTTTCTTGTATCATGGCCGCACTTTAAAATACACTTTAAAATATACTTAAAATACCTTTATTTGATGCCATTCTGCTTACTTTCTGTCTACCTTATAATTATTGTTTATTGTTTTTGCCTGTATCTCTTGTGTGTTTACTTGTTTGTGTGTTTTTTTTTTGCTGTATAGAAGATAATGCTGATGCTGTAATAAGGAAATTTCCCCGTTGTGGGATAAATAAAGTATAATCTAATCTAATCTAATCTATGTAGATCCCCATGTATAAAAGTGGGTTTAAGAGACTGTGCTTTCCTAAAATCAATTAACATCTCCTTTGTTTTAGAGGTATTTAAGATAAGGTTTGACTTCTCACACCAGTCAATAAAGAAGTCAAGAACTGGCCCATGCTCCTCTTCCTGGTCGTATAGGAGACTAACCAGGATCCGCATACTATAGGAAAAGTGCTGGTGCATGAGTTTGTGTACAGGATGAACAACAGGGAAGATAAGACACATCCCTGTGGAGATCCTGTGCAGGTGGACATTTCATCAGAGAGTGATGAACCAACTCTGACTCGCTGTACTCTACAACTAAGAAAATCCACAATCCATGAGACCACATCATCGTCAAGTAAAAATTTCTCTGTTAAAATATTTGCTAAAATACTTGACTTAATAGTATTAAAAGCAGAAGAAAAATCAGCAAAAATTATTTTGGCATGAGCCTTTGGCTTCTCTAAATGAATATGCCGAAGATGCAATAGAGTTGCAACAGCATCTTCAACTCCTCTGGATGCTTGATACGCAAATTGCACAGGGTCTAAAAGGTGCTGCGTTTTTTAGATAATGTAGCGCTTAACTAGGCGCTCAAAGCACTTCATTACCAGTGAAGTTAATGCAATAGGCCTGAAGTCGTTAGGCTCTTTAGGCCTGGGGAGTTTTGGCACTGGTACAATTGTGGAAGTTTTCCAGAGAGTGGGGACTTTTTTCAAGTTGAGAGAGGACTTAAAAATTCCTGTAAATACAGGTGTGAGCTGCTCCGCACAATACTTAAGAACATCTCCTCCAATATGGTCAGGGCCAGGGCTTTATCTAATATTACAGCCTTTAAATAATTGGAGTACTTCTGTCTCTTCTATGCTTATACTGGAGGGAAGTGCAGTCATGGTGAAAGCCTCAGCACTCATGCTGCTCTCAAAACGGCAGAAGAATGAATTCAGTTGGTTTGCCATTTCCTTTTCATCATTACCACCATTCAGGGTACAGGAGGGCTTACCCCTGCCCTGGTGTGGGATGGAGGTCATGTTTTTAATTCCTTTCCAAGCCTCTCTGGAATTGCCAGAGAACAGAGAGGCTTCTAACTTCTGTTTATAGCTGCACTTATCCAGTTGTATTTGCCTTTTTATTTCTATTTCTATTTCCCTCCTTGCAGACTCATCCTGATTTTGATAAGCTTTTTTTTCTTTTTAATGAGTTTTTTTAAGTTGCCAGATACCCAGGGCTTATCATTTGAATATACCTTGTATGTATTTATGGGTATTACAGAGTCTACGCAGAAGCAGATATAATCAGACACAGCCACAACCTGTTCATTAATGTCCTGAGCATCAAATACTTCCCATAGTGTGCACTCAAAACATCCTTGCAAGGCCAGAATGCTATCATTACTCCACATCTTAACAGTCCTTACTTCAGGTTTTTTTCTCTCATATAGTCTCTTATAGACAGGACGGAGATAGACCACATTGTGGTCAGATGTTCCCAGTGGAGGAAGCAGGGAGGCAGTATATGCGTCCTTAACAGTTCCATAGCACATGTCTAGAGTCTGATTCTTCCTTGTATGATAAACATACTGATAAAAGGTGCGTAGGGACTTTTTCATAAAGCACCTGTTAAAATCTCCAAGAATACATTTTGGAGCATCTGGAAATAGAGACTCAAGTTTCTGTGATGTATTAAATATAATTTCAGTAGCTTTTTTAAAATGAGCTTTAGGGTATATATGGACCACGATGAAAAAGATTTGAGGAAACTCCCTTGGGAGATGGTAGATATACTGATTCTTTATTGTAATTAAAGCATCAACAAAGAGAAGTTGTCTCTCTCCGTGTGTTAACAGACACACCTGGGCCGAAGTTGGAAACCAGAATCAGCTTTAAATCCAGTCCTTATCTAGTCCTCACTAAGTTTAAAATTATTTCACTGGAGTTAATTATTATTTTTGCGTCATCAATACCAAATTGAAGTCTGTGTATCTTCCCATCCAATTAGATTCAATCAAAATCCCACTTAAATTCATATCTTGCTACTTGGTCAGAATCTTGTTAACCTGGAGTCCCAGTCTCTGTCACAATAAATAAGCTATATGTTTTAGGCCTATTGCCAGACAGCCATTTAAAAGGTAGCCAATGGCATTTAAAGAGCCTTTCTCCATGTCCACAGTTTCTCAGCGTGCTCTCTAGTAACATCTGTCTGGTCCAGGTAGCTTTGTCATTCGCAAGGCTTCTTTTACTTTTATACTTTAAGTAAATTTCCAAGCCTCTACTTTGTTACTTTTACTTGAGTAAAGACGTTAAATCAGTACTTCTACTTTTACCATAGTATTTTTTAACACAATTATCTGTACTTATACTTGAGTACGGGAAGAGAGTACTTTGCAATCTCTGCCTATAACAGGATAAGTAAGAGCTGATCTGACTATGAAGAGAAGCAGAGATCTGCAACTCCTCACTCCCTAACGATAAGCTCAAAGAGGAAAGTTTTAGGTTTACTGCCTCTCAAACCCAGACCGGGAGCTGGTTCCATAGGAGAGGAGACTGATAGCTGAGGGCTCTGGCTCCCATTCTACTTTTAGAGACTCTAGGAACCACAAGTAACTCAAGTGGCAGTGCAGTGCTCTAGTGGGACAATATTTAGTTCATGATGATGCCTGACCATTTAGCTTTGTAGGTCAGGAGAGAGATTTTAAATTCAAACCTGGATTTTACAGGAAGCCAGTGCCGAGAAGCTAATACAGGTGAAATATGATCTATTTTCTTAGTTTTTTTTTTCTTAGATCTTATTTTTCTTATTTTCAGAACATGCACTGCAGCATTCTGGATCAACTGGAGAGTCTAGTCCAGCCTGGAAGTAACACATGCATGGACTAGTTTTTCTGCATCGTTTTGAGACAGGATGTGCTTAGTTTTGGCAATGTTACCTAGGTAAAAAAAGGTAGTTCTTGAGATTTGTTTTATGTGGGCATTGAAGGATATGTTAAGCACCCACATACGCTACACTCTCTTCTTAGATACTCTACCTATGGTTGACAATACTGCATTTTACTTTGTGACGCTATATGCCCTCCCTCTGCTTTTCTTTGAAGCAATATAATAGAATCTCTGTGGCAGTTATCTACCGTTGGTGAGGCGATCAGCAAGTTGTCAGTGTATTGGATCAATGGACTTTTGATCTCTAACCCTTGTCAGGTACCTTGTTCTTCAGCTAACGGAATTCATGAACACAAATCAGTTACTGTGAAGAAAATTGCTTTGGGTGGCACGTACGTAGGTGGGGAGTGAGGATTTGGCACGTCCAGTGGCCAATCATGTACTACGTCATTAACTGACCAGAAATCATGTACCAATTGATATTTAGAGTTATCTATTTGGCTGCTGTGTAAAGAAATTAATGACAGGAAAAGGTTGAGTCTGGGCAGCAAAGTTAGTTGCAGGTGGTTGTACAATAGGTGCAATAGATGAAGCTGGCGCTGCTTCATCTGTGTTGTTGCTCACCATTGAAGCTGGAATCCTTTTCTTGTTTTTGTTAGTCAGATCCTCAAGCTGTAGTTGAGTAAGTATTCTTTGAACATCTCTTTCTTGTTCTGTTAGTCTTTGTTCATGCTTTTGGTATTTCTCAACAGCATAAACCAGGTGGTCACAAAACTCTCTATGAGGCATCAACGTTAGGCCTACAACATTTTTCAGTTTGGTCTGTACAGGGCCTGGTAGGACCTCCACCACTGATGTTCTGAACAATGCCATTAGTGTAGGACTGCCTCCTCTGTCTCTTGTTTTCACCTTTTTAGCTGATGGCTAATGTATGAAGCTGGATTTTCGGTGTAAGAAAAAGACTCTTTTAGATCAATTTTTAAAGGAAACTCTTTGCAACTCCGTTTCATCAGACCTCTTTGCTCCTTACTTTGCTGAGTTGGAGTTTTATCGACTTCATCGCCCTGATAGCATTTATCATATTCTTCATCTACTTTGTGTTCTAACTCCTGAGTTGGACTACGGTTTCTCGCTGCTCATCTAGGTCTGTTTGATCTAAGACTAGCCAGTAAGACTCTCCCCTCCCCCCAATGGTGTAGAAATCTAAAATTTAAAATAGTTTTGGAAGTTCTGTTTTTCTTCCTGTGCTTCAGTATTTTGGGACAGGTTTTTTTGTCCTTTCAAGGGGAATGTGTGCTTCCAGCAGAGGGTTCATCAAGATCAATATCCCCTGAAATCGTAATGCCAGAGAGAGCAGGATAAAGACCTGTTATGCTTGTTAAGGACTGTTTATTGTCTTTTTGTTTATCTTTCGCTGTTTCGTCTTAAAAATTGTTACGAGTTTCTTTCCATTTTTCCTGTATTTAGTCCCTTCATCTTTGAACATCCTCATTATTTCTCGTTCTTTTTGTCAGGATCTGTCATTGTGTTTCCACTTGTCCTGTACTCCCAAAGGGGCGGCTCGTCAGTAGGTGTTGGGTTACTGACAAGCCACAAACCAGACACTAATCAACCCCATTCAAAGACAAGTTCAGGCCTCTTTGTGTGTTGGAAGTTTGGGTCTGCCTCTCCATGCCGTCATTGATTCAGGTGCAGAGGATAATCTCCTGGATGAGTGGTTAGCAGTACTGTTGGGATAGAATTGGAGCCATTGGAAAAATCCATCCTAGTGCTAGCCTTGGTCTTTGCTTAAGTAACCCACAAGACATCTTCTTTAACGCTGGTCATCTCTGGTAATCACCAACATAGACTGGTCACTTAACAAATTTGTGGGCTGGAGCTCACTCTGTCACTCCCTTTCTTTAAAATCTGCCTTACCTCCTATAGGTGGAGCTGTCACGTCTCTTCCTACTAAGGTCCATCTGTCTCATCTGTCTTAAGTGCCTCCCAAGTACCATGACCTCAGTGAAGTTTTTAGTAAAGAAAAATCCCTGTCTTTGCCCCCAAACCAGCCCTGTGACTGTCCGCTTCCCTCAAGTCAATTGTACAATCTTTTGGGGCCTGAGAGAAAGGCCATGGAGAAATACATCTCTGACTCTCTGGCAGCATGTGTGTGCATTTCAGGACTGTGTGTAATGTGTATTCTAACAACAGAGAGAAAACATTGTAATTTCCCTTGCAGGATTAATAAAGTATAAATTATTATTATTATTATTGGCCATCCTCCTCATTAGTGACAGGCTTCTTTTTTGTTTCTGAGAAGGATAAGACCCTTAGACCTTGCATTGTTTTTGTGGCCTGACTAACATAACCATTAAGAACAAGCGTTTCAAAAAGAGGGTGAATACAGGTACAGCAGCCATGGGCAGTATAAGAAAAATATAATGTAATTTTTTTTAGTAGTAACTCAAAATACAAGTATCAATCTGAAAATGCTATATAATAAGTCATTTAACAGGAAAGATACAGTACAAAAAAAGACAAAAGAGCAAATGTTACATGGATACAGTTATTACAATCCCTTAGCCGCACCCAGGCCCTGGGGCTGGCTGTAGGGGGTCACGCTCTGTCACCCCTTCACTCATCCATCACCAACAGCCCTCTGACATCACTTTGTTACAACATCAGGTCACCCCAGCCAGGAAACGAGAAAGGCAAGGGTAAATAAGTACCTGACAGAGAAAAGATAAATAAATACATATAAATAATGGTAATTTGACAGAGTGAAGGTGGAATGGGGGTAAAGTAGATATATGAAATGTTTAATTAACTAGTTAAGACTAATAATTAATAAACAGTAACAAACAGTAACAACAATGACAAAGTCACTAACAACATTAATATTCATCCTAACAGTAATAATAGTAATAATAAGGAATAGAAAAATAAATAGAATTTTGAAAAACAACAGAACACTGGAGGTATGGGTCAATGGTATATCAATACACTTGCATTTGTAGTGATGCATTTCTTTGTATGTCCAAGAGGAAATAAAGAAGAAATAATCAAGAATGAAGAAATAAGACCATATTAGGAGAGAAACTGAGTCAAAGAATAATAATAATAAATATAATAACTAATCTACAATAGGCCTCGGGGAAGACCCAGGACTAGGTGGAGGGATTATATCTCAAACCTGGCCTAGGAACGCCTCAGGATCAGGATTTTAAACACAACAGATAAAGACTTATATAATAGTGAGACTAATATAAATACTTGGTAAATAAATAGATAACTTAGTTAGCTTATTAATAAGCTGTAGTGGCGATTTGTCCTCAGATTGAACAAAACAAACTAAAAACTCAAAGTCAAACAGCCACTGAGGCACCGAAGGAGTGAATCCTACGCAGAGGTAAAAACTTTCATATTCCAGGCGAAAGATTAATCCACATCTGGAAAACATTTCAAACCAAGGAGCAATGGTGTCTCTAGGCTCCGGTGTCTACCTCCCACATACCTGATCACCAATATATGTAGACTTCACCTGTGGCTAAGGCTGTGTGGAACTTTCAAAACAAAAGCACCAGCAGATACTAAAAATAACCAAAATAAAATACTAATGATACAAACAAATTTATGTAGCTGTATGATTCAAGCAAAATGGAAATGAAATAAATAAAAAAATTATATATATTTAACTATTAAATATAACAAAACAATGAACAACAATAACAAACTAATGAATAGCTCCAACAATAATTTTGCTAAGGGTGACCATAAAGAAAATTAATATGAGATAAACAAATGAGCATGTTGGTAACAGTTGAAGGGAATAAAGATATAATTACTGATTAAAAAAATAAAACAAACAAATAATAACTTAATTCATCATTCATATTTGGTGAACAGTTTATCGTAATAGAGAATAAGAATAAAAATATGAACCAATATATACTGTATAAACTAACAAAAAATAGTGTGTGTGTGTGTGTGTGTGTGTGTGTGTGTGTGTGTGTGTGTGTGTGTGTGTGTGTGTGTGGAAAGAAAAAAGAGACTGTTTTAAAGAAAGGGGTTGTTATGGGGCATATATCCGGAATAAAGATGACAGTAGTGACAGTAATTCCTGGAGTAGAGCAGTTGATATTTGTTGATCGCCAATGACCAGATTGTCAAAACCGAGACTAATGTTCAAAAGGATCCAAACTGGTCTTCAACAAAGACAGGAAACTTTTTCATTTTCAATGTTGTCATGGAACCATTTCTCAAATAGCCTCTGAAACAGGGACTTGAGGGGAGTAAATCAGATCTATAATGTGTGACTAAACACAACATATTTAAATTTCAGTAAGCATGTGTGTGCACAAGTGCGTTTTTATCTTTGTGCACATCTTATGTAAGGTTACTCTAGGCCACCCAGGGGTCACTCAGATATGATCCTCTAGAAGTTGTAGTAGCGTCTGCAGGCACACACGCACGCTTATTTGTCATTGTTAGGCAAGGAGCTGAGAGGCACGCTTCTCTGCATTGATGTTTTTTCTTCATTTTACAGAAAAACCCAATCACGTCATTTGAAAAGCCTCTACCTCTTTTCAAGCCTTGCTGGATTAGAACATGGTGGCCTAAGGAGGCCAAGAAGGTGAAGAGCTGAACTGGGGTCAAGGTATCCAGCAATGACAGGCTTTAGAAATCCCTACTCGCCTGGTGCCCCTTCTGTTTCATTAGCCACCCCCTCCTCTCTTTAGCAGCCCCTCTAATTTAGATGAGTAGTGGGTAGAGGGTGTGCGGGTGGGGGTGGGTAGGGTTTTGACTGTGTGTGTGTGTTAAAGTTTTTTTGCTTGTATGTTTTCTCCTAGCCATGCAGGATTGCTGGGCTGCAACTCCTTTTCTTCCTCTAAAATAGAAGCAGATTTAATGACGCCACTTGTGTTGCAGGGGCAATATTGTTGCGTTTGGATTCCCATAGCTCTTATATAATATGCACAAAGAGGGATGGCTCATCAAAAATCAATGCGTTGGAGATTAGCAACTTGGCCTAAACACTGATATCATGTTGCAGTCACCATGTGTATTATTCTGCAATTTGGTTAAAATCTATGTGAGTCAAATCACATTTCTTTCTTGGGGCATCTTTGGTTTTTACCTTTCACAAAGTCATCACTGATGTTTTTACAATACCTCCATAGAGGAATAAGCTCATATATCATGTATTTGTTGGTTTGAGGCTTTTCATGAGATTTGTTGACAATAAGAACATATCACCAGCCTTATATTTTAATATTCACCCCACATTTCATCTTTACATTAGGAAACATTACATTTGGCATTCTGAAGCAGACATGTAGAAAGACAATAATACAAACAATAATAAAGAATTCAATTATATTACTTAGATCACAGCCATCTCCATGACAACTGAGCAAACTCCATCTGCTGATGTAGAATCTAAGATTACATTACATATCCTTTAGCTGATGCAAAGCAACTTACAATTGCTATATATGTCAGAGGTCGCATACCTCTGGAGCAACTAGGAGTTAAGTGTCTTGCGCTAGGACACATTGGTTGATGTATCATAGTGGAATTCAAATTCAGGTCTCCCACACCAAAGGCACCTGTCATATCCACTGTGCCATCACCAAACCAGATAAGATGCATTTAAAGCTTCAATAAAAAGTGGGTATGTAGCCTGAGTTTTTGTATTTGTCAAAATATAGAAATATGAAACTAGATGTTGTTTACTACACTAAAACTAATCCACATCCAGTCTTTGAATCCACACATTGCACGTACATAACCACTATAACAATCAAACACAGGGTTCTTAATGTTTCAAAGTAACAGGCCCAGATTACATAATTCTTATTCAATGAATAATAACACTTTACTTGCTTGTGTGTGTCCTCTAAAGTAAGTAAGATTGTTTACAAGGGCGGCAATAAAGCCAACAATCCGATCAATAAGGGCTCTGACATGCTGACATTCTAATAAAGGGCTGTAACTACTGGTCAAACTACTACAAATACTGGTCAACAATAAGTTCTGCACTTATAAAATTAATCTAGTACTTTATTTCAGGACAAGGATGTGTGCTTTAATTTGGCTTTGGTTGCATTTGCACATAAAGGATTTTGCCTGGCCAACTGTAATGCTTCCCTCAACTTTCCATTAAATATAAATCTCTATTCGACATCCAATGGTAACATAATTATATCGGTGGTCCCTCTTGATTTGAGGGTCATGAGAAACATTTATAATGCTTTTCTGTCTAAAAGCAAGAACACTGTAGGAGAATGGTAACTGTAACGAGCTGTGCAGTCTTATCCTGTGGATGCTGTTGCATGTCTGTAAGAAAGTGAAGGGATATTAGAAGCAATGCTCACTGGGATTTATGAGAGATTAAGGCAAACTTTCCCTTTAAGATTAAAAATGTGTAATCTTAAACCAAACAACACTGAAGGATTAGCAAAGCTTCTATGACTAAAAAAGATGACGTGTGATGGAAAGATTATACTTTGAAAGAATAGTTTAATCCTGTGCAGTGCGCTCTGGCTGACAGGTTGTCTTCTACATGACTGTGCAGTGGGCAGGCAATGGAAAAACTATTTTTTTTCAGAATCCTATATTTAAGAATGACACTGTGGGCTAATGTCTTCCTACCCTAAAAAAAAATGTGTAAATGTTTGAATCTGCAGATATTCTGAAATTACTCCATAAATTGATCAATGGTAAAACTGAACCGTCAGGAAAAAAAGGACTGTTTATATTGGTGTCCTTCCTTATAAATTGTATTTACTCATTTATTTTTTTCATATAGTAAAAATTGTATTTTACATATGCTTGATTTAATTCCCGTATTGATTGAAAAATAATAAGGAGGCACTGCCATACAGTGTTTTAATCAAATGACACAAATCACACTTCGCTCTCCGTTTGGTTTAAATGCAAAGCGTGAGTGGTTTAAAAAATAATGGTTTTGCCACTTCGATGGCCACCAGCATTCCTGGCTGACTTTTGATTTTTCAGAGCTGTAGCAGGCAGAGTGAAGATATCAAGGTATCATAAAAACTAGAAGATCTATACTGAGGGAATCCCGTGGTACCAACTATGTAATGCTAGCTTGTCAGGCAGGGAGCTGAATAATGCTATGGAGTAATTAATAATAAAAATAAAAGCAGTATAATAGAAGAAAGTGTGGCAAGGGAAACACTTGCATTTTTAAAGGTGTCCAGTGACCTCTCACCTCAAGATATCTAAATGAAAATGGGTTCTCTGGGTGCCCACGAGTCTCCCCTTTAATAATAATATAATAGTAATAATTTAATAACAAAGGGGGTGGAATTACTTTATACAAAGGTGAATGATATTGAAATTAAGTTTCAATTGAGTAAACCTAAATGCTGGAGATTTCCTGTCCTGTGGTTAATGATGAGGAATTTATCATATAAATTATGGAAAAATTAAAAAAAAAAATAATAAAATGTGTGCCGGACATCATCATGTGGGTTTTAATAATGATGGTTTATTTTAAAGTATATCAGCCACTGTAGGCCTGCCATAATTATACATTCTATGGTATGTATACAGTATATACATAAATATATATATATATATATATATATATATATATATACTTTATTTTCATTACAAGAAATAAATCATCATTGATGGCATTCGAGCATATGCGTTGCGGATGTTTAAATTTGCGTTCTGATTGGTTTACTACGTCCCCGCTGTCAGACATGGGCTAATTGTTATATTCCCCACATGAAGGATTTTGATACAGAAATTAATTTTTCATTCACAATAGCAAGATTAGCCTAATAGCCTATGACAAAACATGTTAAATTATTTTGACTTGGCTTTAGAAGTGTAGCTGTGTTTTTTACCAATAAGACATATTGTCAAACATTATGTAATATACTGTGATGAGTGTGGCAGAATAAGTACCCAAGAGCAGAGATGAGGGAGGCAGGCGAGAGCAGTTCAACACAAATTTATTCACAAAAAAAGTCCAAGGAGAACACAAGGAGCAGGGGATAATTCTTACAATCCAAGGAAAAGACAAAAAGGGAGCATGGAAAAAGACAAGGCAACAACAGGAACAAAGGCAGGGAAAACTCAAGGGGGAACACAGCTCACAGGAACAGGAACAACCGCTGAAAACTCCGTTAGGAAGGCAACAGCAGAGGGACAAAACAAGACGTAAGCAAAGAACGGACTTGTGTTCTTGGGGAGACCGTTCTTGCTGGTTGTACCTGGAAGAATGAACTCGCAAGCTCAGAAGCACACAAAACGCTGTTGACAGTTTTTGAGACGAAGCGTTCTTTCTGTTATTGCGCAACACCCCAGCACAGAGAGCGCTTGCCCTGGTTTCCTCAGTTGTCCCCCGATAAAAACAATTACAACAATACACAGAACAAAATTGCCGAATGTAATGAATGAAATACAGTATAACAGCGGTAAAAATTGTTTTAAATATCTTACAGTTGTGAACCTGGCTTATCTCTGCCATTGTCGCTGCTGCAGTGGTCTGTCTAAATGTGGGGCAAGAGGGGTCTGTGAGCTGACTGACTGACCGGCTCGCGAGAGTCATTCCCGGCTGGCGAGCTTGCTACGCCCGCTGGGGATTGTGGAGCTTTCCAACTCCGAAGGCTTTTTTAATTCACCATCAATTTTCGTTAAATTGTGAAAAACTTTCCACTTCTGTTGTATCTGTGTACCATCCGTGCTTTACACCCGAATTGAATTCTCGGATACTGGCCCTGCCAAGTTCACACAAGTTACCATCCGATGTATCCTCGTTAAAATGGGTGTGTCGAGAACACATCTGGGAATTTTAACTGTTCTTGGCAAAATGCTAACTTGTGTATTGGGTCAGTACTTTGGCGACCGAACATGACGTTTCACAAGAACACAAGAACACAAGTCCATAGAAGAACACAGATTGAGAAATGCCCCAGGTAATCACAAGAGCACAGGACGAGGCAAAAAACAGACTTCAAAATAAAACAGGAAACAGAACATACAGACACTCAGGGGAACACAAGACAGGACCAACAACACAAGACCGGGGAGAAACAAGATACAAACACAAGAACAGGCAGGAAACACAAAAAATAACAGAAAACAAGATACAGAGACCAACTAAAACCTGAAACCATAACATATACTGATGAGGAGGACTAAATTAGGACTGTATATTAAGCTGATCCCAGTTTCCAACTTCGCCCAGGTGTGTCTGCCAAAACACAGACGGAAACCACTTCTCTCCTTTGATATTTTATTCAATAAGCAACAGTACAAACATGGGCGTCTGCTACTACTCTGTTTAGCTGTTTGGTGAGTGTGTGTGTGTGTGTGGTTCTGCAAAGAAAACACACAATACACAATGCATAAGAACCACATACAGTCTAGCAAACAATAACCCATCATTTAGTACATTATATACATATAGTTAGTTAATAATAACAATCTCACCATTAACCACATTATAATAGTGCTTTGTCACTACTACAGCATGTAAACAATGCACATAAATTGCAGCCGTGAGCCAGGGCGTAACAATTACTGTTATATTGGGTGAACAGACACGTGTAACCTAGCTAACAGGTAAAGAACGAGGAAAACAAACACTAGCTAGCTTAATTTAGGTTAGCACTACAGAACTGTAAACCATTAGCTTACAAAAACGAACTTAAGGAATAGACAACTCAAGTTACATGACTCACAAATCTCGAGGACGCACACACGCGATCTCAACTGGCTCATCATCCTCCGAACAGCAACCGTCTCCTTTTCGCTCTCTCCTATCTCTCCGTGTGGTGCGCGTATCCGCTCGCGGTGCGAAGCGCGTGTCCGCGTCACCCTTTGGCATGCACTCCAACAATCACTACCCACAGACAGCCTTTTATACAGCCGCCCCCAAATAGCGGTAGCTATTTGCACCTACGATAGACTATCCACTCCAGGTGGGGGTGGGTTGGAAGGTTGGTCCTCATCATCTGGTATAGCTGGGAGGACAACCAGCCGGGCCACAGGCCTGGTGTAGATCTTATCCTTTATCTTCACGTCAGCAGATCTCACATAACCATCTCTGCTGGTGTGCACCTTGACCACTCGTCCGATAGGCCAAAGTGCCCTTGGTAACTGGGGGTCTACTAGCATGACCACTGTGTCATCTGTGAGGTTGTCCCTGATGACATGCCACTTCTGGCGGGTTTGCAGGCTGGGTAGATAGTGTCTAATAAAGCTTGACCAAAAGTGATCTGACAAGATCTGAGAGTGTCTCCACCTGCGTCGGCTGAGGAGCTCCGTATCCGGATATACCACCTGAGGAAGCGATCCATCAGGCCGCCCCATCAACAAGACACTTGGGGTCACAGGGTCCAGATCCGCAGCATTGGATGATACATAACCCAAGGGTTTAGAATTTAGAATGCCTTCCACTTCTATGAGCACTGTTCTGAGCACCTCTTCAGCCTGTGCCTGAGCACCCACGGTGGTGTAGAGTGCCTGTTTGACTGAGCGGATCTCCCTCTCCCAGACTCCTCCAAAATGTGGTGCCGCCGGTGGATTAAAGTGAAAGACAATCTTATCTTTGGCAAGACTCTGCATCAGCTTGGGGGACAGTGCTGCGAAGGCCTCTCGCAGTTCCTTTTCTCCTCCCCTGAAATTTGTTCCATGATCTGAGAACAACTCAGCTGGAGTCCCTCTGCGGGCAATGAACCTCCTCAGGGCCATCAGAAAGGAGTCGGCATCGATGCTGGTGAGGAGATCTAAATGCACAGCTCGGGTGGTGAGACACTTAAAGATTATGCCCCATCTTTTCTCGAGACGCCGCCCCACCTTGACCTGAAATGGCCCAAAACAGTCCATGCCAGTGGAATGAAATGCTGGCTTAAAAAGGCGCAGGCGGGCTGCCGGTAGGTCGGCCATCTTGGGGATCACTGGTTTAGACTTCCACCGATGACAATCATTGCAAGTGTGCTGGTGATGACGGATGGCCTCACGGCCTCTGAGGATCCAAAATGTGCGCCGTATTTCTGCAAACACCCTCTCTGGGCCAGGGTGACGCAGTCGACTGTCATAGTCCTTTATCAGAAGTTTGACTGCAGGGTGACTAGGATCTAGAATGATGGGATGCAGGGTGGAATGCTCCAGGTCTTCAGATCGTCGTAGTCTGCCACCTACTCGGATGATGTCTTGTGACTCGTCAAATTCTGGGGATAAGGTAAGTAGGCGACTACTCGATGGGACTGGCTTACCAGCCCTCAAGAGACGCAGCTCTTCTGGGAAGCTGTCCCTTTGGGCTCTTTGGAAGATGTGGGTCTCTGCTTTCCGATAGTCTGCGGCTGTAGGATGACTATGCCGGTCTGCCGCCCCATGAAGCTCCTGCGCTGTAACATTGATGAGCTCCCTCCAAGTGTTATACTTGTCCACATTTGGAACTGGGGGATCTAATGGTGTGGATGCAACTCCGCAGAAGATTGACTTCCGGAGCTCTGATACCTCTTCCTCAGCTGAGGTGGTTGGTTTCACCGGCCAGGTGTCTGAATCGTGAAGCAGGAATGGTGGGCCTTGACTCCACCTATTTGGCTCTGCAAGATCTCTCAATGTCTTTCCTCTTGTGATGTCATCTGCAGGATTCCTCGCTGAATCCACATAACGCCACGCACGGAGGTCAGTGAGCTCTTGGATCTCGGCCACCCTTGTGCCGACGAAGACTTTAAAGCGGCAAGACTCAGACTGTAGCCACATCAATACAGTTGTGGAATCAGTCCACAGTGTGATCTGACTGATTTTCAATGTGAGCTCCTGTTGTAACGCTATGGCAATCTGGGCTCCTACGACAGCTGCACACAACTCCAGTCTCGGCATAGACAGGAGACGTTTGGGAGCTACCCTGGATCGTGCCAAAAGGAATGCCAGGTAAGTCTTTCCCTGATTGTCTTCTGTTTGTAAGTAGGCTACAGCCCCATATGCTCTTTCGGAAGCATCGCAGAATATGTGGACCTCACGTATGACGCTGTCGCAGTCCACTTCTTCAGGAGTATAGCACCTAGGCAGGCGGATAGATGGTAGGACCTGTAGTTCCCCTGCCCACTCGTTCCAGGCGTCTAGAAGCTCCTGTGGGAGGAGGGGGTCATCCCATTCCCTTTTCTTGTCCCAGAGGCGCTGGACTAAAATCTTGGCTCTGGTTGTAAATGGCAGAATGAATCCAAGAGGGTCGTACTGGCTTGCCAGCACCTTGTACACGTTCCGCATAGTGGGCACTCCGTAATCCACAGGCCTGTGCTTATACCCTAAGGTGTCGGACTGGAAGTGCCAACTGAGTCCAAGGGTCGATTCTGGAGCCTGTGCTACATCTTGAGTAAGCCAGAGCTCAAGGTTTTCTGATCTGGCCTCCTTTGGCAGGTGATTAACTACACTGGAAACATTACTGGCCCACTGACGCAGCTCAAACCCTCCGGAGGCTAGGAGGGACCGTAACTTGTCTACTAGCTGTTTGGCATCGCTTGATGTGGGCAGGCTCTGGAGGCAGTTATCCACGTAGAAACATCTTTCCACTGATGACCGTACACTATCCCCAGGCTCACAGTGATCTGAGACATGCTTCTGCAAGGCATAGCTAGCGCAGCAAGGACTGCAAGTTGTGCCAAAAGGTAGAACCTGCCACTCGTAGACATCTGGGGGATCGTCTCTCCTCATGTCGCGCCACACAAAACGCAGTAGGGGCTTGTCTTCAGGTAGAAGGCGGACCTGATGAAACATTCCCTTAATGTCTCCGCTGATCGCGACAGGGTGCTCTCTGAAACGTAAAAGAACTCCCAGGAGTGATGCACCTAGGGTCGGTCCGGGTAGGAGGGATTCATTTAGGTTCAGCCCTTTGAACTGGTATGAGCAATTAAACACAACACGGTTCTTCCCATTGTGGCTCACCATGTGGTGGGGGATGTACCACGATTCCTTGTCTTGGGTGAGTGCACTGGATTCTAGCTTGATCACGGAACCTGCCTGAACTAACTTCTTTACCTCTTCGTTGTAAGCCATAGCCCGATCAGGGTCCTTGGCCAACCGTCTTTCGGTACTTCTAAGGCTCGGCATCACTGCCTCCTTTGGAGCATGGAAGTGGGGCATCTCCTTCCTACGGAGCAGTGGTGTCGCATAGCGGAGTACTCCATTCACCTCCATACGCGTAGTCTTCTCTTCAAGCAGACTTACTGCCTCTTGGTCTTGTCTTGACCTGGTCACCACTTTCTCATTCCTGTAGGGCAGCACATCCAGCTGCCAGAGCTTCTCAACATTCTGAAAGAGCTCCATGTTGGAAGGAACAGTGGACGTCAGAAGGCACTGTTGCGGCCGTAGTTGTTGCTCCACGATCCGTGCTGGGCCCTGAAGCGTCCACCCTAGTCTGGTTCGAATGGCGACTGGTCCACCTGGTGGCCCGAGCTTCACTGGCTCTATGGGGGTGATGAGATGTGGATGATCGGCACCAATGAGAAGGAGTGGGCTGACGTTCTCAAACTGCTGAAGGGAGAGACCTGCCAGGTACTTATACCTCTTCTGCAGACTAGTTACCGGATAGGATTGATCCGCCAAGCCTAGGCGAGCTGCTGAGAAGGCTCTATTAATGCGGAAGCGCTTCTTGGGCTGAGAGACGGGGGAGACAGAAAATGATACAGAGGCCCCATGGAGAGTCTGGACATCCTGCCTGATTGTTCTGAGGGTGAGATTTTCGACTTCTCCCTTCAGTCCAAGCTTCTCTGCTGCTGCTGGAAGAAGCATTGTGCGCTCAGACCCATCATCTAGTATGGCGTAGGTGTCCAGGGTGTGCTTACCGTTATACAGGATCACTCTGATGACCTTTAGTAGCACCCGGTTGCAGTCGGTCGGTCGATCCAAGTAGAGTACTCCAGTAGCTGAGCTTATGAGGCAACTCCTTTCTGTTGGCTCCTCCTTTGGGGCTCTACTGTTAACATCATGAAGGACTTGCAAATGTTTTCCTTGACAAAGACCACAAAGCTTCTTGAGCGTACACTGTGCTGCCTGATGGGACCTTCCACAGCGCCAGCACTTATTTTTGGACCGTATCCACTCAGTGATTTGAGCCTTAGTGAGGGTCTGGATTGCTGAGCACTGGTTGAGGTAATGTGCATTGTTGTCACAATAAGGACAATATGCCTTGCTATTAGTGTCCCTCTTCTCCAAAGTAGCAGAGGGTGTGGCTCCCTTTCCTTGGGCATCTTTAGCGCTATGGAGGACAGACGTGGTACGCCTTCCATGCCGTCCATCTGACCTCTGTCCCTTTGTTGGCGAGTGGCTGTCAAAGTCTTGGCAACGAGACTCATACTGGAGCCAATCGGTGAAGTCCTGGAGGGTGTACGTGACACCTGTGCTGCGAAACATACAGCGCCGAAAATCCGACCTCATCTCCGGGGGCAGCTTACTGAGTAGGCGTGCTACATGAGACCCGCATTTCAGTTCACCCTCACCTTCTGGACCTAGGGTCTTTAACATTCCCACTAATGACTGGACCTGCAAAGCGAACTTCTCAAAGGCGGCCGCGTCACCACGTCGGACGTCAGGTGAGTCCATGACACTGGCTATCCTCTTCAGTGCAACCTGGTACGGCTGCCCAAACCTCTCAATCAGAGCTGCCATAGTGTCTGAATATGGAGTGGGGGAGTTGAGATATGAATCTGCTACCAGACACGCCTCTTCTAGTTTAAGGTGGTCGGTGAGGACCTGATACTTGAAGAGCTCTGTTGCATCAGGTGGCAACAGGTTCTCTAGAGCAATCTTTAATCGGGCAAACTGACTTGGGTCTCGCTGGCTGAAGTCTGGCAAAGTGGGCCTGGGTCCCCTATAGGCTAACTCTGCTTGAGGGAGTTCCCGGTTAGCTTGTCCATAGGATGGCTCTCCTGGCCTAAGCATCTGTGCAGGTGAAGCTCCGGGAACCGGCAGTTGAAGGAGCCCAAGGTGTTCTAGGCATATGGTTCTGCGGACCTGAATAGTGCTGAATTGGTGTGGAGCTGGACTGTGGAGGGTAATGTTGAGGCTGCATGTAACCTGGCTCCTTATATGTTGGGCCTAACTGTGGTGGAGGGTCTCCGTAAGGAAGCAGGGCACTCTTGGTAGCTGGTCTGCTCTGGGTTGCAGTACCGAACGTGACATTCAGCCTAATGTCCTGGATCTCGTTTATTACCCTGTCCAAGTGGTCAACCACATCTCTTTGGGGCCTTTCATCAGACTCAGGCCAGGGTGGTGGTGGTGGTTCTGGCCACTCCTCTTCATATTCCTCGACTGCTGAGGGCATGATGTTGACAGGTGGAGGAATATGGTTGGGCCACTCACCTGGAACTGACCTTATGGGGGTGTAACTAACAGCAACAGACTTTGCTTCCTTGAGGTGGCATACTGTCTCCATCATAATCTTCATGTCATCTTTTAGTGAGTGAAGCTTCTCCAGGTCCCTATGAAAGGCTAGCTGAGATTCGTGAAGACGTGTGTTCTCTTCCCTTATCCTCGCCAGCTCCCTGGAAATGCTGTTGGAGGTATACTGCTCATTCTGCTCTGTATTCCCCTTGGATGGATAAGGGTCGGAGTGATGATGAGTGAGAGAGGTCATCCTGGCTGCTCCCTCCAGTGGTTGATACTCATCCTCTTCTTGCCCATGTTCGTACTGTACTGTGCTTATTCTACGCGTAGCTCGTGATCTGTGGTTAGGATAGTCCACTTCGTAGTCAGCCATATGACGTGGTGGCTGTCTATCCCTCTTAGGACGAGCTCCACCGCTGTACTGTTCCATCTTTATCCTGGCGTAAAGCTTAGAATCCGGCTCGAAGGACCTCAATGTAGAGGAGGACTAAATTAGGACTGTATATTAAGCTGATCCCAGTTTCCAACTTCGCCCAGGTGTGTCTGCCAAAACACAGACGGAAACCACTTCTCTCCTTTGATATTTTATTCAATAAGCAACAGTACAAACATGGGCGTCTGCTACTACTCTGTTTAGCTGTTTGGTGAGTGTGTGTGTGTGTGTGGTGCTGTGGCATATGACAATAAACTTGAACTTGACTTGACACTTTTTGTGCCACTTGCTCTTACAACTTGAGGTAGAAAATGCAATGGCCGGGTTAAGACAGCGCTATTACGAACAGGGTGACAAATCAGGGAAACTATTGGCATGGCAGATTAGAAGAAAAGAGGCTGCCAGATGCATTCCTGCTACTGAATCATCAGATGGTGTGGGGCGCGATTTGAAACTCATTAACTAGGCTTTTGCTGACTTTTACAAGAAGTTATACTTTTATCAGGGTGGGGATAGTTATGATGTGGATGGTTTATTGGACAATCTGGATATTCCAAGGATACGGATGGAGGATAAGGATAAGGATTCGGGCTTGAGTCCATACATGCAGTTAATGGATACAGGAACACAGAATTGAATGCTCGGTTAGCAACTATTAGCTCTGATTAGCGGTTAGTTCCAGTTAGCTGGCTCCATTATAAAGATATGGAGCGGAGGAGTAACAACCAAACTCTGATAAATGATGTTCGGAGAGCTTTCACAGCAGCGTAGCCACGTTGTTTCAGTTCTAAAGTACTAAAGTGTTTAAAAATTGCAATCCACATGTTTACATAAGTTAATTACAATAAATAATTAAATAAACTAAATACTATGTGTGGTATTTGTTTTTATTTTTCTGCAATCTGCACTTTAGTTTGTGTGATTTGTTTCTGACTTTCATATGAATGTTTCCACCAGGCTTGGTCAGTGTTTTATAAAAATGTCAATAAATAAATAAATTGTTCAAAAAAAAAAGTTTAGGTGTTGTATAATATACATGGATATTCAAAAGTAATCCTTTTTCAAGTAATTTTTCATACTTTCATACTTGGTGAACCCTGATGCTGTGGGAGTTAAACCAGCCATTTATTTCACTTCTGCCTCAGGCCAGCTATGTTTACAAAAACAATGTATTTGCAAAAAAATTCATTGAGAACGTTAGAAAAATGGAAATAGAATTTTATGTAATTTGTTGAAGTTATTTTTGGTATAGTTGTAGTATAGTATAGTAACACATTTGTGTCTATATGTCTTTTTTTACAGTTACACCACAGGGCAGATTACAAATATCCCCAGCAACAACAGAGGGACAAAGAGAAACCCACTGTGCAGACATTATCTTAATACTCATTGGCCATAACGTCTGCTATCAACCAATATTTTATTGTAAGAGCCAACCCATCTGGTATTGTATGTGAAAGCTTAGGGAATTATTGCAATGGCCTCTGCGTAACCTCCTTGAATCAGGTTAGTGTCAATACTCTGAGCTTTAAATATTGATAAGGGTGATCACCTCGTTTAGAAAAAAGACCATTTCTGAGCCGAAGATGTCCCTGCAAGGTGCTTTTCATATTAAAGTCATGCCTCGCATTCAGGATATATTACTCTGAAAATTGCTTCAGGACAATCAACTTCATTGTGTTTGAGCCGTAGGGTTTGAGCCTTATCAACATATTGCTCAACAGAGAGCCCAGACAGATGATTGAGAGAAACTATTAGGCTTAGATCATTTTGCAGACCTTGATGCATTTTGGTTTGATTTACCTTTAAACAGAGATGAATGTGACAATGTCATGGTTGATATGAGCCAACATGCTTACGATCTCTTTGGAAATCTTCTTAAACAATTATTAATATATATATATAAAACATATATAATCAGGCAGTGCTGTGTGACTCATGTTAATACGTTAGATCAAAATGTCAATTTGCCGAATCAAGTTGAGCTCCAAAGAAATCCTCCCCGATGGCAGGTGGAAATGTCATGAAGTTGAATTTATTCATGTGAAAATTAGAGACACATTCCTGTCCGTTGGCCCTGGAGACAAAAGATGAACTCCCCAGAGGAGAGTGACCTGGAGGACAGACTCACGCATACCAGCTGGACTTGACGCCAGTAGTCTCTCCCCAGTCCCCCCCCCACCCAACACACAGAGACACACACACACACACACACACACACACACACACAAAGACGGGCACACACAAACTGCTTGAACCTTGCATGTCACAGAAATGTGCTGGGCTTTTGTCACAGAGAGTTGGAGTGATATGATGTGAGAATCAACCAAATTTTATAGGTCAAGTAATCACCAAATACAAATACACATGGACCAGGATTGATCCCACCAATGAAATTCTTAGAGGATATTACCAGCCAGGCAGCAGCTTCTGTCCTGCAGCCCTGAAGTGATGAGTGCAATAAATCTGAGGACACGTAAAAGGACGTATTGCATCTGTGTGAACATCATTGCTGCCTGCAGGTCTTTTGTATACAGCATCTTTTGTAGAGAAATTATTTATTTAAAGAAAGCTTCAAATGTTTTACTTTAATGTTTAATTTCACATAAGAGGAGCAATGAATAGTATTCACAACAATTCTGAGTTCCCTAACCCTAACCCTAACGGACTTTCACGGGGTTTAGGGTTTAACCAAACAGTTACATGAGTTCCACCAATCAGAAGCATCAGTGGGTAATGAAGTACTCCAAGACATCACGAATAAAAGACTTTTATTTAAGGTCGGTGCCCCATGAACCTTTGGCATCTTTATGAGCATATACAATCGCTTAGTCATGTCGTAGTTGGTTTACCATCGGCGGTTACAATTTTATGGCTTATACTCCAATTGTCAATGGTGAAATTGTATTGTATTCTTACTTCCGGAACCGTCTGTGGGCGGGACTGCTGAGGTCTATGCCATTCGGGGAGGATGTCTAGGATATCTGAAAATGTATTCTTTAACCCTTTTGTTTAGGCCTGCTGTTATTATAGATGTAATCTAACTCATTTCAGTATGTTAAACATTGCATTTTAGATTACCTATTGTCAGCTGGCTTGGGACTACAGCTGGAAACTGAAGCTGTAAAGGCTAAAGCTGTTCCTTTTACTGTATAGTTAACTAAAGGGGGACTGTCCAAAACATTATAAACTAATAAACTAAAGTAAACTAAAAATATAGGGTAGTTTAAAGTAAAAGGAAATTGAATTACCAAAAAAAACAACAGATTTTACATTGTCTATTGTATGCAGGGGGGAAACACGCTAGTATTTTGACCGAATTACTTGATATAGGGTCAGGTTTTTCATGTTTTGATAGAGTTAGAGAACTTTTTTTATGTAGAGTTGGAATTTAATGAACAAAATGTGGTTTTGAGCAGAAAATGCAATATTTGGCTAATTGTGTGAGTTAGGTGTGTTAAAAGTTTTGAAAAAGTGTAGGTAAACGCAATTGAAAAAAACAGTAAGGAGGTCTGTGAAGGTTGATCTCTTCAGTATTATGAGTCAGACAGTATAATTAATTACCTATACATTGCTCCCACCTAGAGGACATACGGAGAAAGACATTTCTTATTGCTTCAGTCTAGTGTGATAAACATATATACTGGAATAATCCATTCAGTCAAATCCTTGCCTTCTGATGATATAGAAATTAATGGATACATCTACTTTTATTTTATTCTGAAGAAAAATATTGAGATTATTCACTTAAGTAAAAAAAAAAACATAATAGAAAAATCCTACCAAAAGTCTTTTATTCAGACTGGTTTATATTTATATTTAGGTATTCATATTAGCAAAATCTACATGATTTATTATTACGGCTTTATTAGCTGCATTTTAATGTTGCAGCTGTTTGAGGTTGAGCTAGTTTAACCTTTTGATATATTGTTGGGTAATTTAATTTGTAACAATTATATAATTAGCCTATCACTGGGTTTGAGCTGGTTCATATGGAAGCGAATAAGAGACATAAGTCTTTGAATTTTATCAGCCACTGAATACTTAATGTTGAAATATTTTATTTTGAAAATTATGGATCTGAATTGATTTGTTTTCAAATCACCTCTTTGAAATTATTTTATTTCAGAAACAATATATCTGAATTTATTTGTTCTGAATTCACCTCTTTGAAATTTAAATTTGAAAATTCTTGGTTTCCATTTTAAAAACATGAATTTCGATACATATTTTTTTAATGGTCAAAAATTCAGATACAAAAATACAACTTGTAGAATTTCAGATAAAATAGATTCAAGTTGATCAAATTCGATTGCTAAAATTCAGATTGAAAAAATTCAATATCAGTCAAATTCAATTGCTGAAATTCAGATCAAAAAATTCAAGTTAAATATTCACACAGTAACATCCGGGCTACCCAGGCTAGAGAAGCAGTTGAGCCTGCATACAATCGAACCGACGTCTGGCCTATCAGAACACGGCCTGTCTGTCATGTGACCCAAGATCTCGGTCGGCACGGATATTGAAACGGTAAACCGCTGTTAACATGACAGCCAGGGGAAACGACGGTGCTCCGGTAAGTTTGCTGTTCATGTCCAACCCAACTCAGGGCTCGATAGAAGTATGTTGTAGCTAAATATGTTTGGAACACATAGCTACGGTTTGTGTGACTTGTGTCTCTATGTAGCTAGCTAAGTCTGCAGGACAACATGTTATAGCTAGGTAGCTAACGCTAGCGCTTAACAGAGATGGGAAGAACTGTACTAAAGTAGATTTTTCAGATATTTTTTACTTTACTATTTATTTTTGTGGCGACTCCTTACATTTTAACACGAATATTGGTATTTTATACTCCTTATATTTTACAAAATTGACTCGTTACTTTAGTTTTGTACTAAAGGTCGTCATGTCGGAGAAAAGCGCGGACACCGCCCCACACCGCGCCGCGCGCGCGCACACAGCGAGAGAAGTGAGAGAAAAAAAAGTACGGAGCCCGCTGGGTCAGCTGAGAAAGGGATTCATAACAATCCGTGCTCAAGGATTTATATACGGGAGTAAAATAGGAAAGATATTCCATATATATATAGTACAGTTCTTCCCATCTCTGTTAAGCGCTAGCGTTAGCTACCTAGCTATAACATGTTGTCCTGCAGACTTAGCTAGCTACATAGAGACACAAGTCACACAAACCGTAGCTATGTGTTCCAAACATATTTAGCTACAACATACTTCTATCGAGCCCTGAGTTGGGTTGGACATGAACAGCAAACTTACCGGAGCACCGTCGTTTCCCCTGGCTGTCATGTTAACAGCGGTTTACCGTTTCAATATCTGTGCCGACCGAGATCTTGGGTCACATGACAGACAGGCCGTGTTCTGATAGGCCAGACATCGGTTCGATTGTATGCAGGCTCAACTGCTTCTCTAGCCTGGGTAGCCCGGATGTTACTGTGTGAATATTTAACTTGAATTTTTTGATCTGAATTTCAGCAATTGAATTTGATATTGAATTTTTCAATCTGAATTTTAGCAATCAAATTTGATCAACTTGAATCTATTTTATCTGAAATTCTACAAGTTGTATTTTTGTATCTGAATTTTTGACCATTGAAAAATATGTATCGAAATTCATGTTTTTAAAATGGAAACCAAGAATTTTCAAATTTAAATTTCAAAGAGGTGAATTGAGAACAAATAAATTCAGATCCATAATTTTCAAAATAAAATATTTCAACATTAAGTATTCAGGGGCTGTTGAAATTCAAAGACTTATGTCTCTTATTCGCTTCCATAGGTTCATATCTCTGCTTCAAATCTCTGGCTGCCCCTTTCATCTGCAACAGTAAACACCACATGTACTGTATTTCCGCACATACAGTGGTGCTCAAAAGTTTACATACACATGCTTAAGTTGACTAAAAAGAGGAATAAAAAAATCATGTTTTGGAAATTTATTTTAATACCTAAATTAAAAATGAGGTAAAATCCAACCTTTAAGGACACCAATTTTCTTTGTGAATGAATAACGTATTGTAAATAAATAAATGTTCTTATTTAAAATACAGGGTCATAAGTATACATATATGTTAAATTCCCATAGAGGCACAGATTTTATTATTAAAGGCCAGTTATTTCCTGGATTCAGGATATTATGCATCCTGATAAAGTTCCCTTGGCCTTTAGAATTAAAATAGCCCCACATCATCATACTCTTCACCATGCTTAGAGATAGGCATGGTTTTATTTCAGTTAGACTAATACCTGGTTTGATTTGCATTGAGAGATGATTTTATAGAAAGTATCCCATGCCTATCTCTAAGCATGGTGAAGAGTATGTGATGATGTGGGGCTATTTTAATTCTGCGCTGCCTCTATGGGCTGTTAAATAAGAACATTTATTTATTTACAATACGTTATTCATTCACAAAGAAAATGGTGTCTAAAGGTTGGATTTTACCTCATTTTAATTTAGGTATTAAAATAAATTTCCAAAACATGATTTTTTTATTCCTCTTTTTAGTCAACTTAAGCATGTGTATGTAAACTTTTGAGCACCACTGTACAGTGCATTACTTCAATCTAATTTTGATTAAGTGAAAAACACATGGCAAAATGCAAGATTACTTTTATTTGATTTGCTGCTTGCTCTGTTACAGTGACAAGAAGCAATAACAGCAAACAGTGAGGCTTGATTACAACAATACATTGTTTTGCATGAAAAGGCAATTTAAATACATTAATGGGAATGGCAGACTTGGCCACTAACTATGAGTCTTCCTGTGCTTCATATGGGGTTAAAGAACAAAACAGGAGTGTGAAAAATAAAAATGTGATTTGTTGTAATTTTGACTGTCATGTCTTTTAATGTAGATTTAAACTATGGAACTTATGGCTTTCTTATTCTGTTGAACAGCACAATGTGCCCCAATCTTCTTGAGATCATTGTTGGAAAAACACCTGCCACATGATTTTGATATATTAGGATTTAAAAAAATCACTAAGAACCATCATCATAGAAATAGTAGTGGTTGCCTATTTGGTGAAGATTTTCTCAGGAATGTCCAGCCCACCTTTGGCCAGAGTACTGGGGCCGAAGTAGTTAATGTCCATAATATTTCTGTCCATTTCCAAGGAAACACTTTGCACCTGGGCCTTCAGCTTCATGCTTGGAACTTATGGCTTTCTTATTCTTGAAATTCCTAAAATATGCCGTAAGTTTTTAACAATACAGGAGAATGCACAAATTGTTGCATAAAATTAACCAAAATGCAGGATGAACTTTATAAAAAAAAAAACAATAATTTACCAAACAAAGGAAGACTCCAAACTTTTTCTAAATTAACAAGAAATTTATATTTTGGTTTGTTTCAAGAAACACTTTGCCATTAAATGCAAAACTGAACTACTTTAATGACGGCAACAGTAGTGTAGTGGACTGTGTTATGGAGAGGAGAAAAAAGAAAAAGACACTGGCTCCATTCAAGCTCTGGATAAAAATTCTGATAAGCTGTCGGCCAAGGGCTGGGCTAGGGCCCGAGCGTCTCGGCCAGAGCTGGGCCAGGACCTAGATTTTTGGGCCCGTGCAGGGCTCTAGCATATATGTAGCCATGCCCCTAAAGCATCCCTTGCTGTGCCAACCAAGCATACAGTATTACTTATGTACAATTTCCAAACAATTCTTGTTTTATTTCTCTTTATGATTCCATTTCAGATTTTCTCTTACTGCATCTGCTGGAGTGAAGGCTCAGCCAGGACTCAGTCCTGGCTGAGCCTTCACTCCAGCAGCCAGCACAGCAAAGAAAGAGGGGAAGAGGGAGCGGAGGTAGAGGGCCACCCTAGGGATGGGGTGGGCCAGTACAACCTCCTTCTTCTTCCTGTTCACAGTTTGCATAATCTCATTGGCCAGGACTGACTGGCGCACACCGTGGGTCAACTGGCTGGTGATAACTGTGAAAGAATAGATACATTTAGATGTGTCGATGTACTACAAAAAATGGATATTTCAAACATTTGAAATTTTCCCTCACATTATTATAATTTTTCATATATATTACCACTTCAGTCCCATCCAAACTGGTTCTTTTACTCACTATAACATCCGCCTCACTCTACATTATCCCTTACATAGTATCTACTTGAGTAACGTTTTTAGCAATAAGAGTGTGAAAATATTGTTTTCCGACACAGCGGGCCCGGGGATTGAATCTGCGGCCCTTTGCTCCATGTCATTCCCCCTCTCTCTCCCCTTTCATGTCTAAGCTGTCCTGCACAAATAAAGGCATATGAATGGCCAAAATCTAATCTTAAAAAAAGGTGAATGAACCCTTGAAATTGGTCCGGTTCTTTATTATCTCTATGACTCGCTCCCACGCCAACAATTCTAACTTTTCAAGGACAATTTATACATCAAAACATAGGTATTCTTGTCTAGTTTCAGCCAATGTGCTCATTCATGTGATATGAATTTCGCTCAGCAAGCTTTCAAACAACAAGAGTTCAGAATCTTTCTCCATTCACTGCCATGTTAAACATCGTCCACATTTCTAAGCAAAACGCAGAGCGAAAGGCTTTTGTAAATCGCTGATACGCCCACATTTTTAACTTTATCCACATGAATTTTATATCAATACGTTCACAAATGCCTTCTGGTGCTCATGGGGAATTGCTGGTGACACAGGTGACAGCTGCATCGTTAACTGATTAGAGATCAAAGAGATGAAATCACAGAGATTTAAAGGCTTCCTATTGGTCTTGGTCTCCAAGGCAACCATACTCTCTCTGTCTGTCTGTCTGTCACACACACACACACACACACACACACACACAGACAGACACACACACACACACACACACACACACACACACACACACAGACACACACACACACACACACACACACACACACACACACACACACACACACACACACACACACACACACACACACACACACACACACACACACACACACACACACACACACACACACACACACACACACACACACACAGATAGACACACAGAGAGAGAACACACAGAAACATTATATATGTCCTTATCACACAACTATTACATTGGTGGCGCATGCACTTCAGGGTCAGGGTTCGATTCCCACAGTGACACCTAAACCAATGTATTCCCCATGAAGACAACTTTTTTACATTAGTGGTGTTATTCAACTAAATTACAACTTATATACAACAATTATTAAAACTTTTACTGATTTAAGCTATTCAACCAGGTTAGCTTTAGCAAATCAGCTGTTCAGCATTTTTCTACTATTGTCACTACTTATTATTTACAGACCCAGGCTCTTGGTAGGCGGTGTCTGACAACCGGTTGGGGTTAGAATGAAGAGTGGCAATAACAGTCACAAAAAATAATAGTTTGTAGTAGTTCTTTGTAGTAGTTCATGGCATAGCAGGGAATTGTGGGGCATTACAAGGCACAGCAGGACGTAGCAGGGCACAGCAGAGCGTAGCAGGATGAACACAGCATTGCAAGACGTGTAGCGGGACCATGGCAACAGCTGCTACCATGATTTTGGAGCCTCCCTGATCCAAGGAAACATGCTGGGCGAAAAAGAACATAAGGACTCCGGGGAATGACTCCCCAGAGCTAGGTTAGTAACAAGCATTTCTGGGACATGGATGCACACAAATGGAAAGATAGAAAGATAGAAGAGAGTGGAGCCCAGTGTGTCAAAGAAAGTCCCACAGCTGTCTAAAACTATTACAGCATAACTAGGAGAGACAGGGTAAGAGAGGAGCCTGGTCAGGCTAGAACTCTCCCCAACCGGATCAGGCTGTATGCTCTGCCTCCCTCTAGTTTTATTATATTATAGATAGATCTAACAACTATGAAGAGAAGCAGGTGGGCCGGGTTAGGCGGACGCTGCGACTCCTCGCTCCCTAACAATATTCAATTCTATGCCCTAACTAGCTTTATCGAAGCATAACTAGGAGAGACAGAGTAAAGAGAGGAGCCTGGTCAGGCTAGAACTCTCCCCAACTGGATCGGGCTGTATCGCCCTGCCTCCCTCTAGTTTTATTATATTATAGATTATATGATAGATAGATCTGACAACTATGACGAGAAGCAGGTGGGCCGGGTTAGGCGGACGCTGCGACTCCTCACTCCCTAACAATATTCAATTTTATGCCCTAACTAAAAGCTTTATCAAAGAGGAAAGTCTCAAGCCTACTCTTAAATGTGGGGATGGTGTCTGCCTCCCGAACCCAAACTGGAACCTGGTTCCACAGAAGAGGAGCCTGATAGCTGAACCGTTCTACTTTTAGAGACTCTAGGAACCACAAGTAACCCTGCATTCTGGGAGCGCGGTGCTCTTGTAGGGTTGTAAGGTACTATGAGCTCTTTAAGATAAGATGGTGCCTGACCATGAAGAGCTTTGTATGTGAGAAGAAGGATTTTAAATTCTATTCTGGATTTTACAGGAAGCCAATGCAGAGAAGCTAAAATAGGAGAGATGTGATCTCTGTCCCTGGTTCCTGTCAGAACACGTGCTGCAGCATTATGGACCTGCTGAAGAGTCTTTATGGACTTTTTCGAGCAGCCTGATAATAAAGAATTGCACTAATCCAGCCTAGAAGTAACAAATGCATGGACTAGTTTTTCTGCATCATTTTTAGACAGGATATTCCTGATTTTTGCAATATTACGTAGGTGAAAAAAGGCGATCCTTGAAATTTGCTTTATGTGGGAATTAAAGGACATATCCTGATCAAAGATAACTCCCAAATTCCTCACAGTGGTGCTGGAGGCCAGAGTGATGCCATCCAGAGTAACTATCTCTTTGGATAATGCGTCACGGAGGTGCTTGGGCCCCAGAGCAATAACTTCAGTGTTATCTGAGTTTAACATTAGAAAATTACAGCTCATCCAGGTTTTAATATCCTGAAGGCACATTTGAAGTTTAGCTAACTGATTAGTTTCATCCGGCTTCATCGATAGATATAATTGAGTATAATCTGCATAACAATGAAAGTTTATGGAGTGCTTCCTGATAATATTGCCTAAAGGAAGCATATATAAAGTGAACAGGATTGGACCGAGCACAAATCCTTGTTGGACTCCATGACTTACTTTGGCGTGCACAGAGGATTCATCGTTAACATGAACAAACTGAGATCGATCTGATAAATAAGACTTAAACCAGCTTAGAGCAGTTCCTTTAATGCCAATTAAATGTTCCAAAAAAACTTCTTTAAGTTGCCTAGTCGGGATGGAGTCTAAGAGGCAGGTTGATGGTTTAGATGAAGAAATAATTGAATTAAATTGATAAAGATCAAGTGAAGCAAAGCAGTCTAAACATATATCTGGTTTTACAGCGTTTCTAAGGTTCCTGAGTTTAGAGATAAGTCAGTGCCAGTTAAAGGCAGGTCTTGGTGAATTTTGTTTCTAATAGTTATAATTTTATCATTGAAGAATCTCATAAAGTCGTTACTAGTAAGAGCTATGGGAATACTCAGTAGAGCTGTGGCCTTCTGTCAGCCTGGCTACAGTGCTGAAAAGAAACCTGGGGTTGTTTCTATTTTCCTCTATTAGTGATGAGTAGTATGCTGCTCTGGCATTACGGAGGGCCTTCTTATAACTTTTAAGACTATCTTGCCAGATTAAACGAGAATTTTCCAGTTTGGTGGAGCGCCAAATCTTCTCAAGTTTCCGCGATATTTGCTTTAATTTGCGAGTTTCAGTGTTATACCATGGAGCTAACCGTCTTTGTTTTATTATCCTCTTTTTTTAGAGTATCGTTCGCAGCGACCCTGCTGCACTATCAACAAAATGATCGATTTGGGAGGGACTGAAATTAGCATAGGAGTCCTCCATTAGCATTTAATTCATTACCAAGTTGGTAATGAATTAAATGCTAATGGAATCACATCCTTAAATTTAGCTACAGCACCATCAGATAGACATCTTGTATAGACATTTTTGCCTACTGGCGTGTAGTTCAGCAGTATAAATTCAAAAGTTATCAAACAGTGGTCAGATAAAAAGAGATTCTGTGGGAACACTATTAAATGTTTAATTTCAACACCATATATCAGAACAAGGTCGAGGGTGTGGTTAAAACGGTGAGTTGGTTTATGAACACTTTGAGAGAACCCAATAGAATCTAATAGAGAGATAAACGCAGTACTAAGGCTATCATTCTCATTGTCCACATGAATATTAAAATCCCCTACAATAACAACTTTGTCCGTTTTTAGCACTAAATTTGACAAGAACTCTGAGTATGGACCTGGTGCTCGGTACACTATAACAAATAGAACTGGCTGCAGTGATTTCCAACTTGGGTGTGAAAGACTAAGAACAAGACTTTCAAATGAGTTATAATTTAGTTTAGGTTTAGAGCTGATTAGTAGACTAGAATCGAAGATAACTGCAACTCCACCTCCTCGGCCTGTGCCTCGAGGAATGTGAGTATTAATATGACTGGGGGGGTGGATTCATTTAGACTAACATATTCTCCATCACCCAGCCAGGTTTCAGTAAGACAAAATAAATCAATATTAGAATCTGATATTAATTAATTTACTAGTACACCTTTAGTAGAGAGATCTGATGTTTAAGAGTCCACATTTAATTATCCCATTCTTTTGCACTATTGCACTTGTGGTTTTAATTGTTATGAGGTTTTCATGCACAGCTCCTCTTCAGTTTACCTTTGATTTAAATAATTTCAATGGTCGGGGGGCAGACACCGTCACTATGGGGTTTTTACTAGGTAACTCTTGGAATGGAGGAGCAGAGAAGTGTGTTATGTGACCTCTCTCAGCGGACTGCACATTCTGGATATGGACGAGAGTAAAATATATGCCAACCCACAGATCACTGGAGCCCTACAGACCATGAGACAAGTAATTTTGGATGAGATGATGCCTTTTCTCAAAATCACACAGGCTATGGACGGACATGACACTCTGACCATTGTTCACCATAACAGAGAAGGTTTGCCATGTCACATGACTGACATCAAGAGCCACCATGAACTGTGTTTAGCAGATGTTTTGTGTCTCACAGAAACTCACCTACAAGGCTCCTTTGTTGCAGACAGTCTCCATTAGAGGGCTACACCATGTTCAAACGCAACAGACACCTGTCCTACACAAACGTTCCACAGATGGCCAACAAACGTGGTGGTGGAGTTGCTGTTTATGTGAAGGAGCACATTCAGGTACGTAAAAAACAGTACATACATAATGTCACTGACCTTAAGTTTTTGGCTCTGAAGGTTGAAGCCCCAGTGAGCACTCTGATTGCAGCTGTGTACATGCCTCCGGACTACAGTGTGACATAATTTCTCTCAAACCTGGGAAGCCTGTTGGACTCACTGGAGATCATGGATTGCCACCCTATCATTGTCTGTGGGGATTTCAACGAGAATCACTTATCCAACGCAAGTAAGCCAATCCTTGAGCTGTTTCAATTGTGGGGATATGTTCAACTCATCACTGCTGCCAACACAGATAAGAACACATTGCTGGATCTCATTGTCATCTCTAAACCGCAACATTGTCTCCACTCTGGTGTGATGAGAACCTATTACAGTTATCATAATACTGTATATACTATACTATATACTGTGTCATGTCCTCTAACAGTCCATAAAAATGGTAGCTGAGTTTTACAGATTAAGAAAAAAAGGTCTGTACCTAATACCAATAGTAAGTGAGTGAAAAATTTATTAATTAACACTTTAGATTTAAATTATTGAAACCTGCAATGATAAAATACATTATGGACTAATAATTTAAACGTCTTTGTTGCAGCTGGACCCGATATTAATCCACCGCCACAGTAGGCAGGTAAAACAGAAATCCACAGAGTATCATGATGTGTTTTTTAGAATATCTCATTGTTGTTGGTCTCTGTTTCTCTTACTGTGTAAAGGAAGTCACACTAAATATGTTGAAAGACATTTTGTTTGGTAATTTTGGTAAAATTTGTTTGGGTCTTGTTGAATGACGTTTTAAAGCCAAAGTTTATGATGAATGGCGGAGCAGCTGCCTGTGTTTGTTGTCAACTCTCACTCAAATGCGGCCGCGCGCAGCAGATACTACGTGTTAAGGTAGGCAGGTTATAGGTAACGGAGGAAGGTAATAACGGCAAGCTCATCCGACGCTTCCTAAAAATAAACATTGTTCACGAGTCCCGCACCTCGAGTCGGAGTCGAGTCTGAAGTCACTGTGTGTGCGACATATTGTTACTTTCTATGCATTCTTGATTAGTTCCATAACTTTGTAAATTAACAAAAGCTAGCAAGGGTTTGCCTTTCTCCTGTGTCATTCTTGTGAATTGGTAACGTTACACACACTGGTTCTATTGGCATCACATGTAATGGTACACTCACCTTATGTCATTCTCTGCCATACGACGATGAACTGTTGTTTCGTTGACTCCAAAAAGCCTTGCAATGGCACCAACAGGCAAACCCGCATGTAAAAGTCCTTCTACGGCGTCCACAGGCAGCATATAAGCAGGGCGACCAGCTATCCCAGGTGTGTGATTAACGTTAGCGACCGAGTTAAGAAGATAGGCCGCTTCCTCCAGATTCTGAAAAACTACATTGTCGACATCTGTGTCCATGTGTGCCGCTAACTGAAACACACGTTCTGTCAGAGCGTCTAAACGAAAAATTATAAAGTCAATACTTATAACGTTAGCACTGTTTTCAAAAACAGTTGCTAAATGCCTCAGCTCACTGACACCTTCATTGTAGGTAGCCATCTATGTTGTGACTGTGGCCGGTGGCATGTAGATTCGACCGATGCAGTAAAATGCTAACCAACCAACGGGCAGAAGTTGACCCCTTAAGACCAGCCCCCCCTCATTTGCATAATGAGGCAGGAATGCATGAAGAAATGTAAAATTGACAGGCAGAAATAAATACCAGGGGTGAAAATAAATAGGGTAGAAAATGCAACGGAAGAATAAAACAGACAAAAAATTTAAACACACAGAAATAAATACATTTAAAAAATAAGTAATTAATAAAGTTGAAGATTATAACGGACAATAAATAAATAAATAATTATTACAAAGGTGAATAAATAAAGAAGCTAATTAAAAGAGATATATACATTTATGTCTCACTGTATAATTTAATTTCTACCTACATTTATTTGTTTATTGTATTTTTTGGGGCAATTAATTGTATGCTTATTTATTTATTGAGCATTTATTTATTTATGTATTTATTTTTAAATATGGTAGACCTGGTCCTCCATAGTCACAGGACCAGCCAAACTACAAAAAAAATGTTACTTAAAGTCTGTAAAATACAAGCTCTGAAGCGCCTGCGAGGCCAGGAGGATGGCAGCAGTGTAGAAGGTGGCAGGAGGATGGCAGCAGTGTAGAAGGTGGCCGGCCAACAGCTCAACAAAAAGAGCTCCACGGATTTGAAGGCTCAGTCCTTCTCAGCTGGCCTAAAAAGAAAAACAAAAGTTTGATATGTCATACTAAGACTGAACAAGTTGACAAAAGCAAGACAAATTTCCTTACCATCAACCCTGTTTTTTCTGATTACAATTATTGATAGTTTGATTATTATCAACAATAACATTATGAACATTACATTGAAGAATTTCAATTTACCGTCTGTGTGAGGCAAACTTCAGCGCTTTCCCAGCGCGGGAAAGTTTTTTCTGGGAGGCCGCTAGAGTAGAAGTCAAAATGAAGCAAAGTTACTAGTTGACTACTAGTCAAATTAAAACCTTATCAGCCAAGCTAAGCAGAATACTGATGTGAACAATAAAATAACACCTGCCTGTTACAACCCTGAAGATTCTAAGGTCCTGGAAGGCCTTCTTTGCCCCACAGGCTATACTGTTTTAGAACATCATTAGTTGCCACTCGCCGTAGCATGCAACAGATGGCAGTACATCGGGTTGATCCTCCAAGGCTTGTCAGGAAAAGTTGCTGTAAAACATAGAAACACAAATTATACAACTAAGTGGAGAGCTTGTATAATCTCATTTAGTAATCAAAGTCAGTTCAGTTATATTATAATTGCAGTTATGCAATTATATAGTGTTAATCTTAGGGCAGGACTACGGCTACTTAATTACCATTTAGTTCCTCCTCTCCTGTTGACCGAGACTCCTGTTGAACACTTGCAGCTCTGTGACTGTTGAGCAGGGCAACAGCAACATGTCATTGACTGGAGCAGAGGGAGGTGACGGGGAGCTCCGTAAGAGCAGGAGCAGCTCATCCATTTCCTCCTCAAATGTATCCATCCGCTGTGCCATGCGGCTCACACATCTCCATGCTAACAAACTGTTGTTTTGTTGTTCTACATTATATTTATTGTGAATGTTAAAGCTTCTTACCTGTCATTTCCAACATGGTTTACATTAGTTTGTGTATACATGTCTGCTGCTTATTGTTCAACTCATGCAGGAGCTTGCGTTAGGCCCATCCAGCTTGGGTGACGTTTTCAACCTGGTGTTACTCATCTAAAACAGTAGTTGAGTAAGTTTCAACAGAAGGTTTCTTCACACATGCCATTGCAAAAATGAACCTATAGCTGTTACGTTTCAACTTGTTCTTGCACTTTCAACAGTTTACATGACGTTTCTGAAAGAAGCTTCACACACACACTCACATGCATACAGACATGTTTTGGCCTCTTCTGAGCTTTTGTGATGTTTCAACCTTGTTACTGTCATTTCAACAGGTTTACATTAGTTTCTTAACAGCTGCTAGACACATCTCCATGCAGGAAACATGCATTTTGGCCTCTTCTGAGCTTTTGTGATGTTTCAAGCTTGTTACAGTCATTTCAACAGGTTTACATTAGTTTCTTAACAGAAGCTTCTACTCACACATCTCCATGCAGGAAACATGCTGCCTCTTCTGAGATTTTGTGATGTTTCAACCTTGTTACTGTCATTTACATTAGTTTCTTAACAGAAGCTGCTAAACACATCTCCATGCAGGAAACGTGTGACTTTCTGTTCTGAGCTTTTGTGATGTTTCAAGTTTGTTACCGTCATTTCAACAGTTTTACATTAGTTTCTTAACAGAAGATGCTATTCACACATGTCCATGCAGGAAACGGCCTCTTCTGAACTTTTTGTGACGTTTCATGCTTGTTACTGTCATTTCAACAGTTTTACATTAGTTTCTTAACAGTAGCTGTTAATCACATATATCGATGCAAGAAACGTGTGTTATGGCCTGTTCTGAGCTTTTTGTGATGTTTCAAGCTTGTTACTGTCATCTAAACAGTTTAACATTAGTTTCTTAACAGTAGCTGTTAAACACACATCTCCAAACAGAAAACACGCATTTTGGCCTGTTCTGAGCTTTTTGTGATGTTTCAAGCTTGTTACTGTCATCTAAACAGGTTTACATTAGTTTCTTAACAGTAGCTGTTAAACACATTTCCATGCAGGAAACGTGCATAGTTTCTTAACAGAATCTTTCTATTAACAAATCTCCATGCAGGAAACATGCTTTCGCCTCTTCTGAGCTTTTTGTGATGTTTCAAGCTTGTTACTGTCATTTCAACAGGTTTACATTAGTTTCTTAACAGAACTTCTACACACATCTCCATGCAGGAAACGTTTGGCCTCTTCTGAGCTTTTTGTGACTGTTTCAAGCTTGTTACTGTCATTTCAAAAGGTTTACATTAGTTTCTTAACAGTAGCTGTTAACACACATCTCCATGCAGGAAACCTGCGTTTTGTGCCTGTTCTGAGCTTTTTGTGACGTTTCAACCTTGTTACTGTCATTTCAACAGGTTTACATTAGTTTCTTAACAGTAGCTGTTAAACACACATTTCCATGCAGGAAACGTGCATTTCGGCCTCTTCTGAGCTGTTTGTGACGTTTCAACCTTGTTTGTGTCATTTCAACAGTTTTACATTAGTTTCTTAACAGAATCTTCTACTCACACATTCATGCAGGAAACGTGCGTTTCGGCCTCTTCTAAGCTTTTTGTCATGTTTCAAGCTTGTTACTGTCATTTCAACAGTTTTACATTAGTTTCTTAACAAAAGCTTCTATTCACACATCTCCATGCAGCAAACATGCGTTTTGGCCTGTTCTGAGCTTTTTGTGACGTTTCAAGCTTGTTACTGTCATTTCAACAGGTTTACATTAGTTTCTTAACAGTAGCTGTTAAACACACATCTCCATGCAGGAAACGTGCGTTTCGGCCTGTTCTGAACTTTTGTGACGTTTCAAGCTTGTTACTGTCATTTCAACAGGTTTACATTAGTTTCTTAACAGTAGCTGTTAAACAAACATTTCCATGCATGAAACGTGCGTTTTGGCCTGTTCTGAGCTTTTGTGACGTTTCAACCTTGTTACTGTCATTTCAACAGGTTTACATTAGTTTCTTAACAGTAGCAGAAAAACACACATCTCCATGCAGGAAACCTGCGTTTTGGCCTGTTCTGAGCTTTTTGTGATGTTTCAACCTTGTTACTGTCATTTCAACAGGTTTACATTAGTTTCTTAACAGTAGCTGTTAAACACACATTCCATGCAGGAAACGTGCGTTTTGGCCTGTTCTGAGCTTTTTGTGACGTTTCAAGCTTGTTACTGTCATTTCAACAGGTTTACATTAGTTTCTTAACAGTAGCTGTTAAACACACATCTCCATGCAGGAAACGTGCGTTTCGGCCTCTTCTGAGCTTTTTGTGACGTTTCAACCTTGTTTGTGTCATTTCAACAGGTTTACATTAGTTTCTTAACAGAAGCTTCTATTCACACATCTCCATGCAGGAAACATGCGTTTCTGCCTCTTCTGAGCTTTTTGTCATGTTTCAAGCTTGTTAATGTCATTTCAACAGTTTTACATTAGTTTCTTAACAGAATCTTCTACTCACACACCCTTGCAGGAAACTTGCGTTTCACCCTCTTCTGAGCTTTTTGTCATGTTTCAAGCTTGTTAATGTCATTTCAACAGGTTTACATTAGTTTCTTAACAGAATCTTCTACTCACACATTCATGCAGGAAACGTGCGTTTCGGCCTCTTCTGAGCTTTTTGTGATTTTTCAAGCTTGTTACTGTCATTTCAACAGGTTTACATTAGTTTCTTGACAGTAGCTGTTAAACACACAGCTCCTTCAGGAAACATGCGTTTTTTGCCTGTTCTGAGCTTTTTGTCATGTTTCAAGCTTGTAACTGTCATTTCAACAGCTTTACATTATTTTCTTAACGAGCTGTTAAACACACATTTCCATGCAGGAAACCTGCGTTTTGGCCTGTTCTGAGCTTTTTGTGACGTTTCAACCTTGTTACTGTCATTTCAACAGGTTTACATTAGTTTCTTAACAGTAGCTGTTAAACACACATTTCCATGCAGGAAACGAGCCTTTTGGCCTGTTCTGAGCTTTTTGTGACGTTTCAAGCTTGTTACTGTCATTTCAACAGGTTTACATTAGTTTATTAACAGTAGCTGTTAAACACACATTTCCATGCAGGAGACGGGCGTTTTGGCCTGTTCTGAGCTTTTGTGACGTTTCAACCTTGTTACTGTCATTTCAACAGGTTTACATTAGTTTCTTAACAAAAGCTTCTAATCACACATCTCCATGCAGAAAACATGCGTTTTGCCCTGTTCTGAGCTTTTTGTGACGTTTCAAGCTTGTTACTGTCATTTCAACAGGTTTACATTAGTTTCTTATCACTAGCTGTTATACACACATTTCCATGCAGGAAACTTGCGTTTCGGCCTCTTCTGACCTGTTTGTGACGTTTCAACCTTGTTTGTGTCATTACAACAGGTTTACATTAGTTTCTTAACAGTATCTGTTAAACATACATTTCCATGCAGGAAACGTGCGTTTTGGCCTGTTCTGAGCTGTTTGTGACGTTTCAACCTTGTTTGTGTCATTTCAACAGGTTTACATTAGTTTCTTAACAGAAGCTTCTATTCACACATCTCCATGCAGGAAACATGCGTTTCTGCCTCTTCTGAGCTTTTTGTCATGTTTCAAGCTTGTTAATGTCATTTCAACAGGTTTACATTGTTTTCTTAACAGTAGCTGTTAAACACAAATCTCCATGTAGGAAACCTGCGTTTTGGCCTGTTCTGAGATTTTTGTGACGTTTCAACCTTGTTACTGTCATTTCAACAGGTTTACATTAGTTTCTTAACAGTAGCTGTTAAACACACATTTTCATGCAGGAAACGTGCATTTTGGCCTCTTCTGAGCTGTTTGTGACGTTTCAACCTTGTTTGTGTCATTTCAACAGGTTTACATTAGTTTCTTAACAGTAGCTGTTAGACACACATATCCATGCAAGAAACGTGTGTTTTGGCCTGTTCTGAGCTTTTTGTGATGTTTCAACCTTGTTACTGTCATTTCAACAGGTTTACATTAGTTTCTTAACAGTAGCTGTTAAACACACATTTCCATGCAGGAAACGTGCGTTTCTGCCTCTTCTAAGCTTTTTGTCATGTTTCAAGCTTGTTACTGTCATTTCAACAGTTTTACATTAGTTTCTTAACAAAAGCTTCTACTCAAACATCTCCATGCAGAAAACATGCGTTTTGGCCTATTCTGAGCTTTTTGTGACGTTTCAACCTTGTTTGTGTCATTTCAACAGGTTTACAATAGTTTCTTAACAGTAGCTGTTAAATACACATTTCCATGCAGGAAACGTGCGTTTCGGCCTTTTCTGAGCTGTTTGTGACATTTCAACCTTGTTACTGTCATTTCAACAGGTTTACATTAGTTTATTAACAGTAGCTGTTAAACATACATTTCCATGCAGGAAACGTGTGTTTTGGCCTGTTCTGAGCTTTTTGTGACATTTCAACCTTGGTACTGTCATTTCAACAGGTTTACATTGTTTTCTTAACAGTAGCTGTTAAACACACATCTCCATGCAGGAAACCTGAGTTGTTGCCTGTTCTGAGCTTTTTGTGACGTTTCAACCTTGTTTGTGTCATTTCAACAGGTTTACATTAGTTTCTTAACAGAAGCTGTTAAACACACATCTCCATGCAGGAAACCTGCGTTTTGACATCTTTTTCAGGCTGTTAAAGCCATATTTTACTCTTTTTCAGGCAACTGTAGAACGGAATCCTCCTATTAAACCAGCTTCATTTCAAGTCTGAGAGAAACATCACATATCCATGGTGTTACACAGTCAATATAGGACCATTCTGATTTAGGATTTTAAAATTAAAGGCTAAAATGTCCAAGTAATCTACAGTATATTTGACATCTTTTTCAGGCTGTTAAAGCCATATTTTAGTCTTTTTCAGGCAACTGTAGAACGGAATCCTCCTGTTAAGCCAGCTTGATTCCAAGTCTGCGTGAGACATCACATATCCATGGTGACACCAACTAATATCGGACCATTCTGATGTAGGATTTTAAAATTAAAGGCTAAAATGTCCAAGTAAATCTACAGTATATTTGACATCTTTTCAGGCTGTTAAAGCCATATTTTACTCTTTTTCAGGCAACTGTAGAACGGAATCCTCCTGTTAAACCAGCTTCATTTCAAGTCTGAGAGAAACATCACATATCCATGGTGTTACACAGTCAATATAGGACCATTCTGATTTAGGATTTTAAAATTAAAGGCTAAAATGTCCAAGTAAATCTACAGTATATTTGACATCTTTTCAGGCTGTTAAAGCCATATTTTACTCTTTTTCAGGCAACTGTAGAACGGAATCCTCCTGTTAAACCAGCTTCATTTCAAGTCTGAGAGAAACATCACATATCCATGGTGTCACACGGTCAATATAGGACCATTCTGATGTAGGATTTTAAAATTAAAGACTAAAATGTCCAAGTAAATCTACAGTATATTTGACATCTTTTTCAGGCTGTTAAAGCCATATTTTAGTCTTTTTCAGGCAACTGTAGAACGGAATCCTCCTGTTAAGCCAGCTTGATTCCAAGTCTGGGTGAGACATCACATATCCATGGTGTCACACAGGTAATATCGGACCATTCTGATGTAGAATTTTAAAATTAAAGGCAACTGTAAAACAGAATTGTCCTGTTAAGCCAGCTTGATTCCAAGTCTGGGTGAGACATCACATATCCATGGTGTCACACAGCTAATATCGGACCATTCGGATGTAGGATTTTAAAATTAAAGGCTAAAATGTCCAAGTAAATCTACAGTATATTTGACATCTTTTCAGGCTGTTAAAGCCATATTTTACTCTTTTTCAGGCAACTGTAGTTCGGAATCCTCCTGTTAAACCAGCTTCATTTCAAGTCTGAGAGAAACATCACATATCCATGGTGTCACACGGTCAATATAGGACCATTCTGATGTAGGATTTTAAAATTAAAGGCTAAAATGTCCAAGTAAATCTACAGTATATTTGACATCTTTTTCAGGCTGTTAAAGCCATATTTTACTCTTTTTCAGGCAACTGTAGAACGGAATCCTCCTGTTAAACCAGCTTCATTTCAAGTCTGCGTGAGACATCACATATCCATGGTGACACCAAGTAATATCGGCCCATTCTGATGTAGGATTTTAAAATTAAAGGCTAAAATGTCCAAGTAAATCTACAGTATATTTGACATCTTTTTCAGGCTGTTAAAGCCATATTTTACTCTTTTTCAGGCAACTGTAGAACGGAATCCTCCTGTTAAACCAGCTTCATTTCAAGTCTGAGAGAAACATCACATATCCATGGTGTTACACAGTAAATATAGGACCATTCTGATGTAGGATTTTAAAATTAAAGGCTAAAATGTCCAAGTAAATCTACAGTATATTTGACATCTTTTTCAGGCTGTTAAAGCCATATTTTACTCTTTTTCAGGCAACTGTAGAACAGAATCCTCCTGTTAAGCCAGCTTCATTCCAAGTCTGAGAGAAACATCACATATCCATGGTGTCACACAGTCAATATTGGACCATTCTGATGTAGGTTTTTAAAATTAAAGGCTAAAATGTCCAAGTAAATCTACAGTATATTTGACATCTTTTTCAGGCTGTTAAAGCCATATTTTACTCTTTTTCAGGCAACTGTAAAACAGAATCGTCCTGTTAAGCCAGCTTGCTTCCAAGTCTGGGTGAGACATCACATATCCATGGTGTCACACAGGTAATATCGGACCATTCTGATGTAGGATTTTAAAATTAAAGGCAACTGTAAAACAGAATTGTCCTGTTAAGCCAGCTTGATTGCAAGTCTGGGTGAGACATCACATATCCATGGTGTCACACATCTAATATCTTACCATTCTGATGTAGGATTTTAAAATTAAAGGCTAAAATGTCCAAGTAAATCTACAGTATATTTGACATCTTTTTCAGGCTGTTAAAGCCATATTTTACTCTTTTTCAGGCAACTGTAGAACGGAATCCTCCTGTTAAACCAGCTTCATTCCAAGTCTGAGAGAAACATCACATATCCATGGTGTCACACAGTCAATATTGGACCATTCTGATGTAGGATTTTAAAATTAAAGGCTAAAATGTCCAAGTAAATCTACAGTATATTTGACATCTTTTTCAGGCTGTTAAAGCCATATTTTACTCTTTTTCAGGCAACTGTAGAACGGAATCCTCCTGTTAAGCCAGCTTCATTCCAAGTCTGGGTGAGACATCACATATCCATGGTGTCACACAAGTAATATCGGACCATTCTGATGTAGGATTTTAAAATTAAAGGCTAAAATGTCCAAGTAAATCTACAGTATATTTGACATCTTTTTCAGGCTGTTAAAGCCATATTTTACTCTTTTTCAGGCAACTGTAAAACAGAATCGTCCTGTTAAGCCAGCTTCATTTCAAGTCTGGGTGAGACATCACATATCCATGGTGTCACACAGGTAATATCGGACCATTCTGATGTAGGATTTTAAAATTAAAGGCAACTGTAAATCAGAATTGTCCTGTTAAGCCAGCTTGATTCCAAGTCTGGGTGAGACATCACATATCCATGGTGACACACCAGTAATATCGGACCATTCTGATGTAGGATTTTAAAATTAAAGGCTAAAATGTCCAAGTAAATCTACAGTATATTTGACATCTTTTTCAGGCTGTTGAAGCCATATTTTACTCTTTTTCAGGCAACTGTAAAACAGAATCGTCCTGTTAAGCCAGCTTGATTCCAAGTCTGGGTGAGACATCAAATATCCATGGTGTCACACAAGTAATATTGGACCATTCTGATGTAGAATTTTAAAATTAAAGGCAACTGTAAAACAGAATTGTCCTGTTAAGCCAGCTTGATTCCAAGTCTGGGTGAGACATCACATATCCATGGTGTCACACAGCTAATATCGGACCATTCGGATGTAGGATTTTAAAATTAAAGGCTAAAATGTCCAAGTAAATCTACAGTATATTTGACATCTTTTTCAGGCTGTTAAAGCCATATTTTACTCTTTTTCAGGCAACTGTAGAACGGAATCCTCCTGTTAAACCAGCTTCATTTCAAGTCTGAGAGAAACATCACATATCCATGGTGTCACACAGTCAATATGGACCATTCTGATGTAGGATTTTAAAATTAAAGGCTAAAATGTCCAAGTAAATCTACAGTATATTTGACATCTTTTTCAGGCTGTTAAAGCCATATTTTACTCTTTTTCAGGCAACTGTAGAACGGAATCCTCCTGTTAAACCAGCTTCATTTCAAGTCTGCGTGAGACATCACATATCCATGGTGACACCAAGTAATATCGGACCATTCTGATGTAGGATTTTAAAATTAAAGGCTAAAATGTCCAAGTAAATCTACAGTATATTTGACATCTTTTTCAGGCTGTTAAAGCCATATTTTACTCTTTTTCAGGCAACTGTAGAACGGAATCCTCCTGTTAAACCAGCTTCATTTCAAGTCTGAGAGAAACATCACATATCCATGGTGTCACACAGTCAATATAGGACCATTCTGATGTAGGATTTTAAAATTAAAGGCTAAAATGTCCAAGTAAATCTACAGTATATTTGACATCTTTTTCAGGCTGTTAAAGCCATATTTTACTCTTTTTCAGGCAACTGTAGAACGGAATCCTCCTGTTAAACCAGCTTCATTCCAAGTCTGAGAGAAACATCACATATCCATGGTGTCACACAGTCAATATTGGACCATTCTGATGTAGGATTTTAAAATTAAAGGCTAAAATGTCCAAGTAAATCTACAGTATATTTGACATCTTTTTCAGGCTGTTAAAGCCATATTTTACTCTTTTTCAGGCAACTGTAGAACGGAATCCTCCTGTTAAGCCAGCTTCATTCCAAGTCTGGGTGAGACATCACATATCCATGGTGTCACACAGGTAATATCGGACCATTCTGATGTAGGATTTTAAAATTAAAGGCAACTGTAAAACAGAATTGTCCTGTTAAGCCAGCTTGATTCCAAGTCTGGGTGAGACATCACATATCCATGGTGTCACACATCTAATATCGGACCATTCTGATGTAGGATTTTAAAATTAAAGGCTAAAATGTCCAAGTAAATCTACAGTATATTTGACATCTTTTTCAGGCTGTTAAAGCCATATTTTACTCTTTTTCAGGCAACTGTAGAACGGAATCCTCCTGTTAAACCAGCTTCATTCCAAGTCTGAGAGAAACATCACATATCCATGGTGTCACACAGTCAATATTGGACCATTCTGATGTAGGATTTTAAAATTAAAGGCTAAAATGTCCAAGTAAATCTACAGTATATTTGACATCTTTTTCAGGCTGTTAAAGCCATATTTTACTCTTTTTCAGGCAACTGTAGAACGGAATCCTCCTGTTAAACCAGCTTCATTCCAAGTCTGGGTGAGACATCACATATCCATGGTGTCACACAGTAATATCGGACCATTCTGATGTAGGTTTTTAAAATTAAAGGCTAAAATGTCCAAGTAAATCTACAGTATATTTGACATCTTTTTCAGGCTGTTAAAGCCATATTTTACTCTTTTTCAGGCAACTGTAGAACGGAATCCTCCTGTTAAGCCAGCTTCATTCCAAGTCTGGGTGAGACATCACATATCCATGGTGTCACACAGGTAATATCGGACCATTCTGATGTAGGATTTTAAAATTAAAGGCAACTGTAAATCAGAATTGTCCTGTTAAGCCAGCTTGATTCCAAGTCTGGGTGAGACATCACATATCCATCGTGACACACAGTAATATCGGACCATTCTGATGTAGGATTTTAAAATTAAAGGCTAAAATGTCCAAGTAAATCTACAGTATATTTGACATCTTTTTCAGGCTGTTAAAGCCATATTTTACTCTTTTTCAGGCAACTGTAGAACAGAATCCTCCTGTTAAGCCAGCTTCATTCCAAGTCTGGGTGAGACATCAAATATCCATGGTGTCACAAGTAATATTGGACCATTCTGATGTAGAATTTTAAAATTAAAGGCAACTGTAAAACAGAATTGTCCTGTTAAGCCAGCTTGATTCCAAGTCTGGGTGAGACATCACATATCCATGGTGTCACACAGGTAATATTGGACCATTCTGATGTAGGATTTTAAAATTAAAGGCTAAAATGTCCAAGTAAATCTACAGTATATTTGACATCTTTTTCAGGCTGTTAAAGCCATATTTTACTCTTTTTCAGGCAACTGTAGAACGGAATCCTCCTGTTAAACCAGCTTCATTCCAAGTCTGAGAGAAACATCACATATCCATGGTGTCACACAGTCAATATTGGACCATTCTGATGTAGGATTTTAAAATTAAAGGCTAAAATGTCCAAGTAAATCTACAGTATATTTGACATCTTTTTCAGGCTGTTAAAGCCATATTTTACTCTTTTTCAGGCAACTGTAGAACGGAATCCTCCTGTTAAACCAGCTTCATTCCAAGTCTGAGAGAGACATCACATATCCATGGTGTCACAAGTAATATCGGACCATTCTGATGTAGGATTTTAAAATTAAAGGCTAAAATGTCCAAGTAAATCTACAGTATATTTGACATCTTTTTCAGGCTGTTAAAGCCATATTTTACTCTTTTTCAGGCAACTGTAGAACGGAATCCTCCTGTTAAACCAGCTTCATTCCAAGTCTGAGAGAAACATCACATATCCATGGTGTCACACAGTCAATATAGGACCATTCTGATGTAGGATTTTAAAATTAAAGGCTAAAATGTCCAAGTAAATCTACAGTATATTTGACATCTTTTTCAGGCTGTTAAAGCCATATTTTACTCTTTTTCAGGCAACTGTAGAACGGAATCCTCCTGTTAAGCCAGCTTCATTCCAAGTCTGAGAGAGACATCACATATCCATGGTGACACAAGTAATATCGGACCATTCTGATGTAGGATTTTAAAATTAAAGGCTAAAATGTCCAAGTAAATCTACAGTATATTTGACATCTTTTTCAGGCTGTTAAAGCCATATTTTACTCTTTTTCAGGCAACTGTAGAACGGAATCCTCCTGTTAAACCAGCTTCATTCCAAGTCTGAGAGAAACATCACATATCCATGGTGTCACACAGTCAATATTGGACCATTCTGATGTAGGATTTTAAAATTAAAGGCTAAAATGTCCAAGTAAATCTACAGTATATTTGACATCTTTTTCAGGCTGTTAAAGCCATATTTTACTCTTTTTCAGGCAACTGTAGAACGGAATCCTCCTGTTAAACCAGCTTCATTCCAAGTCTGAGAGAAACATCACATATCCATGGTGTCACACAGTCAATATAGGACCATTCTGATGTAGGATTTTAAAATTAAAGGCTAAAATGTCCAAGTAAATCTACAGTATATTTGACATCTTTTTCAGGCTGTTAAAGCCATATTTTACTCTTTTTCAGGCAACTGTAGAACGGAATCCTCCTGTTAAACCAGCTTCATTCCAAGTCTGAGAGAAACATCACATATCCATGGTGTCACACAGTCAATATTGGACCATTCTGATGTAGGATTTTAAAATTAAAGGCTAAAATGTCCAAGTAAATCTACAGTATATTTGACATCTTTTTCAGGCTGTTAAAGCCATATTTTACTCTTTTTCAGGCAACTGTAGAACGGAATCCTCCTGTTAAACCAGCTTCATTCCAAGTCTGAGAGAAACATCACATATCCATGGTGTCACACAGTAATATTGGACCATTCTGATGTAGGATTTTAAAATTAAAGGCTAAAATGTCCAAGTAAATCTACAGTATATTTGACATCTTTTTCAGGCTGTTAAAGCCATATTTTACTCTTTTTCAGGCAACTGTAGAACGGAATCCTCCTGTTAAACCAGCTTCATTCCAAGTCTGAGAGAAACATCACATATCCATGGTGTCACACAGTCAATATTGGACCATTCTGATGTAGGATTTTAAAATTAAAGGCTAAAATGTCCAAGTAAATCTACAGTATATTTGACATCTTTTTCAGGCTGTTAAAGCCATATTTTACTCTTTTTCAGGCAACTGTAGAACGGAATCCTCCTGTTAAACCAGCTTCATTCCAAGTCTGGGAGAAACATCACATATCCATGGTGTCACACAAGTAATATTGGACCATTCTGATGTAGAATTTTAAAATTAAAGGCAACTGTAAAACAGAATTGTCCTGTTAAGCCAGCTTCATTCCAAGTCTGGGTGAGACATCACATATCCATGGTGTCACACAGCAATATCGGACCATTCTGATGTAGGATTTTAAAATTAAAGGCTAAAATGTCCAAGTAAATCTACAGTATATTTGACATCTTTTTCAGGCTGTTAAAGCCATATTTTACTCTTTTTCAGGCAACTGTAGAACGGAATCCTCCTGTTAAACCAGCTTCATTCCAAGTCTGAGAGAAACATCACATATCCATGGTGTCACACAGTCAATATTGGACCATTCTGATGTAGGATTTTAAAATTAAAGGCTAAAATGTCCAAGTAAATCTACAGTATATTTGACATCTTTTTCAGGCTGTTAAAGCCATATTTTACTCTTTTTCAGGCAACTGTAGAACGGAATCCTCCTGTTAAACCAGCTTCATTCCAAGTCTGAGAGAAACATCACATATCCATGGTGTCACACAGTCAATATCGGACCATTCTGATGTAGGATTTTAAAATTAAAGGCTAAAATGTCCAAGTAAATCTACAGTATATTTGACATCTTTTTCAGGCTGTTAAAGCCATATTTTACTCTTTTTCAGGCAACTGTAGAACGGAATCCTCCTGTTAAACCAGCTTCATTCCAAGTCTGAGAGAAACATCACATATCCATGGTGTCACACAGTCAATATAGGACCATTCTGATGTAGGATTTTAAAATTAAAGGCTAAAATGTCCAAGTAAATCTACAGTATATTTGACATCTTTTTCAGGCTGTTAAAGCCATATTTTACTCTTTTTCAGGCAACTGTAGAACGGAATCCTCCTGTTAAACCAGCTTCATTCCAAGTCTGAGAGAAACATCACATATCCATGGTGTCACACAGGTAATATTGGACCATTCTGATGTAGGATTTTAAAATTAAAGGCTAAAATGTCCAAGTAAATCTACAGTATATTTGACATCTTTTTCAGGCTGTTAAAGCCATATTTTACTCTTTTTCAGGCAACTGTAGAACGGAATCCTCCTGTTAAACCAGCTTCATTCCAAGTCTGAGAGAAACATCACATATCCATGGTGTCACACAGTCAATATTGGACCATTCTGATGTAGGATTTTAAAATTAAAGGCTAAAATGTCCAAGTAAATCTACAGTATATTTGACATCTTTTTCAGGCTGTTAAAGCCATATTTTACTCTTTTTCAGGCAACTGTAGAACGGAATCCTCCTGTTAAACCAGCTTCATTCCAAGTCTGAGTGAAACATCACATATCCATGGTGTCACACAGGTAATATCGGACCATTCTGATGTAGGATTTTAAAATTAAAGGCAACTGTAAAACAGAATTGTCCTGTTAAGCCAGCTTGATTCCAAGTCTGGGTGAGACATCACATATCCATGGTGTCACACAGTAATATCGGACCATTCTGATGTAGGATTTTAAAATTAAAGGCTAAAATGTCCAAGTAAATCTACAGTATATTTGACATCTTTTTCAGGCTGTTAAAGCCATATTTTACTCTTTTTCAGGCAACTGTAGAACGGAATCCTCCTGTTAAACCAGCTTCATTCCAAGTCTGAGAGAAACATCACATATCCATGGTGTCACACAGTCAATATTGGACCATTCTGATGTAGGATTTTAAAATTAAAGGCAACAAGTAAAACAGAATTGTCCTGTTAAGCCAGCTTGATTCCAAGTCTGGGTGAGACATCACATATCCATGGTGTCACACAGTCAATATCGGACCATTCTGATGTAGGATTTTAAAATTAAAGGCTAAAATGTCCAAGTAAATCTACAGTATATTTGACATCTTTTTCAGGCTGTTAAAGCCATATTTTACTCTTTTTCAGGCAACTGTAGAACGGAATCCTCCTGTTAAACCAGCTTCATTCCAAGTCTGAGAGAAACATCACATATCCATGGTGTCACACAGTCAATATTGGACCATTCTGATGTAGGATTTTAAAATTAAAGGCTAAAATGTCCAAGTAAATCTACAGTATATTTGACATCTTTTTCAGGCTGTTAAAGCCATATTTTACTCTTTTTCAGGCAACTGTAGAACGGAATCCTCCTGTTAAACCAGCTTCATTCCAAGTCTGAGAGAAACATCACATATCCATGGTGTCACACAGTCAATATTGGACCATTCTGATGTAGGATTTTAAAATTAAAGGCTAAAATGTCCAAGTAAATCTACAGTATATTTGACATCTTTTTCAGGCTGTTAAAGCCATATTTTACTCTTTTTCAGGCAACTGTAGAACGGAATCCTCCTGTTAAACCAGCTTCATTCCAAGTCTGAGAGAAACATCACATATCCATGGTGTCACACAGTCAATATTGGACCATTCTGATGTAGGATTTTAAAATTAAAGGCTAAAATGTCCAAGTAAATCTACAGTATATTTGACATCTTTTTCAGGCTGTTAAAGCCATATTTTACTCTTTTTCAGGCAACTGTAGAACGGAATCCTCCTGTTAAACCAGCTTCATTCCAAGTCTGAGAGAAACATCACATATCCATGGTGTCACACAGTCAATATTGGACCATTCTGATGTAGGATTTTAAAATTAAAGGCTAAAATGTCCAAGTAAATCTACAGTATATTTGACATCTTTTTCAGGCTGTTAAAGCCATATTTTACTCTTTTTCAGGCAACTGTAGAACGGAATCCTCCTGTTAAACCAGCTTCATTCCAAGTCTGAGAGAAACATCACATATCCATGGTGTCACACAGTCAATATTGGACCATTCTGATGTAGGATTTTAAAATTAAAGGCTAAAATGTCCAAGTAAATCTACAGTATATTTGACATCTTTTTCAGGCTGTTAAAGCCATATTTTACTCTTTTTCAGGCAACTGTAGAACGGAATCCTCCTGTTAAACCAGCTTCATTCCAAGTCTGAGAGAAACATCACATATCCATGGTGTCACACAGTCAATATCGGACCATTCTGATGTAGGATTTTAAAATTAAAGGCTAAAATGTCCAAGTAAATCTACAGTATATTTGACATCTTTTTCAGGCTGTTAAAGCCATATTTTACTCTTTTTCAGGCAACTGTAGAACGGAATCCTCCTGTTAAACCAGCTTCATTCCAAGTCTGAGAGAAACATCACATATCCATGGTGTCACACAGTCAATATCGGACCATTCTGATGTAGGATTTTAAAATTAAAGGCTAAAATGTCCAAGTAAATCTACAGTATATTTGACATCTTTTTCAGGCTGTTAAAGCCATATTTTACTCTTTTTCAGGCAACTGTAGAACGGAATCCTCCTGTTAAACCAGCTTCATTCCAAGTCTGAGAGAAACATCACATATCCATGGTGTCACACAGTCAATATTGGACCATTCTGATGTAGGATTTTAAAATTAAAGGCTAAAATGTCCAAGTAAATCTACAGTATATTTGACATCTTTTTCAGGCTGTTAAAGCCATATTTTACTCTTTTTCAGGCAACTGTAGAACGGAATCCTCCTGTTAAACCAGCTTCATTCCAAGTCTGAGAGAAACATCACATATCCATGGTGTCACACAGTCAATATTGGACCATTCTGATGTAGGATTTTAAAATTAAAGGCTAAAATGTCCAAGTAAATCTACAGTATATTTGACATCTTTTTCAGGCTGTTAAAGCCATATTTTACTCTTTTTCAGGCAACTGTAGAACGGAATCCTCCTGTTAAACCAGCTTCATTCCAAGTCTGAGAGAAACATCACATATCCATGGTGTCACACAGTCAATATTGGACCATTCTGATGTAGGATTTTAAAATTAAAGGCTAAAATGTCCAAGTAAATCTACAGTATATTTGACATCTTTTTCAGGCTGTTAAAGCCATATTTTACTCTTTTTCAGGCAACTGTAGAACGGAATCCTCCTGTTAAACCAGCTTCATTCCAAGTCTGAGAGAAACATCACATATCCATGGTGTCACACAGTCAATATTGGACCATTCTGATGTAGGATTTTAAAATTAAAGGCTAAAATGTCCAAGTAAATCTACAGTATATTTGACATCTTTTTCAGGCTGTTAAAGCCATATTTTACTCTTTTTCAGGCAACTGTAGAACGGAATCCTCCTGTTAAACCAGCTTCATTCCAAGTCTGAGAGAAACATCACATATCCATGGTGTCACACAGTCAATATTGGACCATTCTGATGTAGGATTTTAAAATTAAAGGCTAAAATGTCCAAGTAAATCTACAGTATATTTGACATCTTTTTCAGGCTGTTAAAGCCATATTTTACTCTTTTTCAGGCAACTGTAGAACGGAATCCTCCTGTTAAACCAGCTTCATTCCAAGTCTGAGAGAAACATCACATATCCATGGTGTCACACAGTCAATATCGGACCATTCTGATGTAGGATTTTAAAATTAAAGGCTAAAATGTCCAAGTAAATCTACAGTATATTTGACATCTTTTTCAGGCTGTTAAAGCCATATTTTACTCTTTTTCAGGCAACTGTAGAACGGAATCCTCCTGTTAAACCAGCTTCATTCCAAGTCTGAGAGAAACATCACATATCCATGGTGTCACACAGTCAATATTGGACCATTCTGATGTAGGATTTTAAAATTAAAGGCTAAAATGTCCAAGTAAATCTACAGTATATTTGACATCTTTTTCAGGCTGTTAAAGCCATATTTTACTCTTTTTCAGGCAACTGTAGAACGGAATCCTCCTGTTAAACCAGCTTCATTCCAAGTCTGAGAGAAACATCACATATCCATGGTGTCACACAGTCAATATCGGACCATTCTGATGTAGGATTTTAAAATTAAAGGCTAAAATGTCCAAGTAAATCTACAGTATATTTGACATCTTTTTCAGGCTGTTAAAGCCATATTTTACTCTTTTTCAGGCAACTGTAGAACGGAATCCTCCTGTTAAACCAGCTTCATTCCAAGTCTGAGAGAAACATCACATATCCATGGTGTCACACAGTCAATATTGGACCATTCTGATGTAGGATTTTAAAATTAAAGGCTAAAATGTCCAAGTAAATCTACAGTATATTTGACATCTTTTTCAGGCTGTTAAAGCCATATTTTACTCTTTTTCAGGCAACTGTAGAACGGAATCCTCCTGTTAAACCAGCTTCATTCCAAGTCTGAGAGAAACATCACATATCCATGGTGTCACACAGTCAATATTGGACCATTCTGATGTAGGATTTTAAAATTAAAGGCTAAAATGTCCAAGTAAATCTACAGTATATTTGACATCTTTTTCAGGCTGTTAAAGCCATATTTTACTCTTTTTCAGGCAACTGTAGAACGGAATCCTCCTGTTAAACCAGCTTCATTCCAAGTCTGAGAGAAACATCACATATCCATGGTGTCACACAGTAATATCGGACCATTCTGATGTAGGATTTTAAAATTAAAGGCAAGTAAAAACAGAATTGTCCTGTTAAGCCAGCTTGATTCCAAGTCTGGGAGAGACATCACATATCCATGGTGTCACACAGTCAATATCGGACCATTCTGATGTAGGATTTTAAAATTAAAGGCTAAAATGTCCAAGTAAATCTACAGTATATTTGACATCTTTTTCAGGCTGTTAAAGCCATATTTTACTCTTTTTCAGGCAACTGTAGAACGGAATCCTCCTGTTAAACCAGCTTCATTCCAAGTCTGAGAGAAACATCACATATCCATGGTGTCACACAGTCAATATTGGACCATTCTGATGTAGGATTTTAAAATTAAAGGCTAAAATGTGTAAAACAGAATTGTCCTGTTAAGCCAGCTTCATTCCAAGTCTGGGAGAAACATCACATATCCATGGTGTCACACAGTCAATATCGGACCATTCTGATGTAGGATTTTAAAATTAAAGGCTAAAATGTCCAAGTAAATCTACAGTATATTTGACATCTTTTTCAGGCTGTTAAAGCCATATTTTACTCTTTTTCAGGCAACTGTAGAACGGAATCCTCCTGTTAAACCAGCTTCATTCCAAGTCTGAGAGAAACATCACATATCCATGGTGTCACACAGTCAATATTGGACCATTCTGATGTAGGATTTTAAAATTAAAGGCTAAAATGTCCAAGTAAATCTACAGTATATTTGACATCTTTTTCAGGCTGTTAAAGCCATATTTTACTCTTTTTCAGGCAACTGTAGAACGGAATCCTCCTGTTAAACCAGCTTCATTCCAAGTCTGAGAGAAACATCACATATCCATGGTGTCACACAGTCAATATCGGACCATTCTGATGTAGGATTTTAAAATTAAAGGCTAAAATGTCCAAGTAAATCTACAGTATATTTGACATCTTTTTCAGGCTGTTAAAGCCATATTTTACTCTTTTTCAGGCAACTGTAGAACGGAATCCTCCTGTTAAACCAGCTTCATTCCAAGTCTGAGAGAAACATCACATATCCATGGTGTCACACAGTCAATATTGGACCATTCTGATGTAGGATTTTAAAATTAAAGGCTAAAATGTCCAAGTAAATCTACAGTATATTTGACATCTTTTTCAGGCTGTTAAAGCCATATTTTACTCTTTTTCAGGCAACTGTAGAACGGAATCCTCCTGTTAAACCAGCTTCATTCCAAGTCTGAGAGAAACATCACATATCCATGGTGTCACACAGTCAATATTGGACCATTCTGATGTAGGATTTTAAAATTAAAGGCTAAAATGTCCAAGTAAATCTACAGTATATTTGACATCTTTTTCAGGCTGTTAAAGCCATATTTTACTCTTTTTCAGGCAACTGTAGAACGGAATCCTCCTGTTAAACCAGCTTCATTCCAAGTCTGAGAGAAACATCACATATCCATGGTGTCACACAGTCAATATTGGACCATTCTGATGTAGGATTTTAAAATTAAAGGCTAAAATGTCCAAGTAAATCTACAGTATATTTGACATCTTTTTCAGGCTGTTAAAGCCATATTTTACTCTTTTTCAGGCAACTGTAGAACGGAATCCTCCTGTTAAACCAGCTTCATTCCAAGTCTGAGAGAAACATCACATATCCATGGTGTCACACAGTCAATATTGGACCATTCTGATGTAGGATTTTAAAATTAAAGGCTAAAATGTCCAAGTAAATCTACAGTATATTTGACATCTTTTTCAGGCTGTTAAAGCCATATTTTACTCTTTTTCAGGCAACTGTAGAACGGAATCCTCCTGTTAAACCAGCTTCATTCCAAGTCTGAGAGAAACATCACATATCCATGGTGTCACACAGTCAATATTGGACCATTCTGATGTAGGATTTTAAAATTAAAGGCTAAAATGTCCAAGTAAATCTACAGTATATTTGACATCTTTTTCAGGCTGTTAAAGCCATATTTTACTCTTTTTCAGGCAACTGTAGAACGGAATCCTCCTGTTAAACCAGCTTCATTCCAAGTCTGAGAGAAACATCACATATCCATGGTGTCACACAGTCAATATTGGACCATTCTGATGTAGGATTTTAAAATTAAAGGCTAAAATGTCCAAGTAAATCTACAGTATATTTGACATCTTTTTCAGGCTGTTAAAGCCATATTTTACTCTTTTTCAGGCAACTGTAGAACGGAATCCTCCTGTTAAACCAGCTTCATTCCAAGTCTGAGAGAAACATCACATATCCATGGTGTCACACAGTCAATATGGACCATTCTGATGTAGGATTTTAAAATTAAAGGCTAAAATGTCCAAGTAAATCTACAGTATATTTGACATCTTTTTCAGGCTGTTAAAGCCATATTTTACTCTTTTTCAGGCAACTGTAGAACGGAATCCTCCTGTTAAACCAGCTTCATTCCAAGTCTGAGAGAAACATCACATATCCATGGTGTCACACAGTCAATATTGGACCATTCTGATGTAGGATTTTAAAATTAAAGGCTAAAATGTCCAAGTAAATCTACAGTATATTTGACATCTTTTTCAGGCTGTTAAAGCCATATTTTACTCTTTTTCAGGCAACTGTAGAACGGAATCCTCCTGTTAAACCAGCTTCATTCCAAGTCTGAGAGAAACATCACATATCCATGGTGTCACACAGTCAATATTGGACCATTCTGATGTAGGATTTTAAAATTAAAGGCTAAAATGTCCAAGTAAATCTACAGTATATTTGACATCTTTTTCAGGCTGTTAAAGCCATATTTTACTCTTTTTCAGGCAACTGTAGAACGGAATCCTCCTGTTAAACCAGCTTCATTCCAAGTCTGAGAGAAACATCACATATCCATGGTGTCACACAGTCAATATTGGACCATTCTGATGTAGGATTTTAAAATTAAAGGCTAAAATGTCCAAGTAAATCTACAGTATATTTGACATCTTTTTCAGGCTGTTAAAGCCATATTTTACTCTTTTTCAGGCAACTGTAGAACGGAATCCTCCTGTTAAACCAGCTTCATTCCAAGTCTGAGAGAAACATCACATATCCATGGTGTCACACAGTCAATATTGGACCATTCTGATGTAGGATTTTAAAATTAAAGGCTAAAATGTCCAAGTAAATCTACAGTATATTTGACATCTTTTTCAGGCTGTTAAAGCCATATTTTACTCTTTTTCAGGCAACTGTAGAACGGAATCCTCCTGTTAAACCAGCTTCATTCCAAGTCTGAGAGAAACATCACATATCCATGGTGTCACACAGTCAATATTGGACCATTCTGATGTAGGATTTTAAAATTAAAGGCTAAAATGTCCAAGTAAATCTACAGTATATTTGACATCTTTTTCAGGCTGTTAAAGCCATATTTTACTCTTTTTCAGGCAACTGTAGAACGGAATCCTCCTGTTAAACCAGCTTCATTCCAAGTCTGAGAGAAACATCACATATCCATGGTGTCACACAGTCAATATGGACCATTCTGATGTAGGATTTTAAAATTAAAGGCTAAAACAAGTAAATCACAGTAATTTGTCCTGTTAAGCCAGCTTGAATTCCAAGTCTGAGAAACATCACATATCCATGGTGTCACACAGTCAATATGGACCATTCTGATGTAGGATTTTAAAATTAAAGGCTAAAATGTCCAAGTAAATCTACAGTATATTTGACATCTTTTTCAGGCTGTTAAAGCCATATTTTACTCTTTTTCAGGCAACTGTAGAACGGAATCCTCCTGTTAAACCAGCTTCATTCCAAGTCTGAGAGAAACATCACATATCCATGGTGTCACACAGTCAATATTGGACCATTCTGATGTAGGATTTTAAAATTAAAGGCAACTGTAAAACAGAATTGTCCTGTTAAGCCAGCTTCATTCCAAGTCTGAGAGAAACATCACATATCCATGGTGTCACACAGTCAATATTGGACCATTCTGATGTAGGATTTTAAAATTAAAGGCTAAAATGTCCAAGTAAATCTACAGTATATTTGACATCTTTTTCAGGCTGTTAAAGCCATATTTTACTCTTTTTCAGGCAACTGTAGAACGGAATCCTCCTGTTAAACCAGCTTCATTCCAAGTCTGAGAGAAACATCACATATCCATGGTGTCACACAGTCAATATTGGACCATTCTGATGTAGGATTTTAAAATTAAAGGCTAAAATGTCCAAGTAAATCTACAGTATATTTGACATCTTTTTCAGGCTGTTAAAGCCATATTTTACTCTTTTTCAGGCAACTGTAGAACGGAATCCTCCTGTTAAACCAGCTTCATTCCAAGTCTGAGAGAAACATCACATATCCATGGTGTCACACAGTCAATATTGGACCATTCTGATGTAGGATTTTAAAATTAAAGGCTAAAATGTCCAAGTAAATCTACAGTATATTTGACATCTTTTTCAGGCTGTTAAAGCCATATTTTACTCTTTTTCAGGCAACTGTAGAACGGAATCCTCCTGTTAAACCAGCTTCATTCCAAGTCTGAGAGAAACATCACATATCCATGGTGTCACACAGTCAATATTGGACCATTCTGATGTAGGATTTTAAAATTAAAGGCTAAAATGTCCAAGTAAATCTACAGTATATTTGACATCTTTTTCAGGCTGTTAAAGCCATATTTTACTCTTTTTCAGGCAACTGTAGAACGGAATCCTCCTGTTAAACCAGCTTCATTCCAAGTCTGAGAGAAACATCACATATCCATGGTGTCACACAGTCAATATTGGACCATTCTGATGTAGGATTTTAAAATTAAAGGCTAAAATGTCCAAGTAAATCTACAGTATATTTGACATCTTTTTCAGGCTGTTAAAGCCATATTTTACTCTTTTTCAGGCAACTGTAGAACGGAATCCTCCTGTTAAACCAGCTTCATTCCAAGTCTGAGAGAAACATCACATATCCATGGTGTCACACAGTCAATATTGGACCATTCTGATGTAGGATTTTAAAATTAAAGGCTAAAATGTCCAAGTAAATCTACAGTATATTTGACATCTTTTTCAGGCTGTTAAAGCCATATTTTACTCTTTTTCAGGCAACTGTAGAACGGAATCCTCCTGTTAAACCAGCTTCATTCCAAGTCTGAGAGAAACATCACATATCCATGGTGTCACACAGTCAATATGGACCATTCTGATGTAGGATTTTAAAATTAAAGGCTAAAATGTCCAAGTAAATCTACAGTATATTTGACATCTTTTTCAGGCTGTTAAAGCCATATTTTACTCTTTTTCAGGCAACTGTAGAACGGAATCCTCCTGTTAAACCAGCTTCATTCCAAGTCTGAGAGAAACATCACATATCCATGGTGTCACACAGTCAATATTGGACCATTCTGATGTAGGATTTTAAAATTAAAGGCTAAAATGTCCAAGTAAATCTACAGTATATTTGACATCTTTTTCAGGCTGTTAAAGCCATATTTTACTCTTTTTCAGGCAACTGTAGAACGGAATCCTCCTGTTAAACCAGCTTCATTCCAAGTCTGAGAGAAACATCACATATCCATGGTGTCACACAGTCAATATTGGACCATTCTGATGTAGGATTTTAAAATTAAAGGCTAAAATGTCCAAGTAAATCTACAGTATATTTGACATCTTTTTCAGGCTGTTAAAGCCATATTTTACTCTTTTTCAGGCAACTGTAGAACGGAATCCTCCTGTTAAACCAGCTTCATTCCAAGTCTGAGAGAAACATCACATATCCATGGTGTCACACAGTCAATATTGGACCATTCTGATGTAGGATTTTAAAATTAAAGGCTAAAATGTCCAAGTAAATCTACAGTATATTTGACATCTTTTTCAGGCTGTTAAAGCCATATTTTACTCTTTTTCAGGCAACTGTAGAACGGAATCCTCCTGTTAAACCAGCTTCATTCCAAGTCTGAGAGAAACATCACATATCCATGGTGTCACACAGTCAATATTGGACCATTCTGATGTAGGATTTTAAAATTAAAGGCTAAAATGTCCAAGTAAATCTACAGTATATTTGACATCTTTTTCAGGCTGTTAAAGCCATATTTTACTCTTTTTCAGGCAACTGTAGAACGGAATCCTCCTGTTAAACCAGCTTCATTCCAAGTCTGAGAGAAACATCACATATCCATGGTGTCACACAGTCAATATTGGACCATTCTGATGTAGGATTTTAAAATTAAAGGCTAAAATGTCCAAGTAAATCTACAGTATATTTGACATCTTTTTCAGGCTGTTAAAGCCATATTTTACTCTTTTTCAGGCAACTGTAGAACGGAATCCTCCTGTTAAACCAGCTTCATTCCAAGTCTGAGAGAAACATCACATATCCATGGTGTCACACAGTCAATATTGGACCATTCTGATGTAGGATTTTAAAATTAAAGGCTAAAATGTCCAAGTAAATCTACAGTATATTTGACATCTTTTTCAGGCTGTTAAAGCCATATTTTACTCTTTTTCAGGCAACTGTAGAACGGAATCCTCCTGTTAAACCAGCTTCATTCCAAGTCTGAGAGAAACATCACATATCCATGGTGTCACACAGTCAATATTGGACCATTCTGATGTAGGATTTTAAAATTAAAGGCTAAAATGTCCAAGTAAATCTACAGTATATTTGACATCTTTTTCAGGCTGTTAAAGCCATATTTTACTCTTTTTCAGGCAACTGTAGAACGGAATCCTCCTGTTAAACCAGCTTCATTCCAAGTCTGAGAGAAACATCACATATCCATGGTGTCACACAGTCAATATTGGACCATTCTGATGTAGGATTTTAAAATTAAAGGCTAAAATGTCCAAGTAAATCTACAGTATATTTGACATCTTTTTCAGGCTGTTAAAGCCATATTTTACTCTTTTTCAGGCAACTGTAGAACGGAATCCTCCTGTTAAACCAGCTTCATTCCAAGTCTGAGAGAAACATCACATATCCATGGTGTCACACAGTCAATATTGGACCATTCTGATGTAGGATTTTAAAATTAAAGGCTAAAATGTCCAAGTAAATCTACAGTATATTTGACATCTTTTTCAGGCTGTTAAAGCCATATTTTACTCTTTTTCAGGCAACTGTAGAACGGAATCCTCCTGTTAAACCAGCTTCATTCCAAGTCTGAGAGAAACATCACATATCCATGGTGTCACACAGTCAATATTGGACCATTCTGATGTAGGATTTTAAAATTAAAGGCTAAAATGTCCAAGTAAATCTACAGTATATTTGACATCTTTTTCAGGCTGTTAAAGCCATATTTTACTCTTTTTCAGGCAACTGTAGAACGGAATCCTCCTGTTAAACCAGCTTCATTCCAAGTCTGAGAGAAACATCACATATCCATGGTGTCACACAGTCAATATTGGACCATTCTGATGTAGGATTTTAAAATTAAAGGCTAAAATGTCCAAGTAAATCTACAGTATATTTGACATCTTTTTCAGGCTGTTAAAGCCATATTTTACTCTTTTTCAGGCAACTGTAGAACGGAATCCTCCTGTTAAACCAGCTTCATTCCAAGTCTGAGAGAAACATCACATATCCATGGTGTCACACAGTCAATATTGGACCATTCTGATGTAGGATTTTAAAATTAAAGGCTAAAATGTCCAAGTAAATCTACAGTATATTTGACATCTTTTTCAGGCTGTTAAAGCCATATTTTACTCTTTTTCAGGCAACTGTAGAACGGAATCCTCCTGTTAAACCAGCTTCATTCCAAGTCTGAGAGAAACATCACATATCCATGGTGTCACACAGTCAATATTGGACCATTCTGATGTAGGATTTTAAAATTAAAGGCTAAAATGTCCAAGTAAATCTACAGTATATTTGACATCTTTTTCAGGCTGTTAAAGCCATATTTTACTCTTTTTCAGGCAACTGTAGAACGGAATCCTCCTGTTAAACCAGCTTCATTCCAAGTCTGAGAGAAACATCACATATCCATGGTGTCACACAGTCAATATCGGACCATTCTGATGTAGGATTTTAAAATTAAAGGCTAAAATGTCCAAGTAAATCTACAGTATATTTGACATCTTTTTCAGGCTGTTAAAGCCATATTTTACTCTTTTTCAGGCAACTGTAGAACGGAATCCTCCTGTTAAACCAGCTTCATTCCAAGTCTGAGAGAAACATCACATATCCATGGTGTCACACAGTCAATATTGGACCATTCTGATGTAGGATTTTAAAATTAAAGGCTAAAATGTCCAAGTAAATCTACAGTATATTTGACATCTTTTTCAGGCTGTTAAAGCCATATTTTACTCTTTTTCAGGCAACTGTAGAACGGAATCCTCCTGTTAAACCAGCTTCATTCCAAGTCTGAGAGAAACATCACATATCCATGGTGTCACACAGTCAATATTGGACCATTCTGATGTAGGATTTTAAAATTAAAGGCTAAAATGTCCAAGTAAATCTACAGTATATTTGACATCTTTTTCAGGCTGTTAAAGCCATATTTTACTCTTTTTCAGGCAACTGTAGAACGGAATCCTCCTGTTAAACCAGCTTCATTCCAAGTCTGAGAGAAACATCACATATCCATGGTGTCACACAGTCAATATTGGACCATTCTGATGTAGGATTTTAAAATTAAAGGCTAAAATGTCCAAGTAAATCTACAGTATATTTGACATCTTTTTCAGGCTGTTAAAGCCATATTTTACTCTTTTTCAGGCAACTGTAGAACGGAATCCTCCTGTTAAACCAGCTTCATTCCAAGTCTGAGAGAAACATCACATATCCATGGTGTCACACAGTCAATATTGGACCATTCTGATGTAGGATTTTAAAATTAAAGGCTAAAATGTCCAAGTAAATCTACAGTATATTTGACATCTTTTTCAGGCTGTTAAAGCCATATTTTACTCTTTTTCAGGCAACTGTAGAACGGAATCCTCCTGTTAAACCAGCTTCATTCCAAGTCTGAGAGAAACATCACATATCCATGGTGTCACACAGTCAATATTGGACCATTCTGATGTAGGATTTTAAAATTAAAGGCTAAAATGTCCAAGTAAATCTACAGTATATTTGACATCTTTTTCAGGCTGTTAAAGCCATATTTTACTCTTTTTCAGGCAACTGTAGAACGGAATCCTCCTGTTAAACCAGCTTCATTCCAAGTCTGAGAGAAACATCACATATCCATGGTGTCACACAGTCAATATTGGACCATTCTGATGTAGGATTTTAAAATTAAAGGCTAAAATGTCCAAGTAAATCTACAGTATATTTGACATCTTTTTCAGGCTGTTAAAGCCATATTTTACTCTTTTTCAGGCAACTGTAGAACGGAATCCTCCTGTTAAACCAGCTTCATTCCAAGTCTGAGAGAAACATCACATATCCATGGTGTCACACAGTCAATATTGGACCATTCTGATGTAGGATTTTAAAATTAAAGGCTAAAATGTCCAAGTAAATCTACAGTATATTTGACATCTTTTTCAGGCTGTTAAAGCCATATTTTACTCTTTTTCAGGCAACTGTAGAACGGAATCCTCCTGTTAAACCAGCTTCATTCCAAGTCTGAGAGAAACATCACATATCCATGGTGTCACACAGTCAATATTGGACCATTCTGATGTAGGATTTTAAAATTAAAGGCTAAAATGTCCAAGTAAATCTACAGTATATTTGACATCTTTTTCAGGCTGTTAAAGCCATATTTTACTCTTTTTCAGGCAACTGTAGAACGGAATCCTCCTGTTAAACCAGCTTCATTCCAAGTCTGAGAGAAACATCACATATCCATGGTGTCACACAGTCAATATTGGACCATTCTGATGTAGGATTTTAAAATTAAAGGCTAAAATGTCCAAGTAAATCTACAGTATATTTGACATCTTTTTCAGGCTGTTAAAGCCATATTTTACTCTTTTTCAGGCAACTGTAGAACGGAATCCTCCTGTTAAACCAGCTTCATTCCAAGTCTGAGAGAAACATCACATATCCATGGTGTCACACAGTCAATATTGGACCATTCTGATGTAGGATTTTAAAATTAAAGGCTAAAATGTCCAAGTAAATCTACAGTATATTTGACATCTTTTTCAGGCTGTTAAAGCCATATTTTACTCTTTTTCAGGCAACTGTAGAACGGAATCCTCCTGTTAAACCAGCTTCATTCCAAGTCTGAGAGAAACATCACATATCCATGGTGTCACACAGTCAATATTGGACCATTCTGATGTAGGATTTTAAAATTAAAGGCTAAAATGTCCAAGTAAATCTACAGTATATTTGACATCTTTTTCAGGCTGTTAAAGCCATATTTTACTCTTTTTCAGGCAACTGTAGAACGGAATCCTCCTGTTAAACCAGCTTCATTCCAAGTCTGAGAGAAACATCACATATCCATGGTGTCACACAGTCAATATTGGACCATTCTGATGTAGGATTTTAAAATTAAAGGCTAAAATGTCCAAGTAAATCTACAGTATATTTGACATCTTTTTCAGGCTGTTAAAGCCATATTTTACTCTTTTTCAGGCAACTGTAGAACGGAATCCTCCTGTTAAACCAGCTTCATTCCAAGTCTGAGAGAAACATCACATATCCATGGTGTCACACAGTCAATATTGGACCATTCTGATGTAGGATTTTAAAATTAAAGGCTAAAATGTCCAAGTAAATCTACAGTATATTTGACATCTTTTTCAGGCTGTTAAAGCCATATTTTACTCTTTTTCAGGCAACTGTAGAACGGAATCCTCCTGTTAAACCAGCTTCATTCCAAGTCTGAGAGAAACATCACATATCCATGGTGTCACACAGTCAATATTGGACCATTCTGATGTAGGATTTTAAAATTAAAGGCTAAAATGTCCAAGTAAATCTACAGTATATTTGACATCTTTTTCAGGCTGTTAAAGCCATATTTTACTCTTTTTCAGGCAACTGTAGAACGGAATCCTCCTGTTAAACCAGCTTCATTCCAAGTCTGAGAGAAACATCACATATCCATGGTGTCACACAGTCAATATTGGACCATTCTGATGTAGGATTTTAAAATTAAAGGCTAAAATGTCCAAGTAAATCTACAGTATATTTGACATCTTTTTCAGGCTGTTAAAGCCATATTTTACTCTTTTTCAGGCAACTGTAGAACGGAATCCTCCTGTTAAACCAGCTTCATTCCAAGTCTGAGAGAAACATCACATATCCATGGTGTCACACAGTCAATATTGGACCATTCTGATGTAGGATTTTAAAATTAAAGGCTAAAATGTCCAAGTAAATCTACAGTATATTTGACATCTTTTTCAGGCTGTTAAAGCCATATTTTACTCTTTTTCAGGCAACTGTAGAACGGAATCCTCCTGTTAAACCAGCTTCATTCCAAGTCTGAGAGAAACATCACATATCCATGGTGTCACACAGTCAATATTGGACCATTCTGATGTAGGATTTTAAAATTAAAGGCTAAAATGTCCAAGTAAATCTACAGTATATTTGACATCTTTTTCAGGCTGTTAAAGCCATATTTTACTCTTTTTCAGGCAACTGTAGAACGGAATCCTCCTGTTAAACCAGCTTCATTCCAAGTCTGAGAGAAACATCACATATCCATGGTGTCACACAGTCAATATTGGACCATTCTGATGTAGGATTTTAAAATTAAAGGCTAAAATGTCCAAGTAAATCTACAGTATATTTGACATCTTTTTCAGGCTGTTAAAGCCATATTTTACTCTTTTTCAGGCAACTGTAGAACGGAATCCTCCTGTTAAACCAGCTTCATTCCAAGTCTGAGAGAAACATCACATATCCATGGTGTCACACAGTCAATATTGGACCATTCTGATGTAGGATTTTAAAATTAAAGGCTAAAATGTCCAAGTAAATCTACAGTATATTTGACATCTTTTTCAGGCTGTTAAAGCCATATTTTACTCTTTTTCAGGCAACTGTAGAACGGAATCCTCCTGTTAAACCAGCTTCATTCCAAGTCTGAGAGAAACATCACATATCCATGGTGTCACACAGTCAATATTGGACCATTCTGATGTAGGATTTTAAAATTAAAGGCTAAAATGTCCAAGTAAATCTACAGTATATTTGACATCTTTTTCAGGCTGTTAAAGCCATATTTTACTCTTTTTCAGGCAACTGTAGAACGGAATCCTCCTGTTAAACCAGCTTCATTCCAAGTCTGAGAGAAACATCACATATCCATGGTGTCACACAGTCAATATTGGACCATTCTGATGTAGGATTTTAAAATTAAAGGCTAAAATGTCCAAGTAAATCTACAGTATATTTGACATCTTTTTCAGGCTGTTAAAGCCATATTTTACTCTTTTTCAGGCAACTGTAGAACGGAATCCTCCTGTTAAACCAGCTTCATTCCAAGTCTGAGAGAAACATCACATATCCATGGTGTCACACAGTCAATATTGGACCATTCTGATGTAGGATTTTAAAATTAAAGGCTAAAATGTCCAAGTAAATCTACAGTATATTTGACATCTTTTTCAGGCAACTGTAGAACGGAATCCTCCTGTTAAACCAGCTTCATTCCAAGTCTGAGAGAAACATCACATATCCATGGTGTCACACAGTCAATATTGGACCATTCCAGGACAGAATCCTCCTGTTAAACCAGCTTCATTCCAAGTCTGAGAGAAACATCACATATCCCTGGTGTCACACAGTCAATAGTGGACCATTCTGATGTAGGATTTTAAAATTAAAGGCTAAAATGTCCAAGTAAATCTACAGTATATTTGACATCTTTTTCAGGCTGTTAAAGCCATATTTTACTCTTTTTCAGGCAACTGTAGAACGGAATCCTCCTGTTAAACCAGCTTCATTCCAAGTCTGAGAGAAACATCACATATCCATGGTGTCACACAGTCAATATTGGACCATTCTGATGTAGGATTTTAAAATTAAAGGCTAAAATGTCCAAGTAAATCTACAGTATATTTGACATCTTTTTCAGGCTGTTAAAGCCATATTTTACTCTTTTTCAGGCAACTGTAGAACGGAATCCTCCTGTTAAACCAGCTTCATTCCAAGTCTGAGAGAAACATCACATATCCATGGTGTCACACAGTCAATATTGGACCATTCTGATGTAGGATTTTAAAATTAAAGGCTAAAATGTCCAAGTAAATCTACAGTATATTTGACATCTTTTTCAGGCTGTTAAAGCCATATTTTACTCTTTTTCAGGCAACTGTAGAACGGAATCCTCCTGTTAAACCAGCTTCATTCCAAGTCTGAGAGAAACATCACATATCCATGGTGTCACACAGTCAATATTGGACCATTCTGATGTAGGATTTTAAAATTAAAGGCTAAAATGTCCAAGTAAATCTACAGTATATTTGACATCTTTTTCAGGCTGTTAAAGCCATATTTTACTCTTTTTCAGGCAACTGTAGAACGGAATCCTCCTGTTAAACCAGCTTCATTCCAAGTCTGAGAGAAACATCACATATCCATGGTGTCACACAGTCAATATTGGACCATTCTGATGTAGGATTTTAAAATTAAAGGCTAAAATGTCCAAGTAAATCTACAGTATATTTGACATCTTTTTCAGGCTGTTAAAGCCATATTTTACTCTTTTTCAGGCAACTGTAGAACGGAATCCTCCTGTTAAACCAGCTTCATTCCAAGTCTGAGAGAAACATCACATATCCATGGTGTCACACAGTCAATATTGGACCATTCTGATGTAGGATTTTAAAATTAAAGGCTAAAATGTCCAAGTAAATCTACAGTATATTTGACATCTTTTTCAGGCTGTTAAAGCCATATTTTACTCTTTTTCAGGCAACTGTAGAACGGAATCCTCCTGTTAAACCAGCTTCATTCCAAGTCTGAGAGAAACATCACATATCCATGGTGTCACACAGTCAATATTGGACCATTCTGATGTAGGATTTTAAAATTAAAGGCTAAAATGTCCAAGTAAATCTACAGTATATTTGACATCTTTTTCAGGCTGTTAAAGCCATATTTTACTCTTTTTCAGGCAACTGTAGAACGGAATCCTCCTGTTAAACCAGCTTCATTCCAAGTCTGAGAGAAACATCACATATCCATGGTGTCACACAGTCAATATTGGACCATTCTGATGTAGGATTTTAAAATTAAAGGCTAAAATGTCCAAGTAAATCTACAGTATATTTGACATCTTTTTCAGGCTGTTAAAGCCATATTTTACTCTTTTTCAGGCAACTGTAGAACGGAATCCTCCTGTTAAACCAGCTTCATTCCAAGTCTGAGAGAAACATCACATATCCATGGTGTCACACAGTCAATATTGGACCATTCTGATGTAGGATTTTAAAATTAAAGGCTAAAATGTCCAAGTAAATCTACAGTATATTTGACATCTTTTTCAGGCTGTTAAAGCCATATTTTACTCTTTTTCAGGCAACTGTAGAACGGAATCCTCCTGTTAAACCAGCTTCATTCCAAGTCTGAGAGAAACATCACATATCCATGGTGTCACACAGTCAATATTGGACCATTCTGATGTAGGATTTTAAAATTAAAGGCTAAAATGTCCAAGTAAATCTACAGTATATTTGACATCTTTTTCAGGCTGTTAAAGCCATATTTTACTCTTTTTCAGGCAACTGTAGAACGGAATCCTCCTGTTAAACCAGCTTCATTCCAAGTCTGAGAGAAACATCACATATCCATGGTGTCACACAGTCAATATTGGACCATTCTGATGTAGGATTTTAAAATTAAAGGCTAAAATGTCCAAGTAAATCTACAGTATATTTGACATCTTTTTCAGGCTGTTAAAGCCATATTTTACTCTTTTTCAGGCAACTGTAGAACGGAATCCTCCTGTTAAACCAGCTTCATTCCAAGTCTGAGAGAAACATCACATATCCATGGTGTCACACAGTCAATATTGGACCATTCTGATGTAGGATTTTAAAATTAAAGGCTAAAATGTCCAAGTAAATCTACAGTATATTTGACATCTTTTTCAGGCTGTTAAAGCCATATTTTACTCTTTTTCAGGCAACTGTAGAACGGAATCCTCCTGTTAAACCAGCTTCATTCCAAGTCTGAGAGAAACATCACATATCCATGGTGTCACACAGTCAATATTGGACCATTCTGATGTAGGATTTTAAAATTAAAGGCTAAAATGTCCAAGTAAATCTACAGTATATTTGACATCTTTTTCAGGCTGTTAAAGCCATATTTTACTCTTTTTCAGGCAACTGTAGAACGGAATCCTCCTGTTAAACCAGCTTCATTCCAAGTCTGAGAGAAACATCACATATCCATGGTGTCACACAGTCAATATTGGACCATTCTGATGTAGGATTTTAAAATTAAAGGCTAAAATGTCCAAGTAAATCTACAGTATATTTGACATCTTTTTCAGGCTGTTAAAGCCATATTTTACTCTTTTTCAGGCAACTGTAGAACGGAATCCTCCTGTTAAACCAGCTTCATTCCAAGTCTGAGAGAAACATCACATATCCATGGTGTCACACAGTCAATATTGGACCATTCTGATGTAGGATTTTAAAATTAAAGGCTAAAATGTCCAAGTAAATCTACAGTATATTTGACATCTTTTTCAGGCTGTTAAAGCCATATTTTACTCTTTTTCAGGCAACTGTAGAACGGAATCCTCCTGTTAAACCAGCTTCATTCCAAGTCTGAGAGAAACATCACATATCCATGGTGTCACACAGTCAATATTGGACCATTCTGATGTAGGATTTTAAAATTAAAGGCTAAAATGTCCAAGTAAATCTACAGTATATTTGACATCTTTTTCAGGCTGTTAAAGCCATATTTTACTCTTTTTCAGGCAACTGTAGAACGGAATCCTCCTGTTAAACCAGCTTCATTCCAAGTCTGAGAGAAACATCACATATCCATGGTGTCACACAGTCAATATCGGACCATTCTGATGTAGGATTTTAAAATTAAAGGCTAAAATGTCCAAGTAAATCTACAGTATATTTGACATCTTTTTCAGGCTGTTAAAGCCATATTTTACTCTTTTTCAGGCAACTGTAGAACGGAATCCTCCTGTTAAACCAGCTTCATTCCAAGTCTGAGAGAAACATCACATATCCATGGTGTCACACAGTCAATATTGGACCATTCTGATGTAGGATTTTAAAATTAAAGGCTAAAATGTCCAAGTAAATCTACAGTATATTTGACATCTTTTTCAGGCTGTTAAAGCCATATTTTACTCTTTTTCAGGCAACTGTAGAACGGAATCCTCCTGTTAAACCAGCTTCATTCCAAGTCTGAGAGAAACATCACATATCCATGGTGTCACACAGTCAATATTGGACCATTCTGATGTAGGATTTTAAAATTAAAGGCTAAAATGTCCAAGTAAATCTACAGTATATTTGACATCTTTTTCAGGCTGTTAAAGCCATATTTTACTCTTTTTCAGGCAACTGTAGAACGGAATCCTCCTGTTAAACCAGCTTCATTCCAAGTCTGAGAGAAACATCACATATCCATGGTGTCACACAGTCAATATTGGACCATTCTGATGTAGGATTTTAAAATTAAAGGCTAAAATGTCCAAGTAAATCTACAGTATATTTGACATCTTTTTCAGGCTGTTAAAGCCATATTTTACTCTTTTTCAGGCAACTGTAGAACGGAATCCTCCTGTTAAACCAGCTTCATTCCAAGTCTGAGAGAAACATCACATATCCATGGTGTCACACAGTCAATATTGGACCATTCTGATGTAGGATTTTAAAATTAAAGGCTAAAATGTCCAAGTAAATCTACAGTATATTTGACATCTTTTTCAGGCTGTTAAAGCCATATTTTACTCTTTTTCAGGCAACTGTAGAACGGAATCCTCCTGTTAAACCAGCTTCATTCCAAGTCTGAGAGAAACATCACATATCCATGGTGTCACACAGTCAATATTGGACCATTCTGATGTAGGATTTTAAAATTAAAGGCTAAAATGTCCAAGTAAATCTACAGTATATTTGACATCTTTTTCAGGCTGTTAAAGCCATATTTTACTCTTTTTCAGGCAACTGTAGAACGGAATCCTCCTGTTAAACCAGCTTCATTCCAAGTCTGAGAGAAACATCACATATCCATGGTGTCACACAGTCAATATTGGACCATTCTGATGTAGGATTTTAAAATTAAAGGCTAAAATGTCCAAGTAAATCTACAGTATATTTGACATCTTTTTCAGGCTGTTAAAGCCATATTTTACTCTTTTTCAGGCAACTGTAGAACGGAATCCTCCTGTTAAACCAGCTTCATTCCAAGTCTGAGAGAAACATCACATATCCATGGTGTCACACAGTCAATATTGGACCATTCTGATGTAGGATTTTAAAATTAAAGGCTAAAATGTCCAAGTAAATCTACAGTATATTTGACATCTTTTTCAGGCTGTTAAAGTCTGAGAGAAACATCACATATCCATGGTGTCACACAGTCAATATCGGACCATTCTGATGTAGGATTTTAAAATTAAAGGCTAAAATGTCCAAGTAAATCTACAGTATATTTGACATCTTTTTCAGGCTGTTAAAGCCATATTTTACTCTTTTTCAGGCAACTGTAGAACGGAATCCTCCTGTTAAACCAGCTTCATTCCAAGTCTGAGAGAAACATCACATATCCATGGTGTCACACAGTCAATATTGGACCATTCTGATGTAGGATTTTAAAATTAAAGGCTAAAATGTCCAAGTAAATCTACAGTATACCAGCTTAATTCCAAGTCTGAGAGAAACAACACATATCCATGGTGTCACACAGTCAATATCGGACCATTCTGATTTAGGATTTTAAAATTAAAGGCTAAAATGTCCAAGTAAATCTACAGTATATTTGACATCTTTTTCAGGCTGTTAAAGCCATATTTTACTCTTTTTCAGGCAACTGTAGAACGGAATCCTCCTGTTAAACCAGCTTCATTCCAAGTCTGAGAGAAACATCACATATCCATGGTGTCACACAGTCAATATTGGACCATTCTGATGTAGGATTTTAAAATTAAAGGCTAAAATGTCCAAGTAAATCTACAGTATATTTGACATCTTTTTCAGGCTGTTAAAGCCATATTTTACTCTTTTTCAGGCAACTGTAGAACGGAATCCTCCTGTTAAACCAGCTTCATTCCAAGTCTGAGAGAAACATCACATATCCATGGTGTCACACAGTCAATATTGGACCATTCTGATGTAGGATTTTAAAATTAAAGGCTAAAATGTCCAAGTAAATCTACAGTATATTTGACATCTTTTTCAGGCTGTTAAAGCCATATTTTACTCTTTTTCAGGCAACTGTAGAACGGAATCCTCCTGTTAAACCAGCTTCATTCCAAGTCTGAGAGAAACATCACATATCCATGGTGTCACACAGTCAATATTGGACCATTCTGATGTAGGATTTTAAAATTAAAGGCTAAACTGTAAAACAGAATTGTCCTGTTAAGCCAGCTTGATTCCAAGTCTGGGTGAGACATCACATATCCATGGTGTCACACATCAATATCGGACCATTCTGATGTAGGATTTTAAAATTAAAGGCTAAAATGTCCAAGTAAATCTACAGTATATTTGACATCTTTTTCAGGCTGTTAAAGCCATATTTTACTCTTTTTCAGGCAACTGTAAAACAGAATTGTCCTGTTAATGTTGTGGGGTATGCAGTGAGGACCCAAATGCAGACATGAGGAGGCAGGCAGGAGCAGGTTCACAAGGGGTTTATTTCACAAAAACACAGGGCAGGCCACAAGGGAACGAACAGTCCAAAAGTCCCGGTGAAAAAAGGCAAAAATCCCAAGAGGGCAAAAACAACAAATCGCAAGGGCCAGGGAGCGGAGACAGGCAGGGCAAAAGGCAGGACAAAGGGCAGGAGAGACTCACCGGGAGACAGGACGCAAAAACAGGACTATACACGAGGACGAGGTGCAAACAGGCAGACAGAGAAGACGATCTGACAAGAGACAAAGGAAACACTGGGGTTAAATACAAGAGGTAATGAGGTAACAGGGAACAGGTGAGACATCAGGTTAATCACATTAGGGCGGGGCTAGACAATCAGACACAAAGCAAAGCTGGACAAGACAAGGCGGGACAGGAAATCAGACTACCAACATAAAACAGGAAGTAGGACTAACAGACACTCAAAACCAGGGGGAAACAGGACAAAAACACAAGAAGGCCGGAAAAAGGAAAAATAATCCCAACAAAACCCCCAAAACCACAACAGTACCCCCCCCCCCAAAGACAGATACCAGATGTCATAAACAAAACCCACAAGAAACCAAAAACAACCCCGAGAGGGCGAAACAGAGACGGGAGAGAGGGGAACCGTTGACTGGGGGAACCAGGGTACAGGGAAGTAGGGGCACCAAGGACAAAGGCAGAGGGGACAGAAGAACAAAGAGCACTGAGGCACAGGGACCAAAGGTCGAAAAGGGGACCAGAACAGGAAGCTGGGAAGGAGGGAACCGGAGAGCGAGGAAAAGGAAACCAGGCAAAGCGAGGAGACAAGACGAAAGAGGCCAGGAGTCAGAGGGGGCTAGGAAACAGGGCGAGAGACAAAACGAAAAGAGGGGACAAAAGGAAGGCACAGGAGGACGAAGGACGAGACCGAGGAGCATAGGGGAGCAAGGACGCAAGGGGACGAGGAGACGAGACAAAAGGGACCAGGAGGCGAAACAGGAGACAGGATAGGAGAACAGAGGACGCAGGAGGGAAGGTAGCGAGACAAGATCAGACGGAGGAAGACCGCTAAAGGGGGCAAAAAGAAGTCCAGGAAAAAGGGCTGGAGACTGGCGGCGAGCGAGGGACTAAGAAAACTAGGGAAATCTAGGAGGAATAAAGGGATAGGGAATGAGGAAATAGGATATAAGGACCAGGCACGAGGAAAGACCCAGGGACAGGGCACAAGGGGACACAAAGGAGGGGCCAGGAACCGGGAACAGAGAGCTGGAGAGAGGCAGAGAGTCAAACGGACAGAGAGAGAGGAAAAGACAGACACAAAACGTAAGACAGACCGAGGGAAAGAGAGACAGAGCGTGAGGGACACAGAGACGCACGATAGAGCGACATACTCGATAGAGACATACTCACCACTAAACAGAGTGAGAGAACGGGATAGAGAGCGAACCAGATCGACACAGGGACCACGAGGGACACTGAAACACACAAACAAAGATATACACACACACACAGACAAGCAGAAAGAGAGAGGTACAGAGAGCAAGGGAACAAAGAGAAGGAGACAGAGACACCGAGAGATGGGATGAGCGATAGACACAGAGGCAGAAAGACAAAGAGGACGAAACACAGAGGGACTGAGGCAGAGAGGCGAGCAAAGTAACATGATGACTAAGGAGGGGACAGAAACGAGGGGAAAGTTGAGACCAAGGAAAGGGACAGGACGAACTATGAGGGGACAAGACGAGGGAGACCAAGCAAGGGAGACGCAGAGGGTCACATAAAAAGAGAGCAACAGAGAGACAGACAAGCAAAGCGAGAGGGAGACATACAGTGGGACGCCAAGGGCGGACTATATATATACAAAAAGAAACAGATGCAGAGAGAGAAAGAGACGGAGGGGAAAGACATAAAGAACAAGACCAACAGGGAGAGAGGTATACACACAAAGAGGAGAGAAAAAGGCACAGAAGACAAGACAGACAGGGAACAAAGGAGACAGAGCAATGGAGACCAGGAAATGGACGGGGCGAGGAATCGGAGGACAGGGACAGAAAAAGGGAGCAGAGAAGCGACTGGGGGCAGGAACAGCGTGGCGCAGAAAGCAAAAGGGAGGACGGAGAGTCAGGCAGACAGACACGTGGAGAGGGAAAGCAGGCAGACAGGGGCAGAGAGACAAAACGAGGGAGACACTGACACAGGAACAAAAGAGAAACACAGGGAGCAGGGCAGGCAGGCAGACACAGGAAGGGACCAGAACACATAAATACAAACAAAACAAAGAGGGGGAGAGACAGGGATGGAGACAAAGAGAGAAGGACGGAAACAAGACGAAGGGACACAGCAAGACACTGACACAGAGGCAGAGAAGGGACACAGGGGGCAGGACAGACAAAGAGGGAAGTAGGGAGGCTCGGACACCGGGACAAAGAGAGAGAGAGAGATGTACACAAAAACAGAGGAAGGGAAAGGAGCCAGGATACAGGAGAGCCAGACAGACGGACACCGAGACAAAAAAAAACCAAGAGCAAGAAAAGGAGAGAGGAGGGAAGCAGGAAGGGACTTAGGAGGCGTAAGAGAGCCCGGGCGGGGGCGCACAGGGGAGCCCACTAGTGGGCAAACGAGAAAGCCCGCGAAGGGGCACGCGGAAACGCCCACGGTGGGAGAGAAGGCCCACGGGGGGGCGCACGAGGAATACGAGAAGGCCCACAGGGGGGCACACGGGAAAGCTTGCAGAGGAACGGGGCCGGCTCGGACTGGAACGGCACGGGGACAGACTGAGACGGGACGGACGGGGATGACGAAAACACACACGGGTTGGATTTGGTGATAGATTGGGATGGGACGGACGCAGAGACAGGGAGGAAGACAGGGACAGGAACGGTGATGGGGACAGAAACAGTGACAGGGACAAACACTGGGACAGAGACAGATAGGGGGACTACGACGAGTACGGGGACAGACGAAGGTACCGGGACAAGCACGGGGACTGGGACACGAACAGACACGGGTACAGGGACAGGAACGGACACAGTGACAGGAACTGGCTCTGGGGGGACTGGGTTCCGGGGAACCCCCAGGCCTAGAGCGAGGGGGGTCCCGGGAGCCAGTGCCCCGAGAGGGTAGTGGCCCCAACCCCGGCTGGGGGTCGGGGACGCCGACCGCCGACTGAGGGCCAAAACTGTTGGTCGTCAGTCGGGGGCCAGGACCACCGAGCGCCAGCCAGGGACCAAGGGAGCCGGCAGGCCAGTCAGGGTCAGGGGGGGCAGGCGGCCGGTCTGGGTCACGGGGGACAGGCGGCCGGTCTGGGTCACGGGGGACAGGCGGCCGGTCTGGGTCACGGGGGACGGTTAGGCCGTCCGGGTCACGTGGGACGGTTAGGCCGTCCGGGTCACGGGGAACGGTCGGCCGGTCTGGGTCAAGGAGGCCGGTCGGCCGGTCTGGGTCAAGGAGGCCGGTCGGCCGGTCTGGGTCAAGGAGGCCGGTCGGCCGGTCTGGGTCAGGGGGGCCGGTCGGCCGGTCTGGGTCAGGGGGTCTGGGGGGCCGGTCAACCGGTCTGGGGGGCCCGTAGGCCCTTCGGGTTCAGGGGGGCCCGTAGGCCCTTCGGGTTCAGGGGGGCCGGCGGGCCCTTCGGGTTCAGGGGGGCCGGCGGGCCCTTCGGGTTCAGGGGGGCCGGCGGGCCCTTCGGGTTCAGGGGGGCCGGCGGGCCCTTCGGGTTCAAGAGGGGCCCCCAGGGAGGACTGAGCAGTGGACACTCCCTGGGGGTCAGTTTTGGCAGGTGCCGGCTGCTGGGGCTCCGCAGCAGGCGGCGGCGGAGGCTGGGGCTCCACGGCGGCAGCAGGCTTCGGAGGCTGGGGCTCCACGGCGGCAGCAGGCTTCGGCTGGGGATGACAGTCGTCGGCGGCAGTGGCGGAGACTGGGGATGGCCGTCGTCGTCGGCAGGCGGCGGCTGGGGATGCGCGTCGTCGTCGGCAGGCGGCGGCTGGGGATGCGCGCTGGCCGCCGGCAGGCGGCGGCTGGGGATGCGCGCTCGTCCGGCAGGCGGCGGCTGGGGATGCGCGCCGTCGCCGGCAGGCGGCGGCTGGGGATGCTGGCCGTCGTCGGCAGGCGGCGGCAGGGGGGTCTGGACCACGGCGGCTCCCGGGGAGGACTGGTCAGTAACGACTCCCCGGGCGGTTTGGTCCATGGCGGCTCCCGGGGAGGACTGGCCAGTAACGACTCCCCGGGAAAACAGGTCCGCTGCAGCTCCCGGGAGGACTGGTCAGTAACGACTCGGGAATCAGTCTCTGGGAGCGGACAGATCCGGTCCACCGCCTCCCACCGTACCATCATGAGGTGCCAGGTGGTTGTGGGGTCATCCTCATGTAGCAGGTGGAAGGTGGTGGACATGAAATCCGCCGCCGGGTCCAGAGGGTGGAGTAGAGGTTCGAAGGTGTATGCTGCTGGGTCCATTTCTGGTCAGATCGTACTGTTGTGGGGTATGCGGTGAGGACCCAAATGCAGACAAGAGGAGGCAGGCAGGCGCAGGTTCACAAGGGGTTTATTTCACAAAAACACAGGGCAGGCCACAAGGGAACGAACAGTCCAAAAGTCCCGGTGAAAAAAGGCAAAAAATCCCAAGAGGGCAAAAAACAACAAATCGCAAGGGCCAGGGGAGCGGAGACAGGCAGGGCAAAAGGCAGGACAAAGGGCAGGAGAGACTCACCGGGAGACAGGACGCAAAAACAGGACTATACACGAGGACGAGGTGCAAACAGGCAGACAGAGAAGACGATCTGACAAGAAACAAAGGAAACACTGGGGTTAAATACAAGAGGTAATGAGGTAACAGGGAACAGGTGAGACATCAGGTGAATCACATTAGGGCGGGGCTAGACAATCAGACACAAAGCAAAGCTGGACAAGACAAGGCGGGACAGGAAATCAGACTACCAACATAAAACAGGAAGTAGGACTAACAGACACTCAAAACCAGGGGGAAACAGGACAAAAACACAAGAAGGCCGGAAAAAGGAAAAAAAATCCCAACAAAAACCCCCAAAACCACAACAGTTAAGCCAGCTTGATTCCAAGTCTGGGTGAGACTTCACATATCCATAGTGTAACCAGGTAATATTGGACCATTCTGATGTAGGATTTTAAAATTAAAGGCTAAAATGTCCAAATAAATCTACAGTATATTTGACATCTTTTTAAGGCTGTTAAAGCCATATTTTACTCTTTTTCAGGCAACTGTATTTCGGAATCCTCCTGTTAAACCAGCTTCATTCCAAGTCTGAGAGAAACATCACATATCCATGGTGTCACACAGTTAATATTGGACCATTCTGATGTAGGATTTTAAAATTAAAGGCTAAAATGTCCAAGTAATCTACAGTATATTTGACATCTTTTTCAGGCTGTTAAAGCCATATTTTAGTCTTTTTCAGGCAACTGTAGAACGGAATCCTCCTGTTAAGCCAGCTTGATTCCAAGTCTGGGTGAGACATCACATATCCATGGTGACACACAGTAATATCGGACCATTCTGATGTAGGATTTTAAAATTAAAGGCTAAAATGTCCAAGTAAATCTACAGTATATTTGACATCTTTTTCAGGCTGTTAAAGCCATATTTTACTCTTTTTCAGGCAACTGTAGAACGGAATCCTCCTGTTAAACCAGCTTCATTTCAAGTCTGAGAGAAACATCACATATCCATGGTGTCACACGGTCAATATAGGACCATTCTGATGTAGGATTTTAAAATTAAAGGCTAAAATGTCCAAGTAAATCTACAGTATATTTGACATCTTTTTCAGGCTGTTAAAGCCATATTTTACTCTTTTTCAGGCAACTGTAGAACAGAATCCTCCTGTTAAACCAGCTTCATTTCAAGTCTGAGAGAAACATCACATATCCATGGTGTCACACAGTAAATATAGGACCATTCTGATGTAGGATTTTAAAATTAAAGGCTAAAATGTCCAAGTAAATCTACAGTATATTTGACATCTTTTTCAGGCTGTTAAAGCCATATTTTACTCTTTTTCAGGCAACTGTAGAACGGAATCCTCCTGTTAAACCAGCTTCATTCCAAGTCTGAGAGACACATCACATATCCATGGTGTCACACAGTCAATATAGGACCATTCTGATTAGGATTTTAAAATTAAAGGCTAAAATGTCCAAGTAAATCTACAGTATATTTGACATCTTTTTCAGGCTGTTAAAGCCATATTTTACTCTTTTTCAGGCAACTGTAGAACGGAATCCTCCTGTTAAACCAGCTTCATTCCAAGTCTGAGAGAAACATCACATATCCATGGTGTCACACAGTCAATATTGGACCATTCTGATGTAGGTTTTTAAAATTAAAGGCTAAAATGTCCAAGTAAATTTACAGTATATTTGACATCTTTTTCAGGCTGTTAAAGCATTTACTCTTTTTCAGGCAACTGTAAAACAGAATCGTCCTGTTAAGCCAGCTTGATTCCAAGTCTGGGTGAGACATCACATATCCATGGTGACACACAGTAATATCGGACCATTCTGATGTAGGATTTTAAAATTAAAGGCAACTGTAAAACAGAATTGTCCTGTTAAGCCAGCTTGATTCCAAGTCTGGGTGAGACATCACATATCCATGGTGACACACAGTAATATCGGACCATTCTGATGTAGGATTTTAAAATTAAAGGCTAAAATGTCCAAGTAAATCTACAGTATATTTGACATCTTTTTCAGGCTGTTAAAGCCATATTTTACTCTTTTTCAGGCAACTGTAAAACAGAATCGTCCTGTTAAGCCAGCTTTATTCCAAGTCTGGGTGAAACATCACATATCCATGGTGTCACACAGTAATATCGGACCATTCTGATGTAGAATTTTAAAATTAAAGGCAACTGTAAAACAGAATTGTCCTGTTAAGCCAGCTTGATTCCAAGTCTGGGTGAGACATCACATATCCATGGTGTCACACAGCTAATATCGGACCATTCTGATGTAGGATTTTAAAATTAAAGGCTAAAATGTCCAAGTAAATCTACAGTATATTTGACATCTTTTTCAGGCTGTTAAAGCCATATTTTACTCTTTTTCAGGCAACTGTAGAACGGAATCCTCCTGTTAAACCAGCTTCATTCCAAGTCTGAGAGAAACATCACATATCCATGGTGTCACACAGTAATATCGGACCATTCTGATGTAGGATTTTAAAATTAAAGGCTAAAATGTCCAAGTAAATCTACAGTATATTTGACATCTTTTTCAGGCTGTTAAAGCCATATTTTACTCTTTTTCAGGCAACTGTAGAACGGAATCCTCCTGTTAAACCAGCTTCATTCCAAGTCTGAGAGAAACATCACATATCCATGGTGTCACACAGTCAATATAGGACCATTCTGATGTAGGATTTTAAAATTAAAGGCTAAAATGTCCAAGTAAATCTACAGTATATTTGACATCTTTTTCAGGCTGTTAAAGCCATATTTTACTCTTTTTCAGGCAACTGTAGAACGGAATCCTCCTGTTAAACCAGCTTCATTCCAAGTCTGAGAGAAACATCACATATCCATGGTGTCACACAGTCAATATAGGACCATTCTGATGTAGGATTTTAAAATTAAAGGCTAAAATGTCCAAGTAAATCTACAGTATATTTGACATCTTTTTCAGGCTGTTAAAGCCATATTTTACTCTTTTTCAGGCAACTGTAGAACGGAATCCTCCTGTTAAACCAGCTTCATTCCAAGTCTGAGAGAAACATCACATATCCATGGTGTCACACAGTCAATATTGGACCATTCTGATGTAGGATTTTAAAATTAAAGGCTAAAATGTCCAAGTAAATCTACAGTATATTTGACATCTTTTTCAGGCTGTTAAAGCCATATTTTACTCTTTTTCAGGCAACTGTAGAACGGAATCCTCCTGTTAAACCAGCTTCATTCCAAGTCTGAGAGAAACATCACATATCCATGGTGTCACACAGTCAATATTGGACCATTCTGATGTAGGATTTTAAAATTAAAGGCTAAAATGTCCAAGTAAATCTACAGTATATTTGACATCTTTTTCAGGCTGTTAAAGCCATATTTTACTCTTTTTCAGGCAACTGTAGAACGGAATCCTCCTGTTAAACCAGCTTCATTCCAAGTCTGAGAGAAACATCACATATCCATGGTGTCACACAGTCAATATTGGACCATTCTGATGTAGGATTTTAAAATTAAAGGCTAAAATGTCCAAGTAAATCTACAGTATATTTGACATCTTTTTCAGGCTGTTAAAGCCATATTTTACTCTTTTTCAGGCAACTGTAGAACGGAATCCTCCTGTTAAACCAGCTTCATTCCAAGTCTGAGAGAGACATCACATATCCATGGTGTCACACAGTAATATCGGACCATTCTGATGTAGGATTTTAAAATTTCAGGCAACTGTAAAACAGAATTGTCCTGTTAAGCCAGCTTGATTCCAAGTCTGGGTGAGACATCACATATCCATGGTGTCACACAGTCAATATCGGACCATTCTGATGTAGGATTTTAAAATTAAAGGCTAAAATGTCCAAGTAAATCTACAGTATATTTGACATCTTTTTCAGGCTGTTAAAGCCATATTTTACTCTTTTTCAGGCAACTGTAGAACAGAATCCTCCTGTTAAACCAGCTTCATTCCAAGTCTGGGAGAAACATCACATATCCATGGTGTCACACAGTAATATCGGACCATTCTGATGTAGAATTTTAAAATTAAAGGCAACTGTAAAACAGAATTGTCCTGTTAAGCCAGCTTGATTCCAAGTCTGGGTGAGACATCACATATCCATGGTGTCACACAGTCAATATCGGACCATTCTGATGTAGGATTTTAAAATTAAAGGCTAAAATGTCCAAGTAAATCTACAGTATATTTGACATCTTTTTCAGGCTGTTAAAGCCATATTTTACTCTTTTTCAGGCAACTGTAGAACGGAATCCTCCTGTTAAACCAGCTTCATTCCAAGTCTGAGAGAAACATCACATATCCATGGTGTCACACAGTCAATATCGGACCATTCTGATGTAGGATTTTAAAATTAAAGGCTAAAATGTCCAAGTAAATCTACAGTATATTTGACATCTTTTTCAGGCTGTTAAAGCCATATTTTACTCTTTTTCAGGCAACTGTAGAACGGAATCCTCCTGTTAAACCAGCTTCATTCCAAGTCTGAGAGAAACATCACATATCCATGGTGTCACACAGTCAATATTGGACCATTCTGATGTAGGATTTTAAAATTAAAGGCTAAAATGTCCAAGTAAATCTACAGTATATTTGACATCTTTTTCAGGCTGTTAAAGCCATATTTTACTCTTTTTCAGGCAACTGTAGAACGGAATCCTCCTGTTAAACCAGCTTCATTCCAAGTCTGAGAGAAACATCACATATCCATGGTGTCACACAGTCAATATAGGACCATTCTGATGTAGGATTTTAAAATTAAAGGCTAAAATGTCCAAGTAAATCTACAGTATATTTGACATCTTTTTCAGGCTGTTAAAGCCATATTTTACTCTTTTTCAGGCAACTGTAGAACGGAATCCTCCTGTTAAACCAGCTTCATTCCAAGTCTGAGAGAAACATCACATATCCATGGTGTCACACAGTCAATATTGGACCATTCTGATGTAGGATTTTAAAATTAAAGGCTAAAATGTCCAAGTAAATCTACAGTATATTTGACATCTTTTTCAGGCTGTTAAAGCCATATTTTACTCTTTTTCAGGCAACTGTAGAACGGAATCCTCCTGTTAAACCAGCTTCATTCCAAGTCTGAGAGAAACATCACATATCCATGGTGTCACACAGTCAATATTGGACCATTCTGATGTAGGATTTTAAAATTAAAGGCTAAAATGTCCAAGTAAATCTACAGTATATTTGACATCTTTTTCAGGCTGTTAAAGCCATATTTTACTCTTTTTCAGGCAACTGTAGAACGGAATCCTCCTGTTAAACCAGCTTCATTCCAAGTCTGAGAGAAACATCACATATCCATGGTGTCACACAGTCAATATTGGACCATTCTGATGTAGGATTTTAAAATTAAAGGCTAAAATGTCCAAGTAAATCTACAGTATATTTGACATCTTTTTCAGGCTGTTAAAGCCATATTTTACTCTTTTTCAGGCAACTGTAGAACGGAATCCTCCTGTTAAACCAGCTTCATTCCAAGTCTGAGAGAAACATCACATATCCATGGTGTCACACAGGTAATATCGGACCATTCTGATGTAGGATTTTAAAATTAAAGGCAACTGTAAAACAGAATTGTCCTGTTAAGCCAGCTTGATTCCAAGTCTGGGTGAGAGACATCACATATCCATGGTGTCACACAGTCAATATCGGACCATTCTGATGTAGGATTTTAAAATTAAAGGCTAAAATGTCCAAGTAAATCTACAGTATATTTGACATCTTTTTCAGGCTGTTAAAGCCATATTTTACTCTTTTTCAGGCAACTGTAGAACGGAATCCTCCTGTTAAACCAGCTTCATTCCAAGTCTGAGAGAAACATCACATATCCATGGTGTCACACAGTAATATCGGACCATTCTGATGTAGGATTTTAAAATTAAAGGCAACTGTAAAACAGAATTGTCCTGTTAAGCCAGCTTGATTCCAAGTCTGGGTGAGACATCACATATCCATGGTGTCACACAGTCAATATCGGACCATTCTGATGTAGGATTTTAAAATTAAAGGCTAAAATGTCCAAGTAAATCTACAGTATATTTGACATCTTTTTCAGGCTGTTAAAGCCATATTTTACTCTTTTTCAGGCAACTGTAGAACGGAATCCTCCTGTTAAACCAGCTTCATTCCAAGTCTGAGAGAAACATCACATATCCATGGTGTCACACAGTCAATATCGGACCATTCTGATGTAGGATTTTAAAATTAAAGGCTAAAATGTCCAAGTAAATCTACAGTATATTTGACATCTTTTTCAGGCTGTTAAAGCCATATTTTACTCTTTTTCAGGCAACTGTAGAACGGAATCCTCCTGTTAAACCAGCTTCATTCCAAGTCTGAGAGAAACATCACATATCCATGGTGTCACACAGTCAATATTGGACCATTCTGATGTAGGATTTTAAAATTAAAGGCTAAAATGTCCAAGTAAATCTACAGTATATTTGACATCTTTTTCAGGCTGTTAAAGCCATATTTTACTCTTTTTCAGGCAACTGTAGAACGGAATCCTCCTGTTAAACCAGCTTCATTCCAAGTCTGAGAGAAACATCACATATCCATGGTGTCACACAGTCAATATTGGACCATTCTGATGTAGGATTTTAAAATTAAAGGCTAAAATGTCCAAGTAAATCTACAGTATATTTGACATCTTTTTCAGGCTGTTAAAGCCATATTTTACTCTTTTTCAGGCAACTGTAGAACGGAATCCTCCTGTTAAACCAGCTTCATTCCAAGTCTGAGAGAAACATCACATATCCATGGTGTCACACAGTCAATATCGGACCATTCTGATGTAGGATTTTAAAATTAAAGGCTAAAATGTCCAAGTAAATCTACAGTATATTTGACATCTTTTTCAGGCTGTTAAAGCCATATTTTACTCTTTTTCAGGCAACTGTAGAACGGAATCCTCCTGTTAAACCAGCTTCATTCCAAGTCTGAGAGAAACATCACATATCCATGGTGTCACACAGTCAATATTGGACCATTCTGATGTAGGATTTTAAAATTAAAGGCTAAAATGTCCAAGTAAATCTACAGTATATTTGACATCTTTTTCAGGCTGTTAAAGCCATATTTTACTCTTTTTCAGGCAACTGTAGAACGGAATCCTCCTGTTAAACCAGCTTCATTCCAAGTCTGAGAGAAACATCACATATCCATGGTGTCACACAGTCAATATTGGACCATTCTGATGTAGGATTTTAAAATTAAAGGCTAAAATGTCCAAGTAAATCTACAGTATATTTGACATCTTTTTCAGGCTGTTAAAGCCATATTTTACTCTTTTTCAGGCAACTGTAGAACGGAATCCTCCTGTTAAACCAGCTTCATTCCAAGTCTGAGAGAAACATCACATATCCATGGTGTCACACAGTCAATATTGGACCATTCTGATGTAGGATTTTAAAATTAAAGGCTAAAATGTCCAAGTAAATCTACAGTATATTTGACATCTTTTTCAGGCTGTTAAAGCCATATTTTACTCTTTTTCAGGCAACTGTAGAACGGAATCCTCCTGTTAAACCAGCTTCATTCCAAGTCTGAGAGAAACATCACATATCCATGGTGTCACACAATAATATCGGACCATTCTGATGTAGGATTTTAAAATTAAAGGCTAAACTGTAAAACAGAATTGTCCTGTTAAGCCAGCTTGATTCCAAGTCTGGGAGAGACATCACATATCCATGGTGTCACACAGTAATATCGGACCATTCTGATGTAGGATTTTAAAATTAAAGGCTAAAATGTCCAAGTAAATCTACAGTATATTTGACATCTTTTTCAGGCTGTTAAAGCCATATTTTACTCTTTTTCAGGCAACTGTAGAACGGAATCCTCCTGTTAAACCAGCTTCATTCCAAGTCTGAGAGAAACATCACATATCCATGGTGTCACACAGTCAATATTGGACCATTCTGATGTAGGATTTTAAAATTAAAGGCAACTGTAAAACAGAATTGTCCTGTTAAAGCCAGCTTGATTCCAAGTCTGGGTGAGACATCACATATCCATGGTGTCACACAGTCAATATTGGACCATTCTGATGTAGGATTTTAAAATTAAAGGCTAAAATGTCCAAGTAAATCTACAGTATATTTGACATCTTTTTCAGGCTGTTAAAGCCATATTTTACTCTTTTTCAGGCAACTGTAGAACGGAATCCTCCTGTTAAACCAGCTTCATTCCAAGTCTGAGAGAAACATCACATATCCATGGTGTCACACAGTCAATATTGGACCATTCTGATGTAGGATTTTAAAATTAAAGGCTAAAATGTCCAAGTAAATCTACAGTATATTTGACATCTTTTTCAGGCTGTTAAAGCCATATTTTACTCTTTTTCAGGCAACTGTAGAACGGAATCCTCCTGTTAAACCAGCTTCATTCCAAGTCTGAGAGAAACATCACATATCCATGGTGTCACACAGTAATATCGGACCATTCTGATGTAGGATTTTAAAATTAAAGGCTAAAATGTCCAAAAATCTACAGTATATTTGTCCTGTTAAAGCCAGCTTGAATTCCAAGTCTGGAGAAACATCACATATCCATGGTGTCACACAGTAATATCGGACCATTCTGATGTAGGATTTTAAAATTAAAGGCTAAAATGTCCAAGTAAATCTACAGTATATTTGACATCTTTTTCAGGCTGTTAAAGCCATATTTTACTCTTTTTCAGGCAACTGTAGAACGGAATCCTCCTGTTAAACCAGCTTCATTCCAAGTCTGAGAGAAACATCACATATCCATGGTGTCACACAGTCAATATTGGACCATTCTGATGTAGGATTTTAAAATTAAAGGCTAAAATGTAGAACAGTATATTTGTCCTGTTAAGCCAGCTTTATTCCAAGTCTGAGTGAGACATCACATATCCATGGTGTCACACAGTCAATATCGGACCATTCTGATGTAGGATTTTAAAATTAAAGGCTAAAATGTCCAAGTAAATCTACAGTATATTTGACATCTTTTTCAGGCTGTTAAAGCCATATTTTACTCTTTTTCAGGCAACTGTAGAACGGAATCCTCCTGTTAAACCAGCTTCATTCCAAGTCTGAGAGAAACATCACATATCCATGGTGTCACACAGTCAATATTGGACCATTCTGATGTAGGATTTTAAAATTAAAGGCTAAAATGTCCAAGTAAATCTACAGTATATTTGACATCTTTTTCAGGCTGTTAAAGCCATATTTTACTCTTTTTCAGGCAACTGTAGAACGGAATCCTCCTGTTAAACCAGCTTCATTCCAAGTCTGAGAGAAACATCACATATCCATGGTGTCACACAGTCAATATCGGACCATTCTGATGTAGGATTTTAAAATTAAAGGCTAAAATGTAAAACAGTATATTTGTCCTGTTAAGCCAGCTTGATTCCAAGTCTGGGAGAGACATCACATATCCATGGTGTCACACAGTCAATATCGGACCATTCTGATGTAGGATTTTAAAATTAAAGGCTAAAATGTCCAAGTAAATCTACAGTATATTTGACATCTTTTTCAGGCTGTTAAAGCCATATTTTACTCTTTTTCAGGCAACTGTAGAACGGAATCCTCCTGTTAAACCAGCTTCATTCCAAGTCTGAGAGAAACATCACATATCCATGGTGTCACCCAGTCAATATTGGACCATTCTGATGTAGGATTTTAAAATTAAAGGCAACTGTAAAACAGAATTGTCCTGTTAAGCCAGCTTGATTCCAAGTCTGGGTGAGACATCACATATCCATGGTGTCACACAGTCAATATTGGACCATTCTGATGTAGGATTTTAAAATTAAAGGCTAAAATGTCCAAGTAAATCTACAGTATATTTGACATCTTTTTCAGGCTGTTAAAGCCATATTTTACTCTTTTTCAGGCAACTGTAGAACGGAATCCTCCTGTTAAACCAGCTTCATTCCAAGTCTGAGAGAAACATCACATATCCATGGTGTCACACAGTCAATATCGGACCATTCTGATGTAGGATTTTAAAATTAAAGGCTAAAATGTCCAAGTAAATCTACAGATATTTGTCCTGTTAAAGCCCAGGCAACTTCCAAGTCAGGTCTGAGAGACATCACATATCCATGGTGTCACACAGTCAATATCGGACCATTCTGATGTAGGATTTTAAAATTAAAGGCTAAAATGTCCAAGTAAATCTACAGTATATTTGACATCTTTTTCAGGCTGTTAAAGCCATATTTTACTCTTTTTCAGGCAACTGTAGAACGGAATCCTCCTGTTAAACCAGCTTCATTCCAAGTCTGAGAGAAACATCACATATCCATGGTGTCACACAGTCAATATTGGACCATTCTGATGTAGGATTTTAAAATTAAAGGCTAAAATGTCCAAGTAAATCTACAGTATATTTGACATCTTTTTCAGGCTGTTAAAGCCATATTTTACTCTTTTTCAGGCAACTGTAGAACGGAATCCTCCTGTTAAACCAGCTTCATTCCAAGTCTGAGAGAAACATCACATATCCATGGTGTCACACAGTCAATATTGGACCATTCTGATGTAGGATTTTAAAATTAAAGGCTAAAATGTCCAAGTAAATCTACAGTATATTTGACATCTTTTTCAGGCTGTTAAAGCCATATTTTACTCTTTTTCAGGCAACTGTAGAACGGAATCCTCCTGTTAAACCAGCTTCATTCCAAGTCTGAGAGAAACATCACATATCCATGGTGTCACACAGTCAATATTGGACCATTCTGATGTAGGATTTTAAAATTAAAGGCTAAAATGTCCAAGTAAATCTACAGTATATTTGACATCTTTTTCAGGCTGTTAAAGCCATATTTTACTCTTTTTCAGGCAACTGTAGAACGGAATCCTCCTGTTAAACCAGCTTCATTCCAAGTCTGAGAGAAACATCACATATCCATGGTGTCACACAGTCAATATTGGACCATTCTGATGTAGGATTTTAAAATTAAAGGCTAAAATGTCCAAGTAAATCTACAGTATATTTGACATCTTTTTCAGGCTGTTAAAGCCATATTTTACTCTTTTTCAGGCAACTGTAGAACGGAATCCTCCTGTTAAACCAGCTTCATTCCAAGTCTGAGAGAAACATCACATATCCATGGTGTCACACAGTCAATATTGGACCATTCTGATGTAGGATTTTAAAATTAAAGGCTAAAATGTCCAAGTAAATCTACAGTATATTTGACATCTTTTTCAGGCTGTTAAAGCCATATTTTACTCTTTTTCAGGCAACTGTAGAACGGAATCCTCCTGTTAAACCAGCTTCATTCCAAGTCTGAGAGAAACATCACATATCCATGGTGTCACACAGTCAATATTGGACCATTCTGATGTAGGATTTTAAAATTAAAGGCTAAAATGTCCAAGTAAATCTACAGTATATTTGACATCTTTTTCAGGCTGTTAAAGCCATATTTTACTCTTTTTCAGGCAACTGTAGAACGGAATCCTCCTGTTAAACCAGCTTCATTCCAAGTCTGAGAGAAACATCACATATCCATGGTGTCACACAGTCAATATTGGACCATTCTGATGTAGGATTTTAAAATTAAAGGCTAAAATGTCCAAGTAAATCTACAGTATATTTGACATCTTTTTCAGGCTGTTAAAGCCATATTTTACTCTTTTTCAGGCAACTGTAGAACGGAATCCTCCTGTTAAACCAGCTTCATTCCAAGTCTGAGAGAAACATCACATATCCATGGTGTCACACAGTCAATATTGGACCATTCTGATGTAGGATTTTAAAATTAAAGGCTAAAATGTCCAAGTAAATCTACAGTATATTTGACATCTTTTTCAGGCTGTTAAAGCCATATTTTACTCTTTTTCAGGCAACTGTAGAACGGAATCCTCCTGTTAAACCAGCTTCATTCCAAGTCTGAGAGAAACATCACATATCCATGGTGTCACACAGTCAATATTGGACCATTCTGATGTAGGATTTTAAAATTAAAGGCTAAAATGTCCAAGTAAATCTACAGTATATTTGACATCTTTTTCAGGCTGTTAAAGCCATATTTTACTCTTTTTCAGGCAACTGTAGAACGGAATCCTCCTGTTAAACCAGCTTCATTCCAAGTCTGAGAGAAACATCACATATCCATGGTGTCACACAGTCAATATCGGACCATTCTGATGTAGGATTTTAAAATTAAAGGCTAAAATGTCCAAGTAAATCTACAGTATATTTGACATCTTTTTCAGGCTGTTAAAGCCATATTTTACTCTTTTTCAGGCAACTGTAGAACGGAATCCTCCTGTTAAACCAGCTTCATTCCAAGTCTGAGAGAAACATCACATATCCATGGTGTCACACAGTCAATATTGGACCATTCTGATGTAGGATTTTAAAATTAAAGGCTAAAATGTCCAAGTAAATCTACAGTATATTTGACATCTTTTTCAGGCTGTTAAAGCCATATTTTACTCTTTTTCAGGCAACTGTAGAACGGAATCCTCCTGTTAAACCAGCTTCATTCCAAGTCTGAGAGAAACATCACATATCCATGGTGTCACACAGTCAATATTGGACCATTCTGATGTAGGATTTTAAAATTAAAGGCTAAAATGTCCAAGTAAATCTACAGTATATTTGACATCTTTTTCAGGCTGTTAAAGCCATATTTTACTCTTTTTCAGGCAACTGTAGAACGGAATCCTCCTGTTAAACCAGCTTCATTCCAAGTCTGAGAGAAACATCACATATCCATGGTGTCACACAGTCAATATTGGACCATTCTGATGTAGGATTTTAAAATTAAAGGCTAAAATGTCCAAGTAAATCTACAGTATATTTGACATCTTTTTCAGGCTGTTAAAGCCATATTTTACTCTTTTTCAGGCAACTGTAGAACGGAATCCTCCTGTTAAACCAGCTTCATTCCAAGTCTGAGAGAAACATCACATATCCATGGTGTCACACAGTCAATATCGGACCATTCTGATGTAGGATTTTAAAATTAAAGGCTAAAATGTCCAAGTAAATCTACAGTATATTTGACATCTTTTTCAGGCTGTTAAAGCCATATTTTACTCTTTTTCAGGCAACTGTAGAACGGAATCCTCCTGTTAAACCAGCTTCATTCCAAGTCTGAGAGAAACATCACATATCCATGGTGTCACACAGTCAATATTGGACCATTCTGATGTAGGATTTTAAAATTAAAGGCTAAAATGTCCAAGTAAATCTACAGTATATTTGACATCTTTTTCAGGCTGTTAAAGCCATATTTTACTCTTTTTCAGGCAACTGTAGAACGGAATCCTCCTGTTAAACCAGCTTCATTCCAAGTCTGAGAGAAACATCACATATCCATGGTGTCACACAGTCAATATTGGACCATTCTGATGTAGGATTTTAAAATTAAAGGCTAAAATGTCCAAGTAAATCTACAGTATATTTGACATCTTTTTCAGGCTGTTAAAGCCATATTTTACTCTTTTTCAGGCAACTGTAGAACGGAATCCTCCTGTTAAACCAGCTTCATTCCAAGTCTGAGAGAAACATCACATATCCATGGTGTCACACAGTCAATATTGGACCATTCTGATGTAGGATTTTAAAATTAAAGGCTAAAATGTCCAAGTAAATCTACAGTATATTTGACATCTTTTTCAGGCTGTTAAAGCCATATTTTACTCTTTTTCAGGCAACTGTAGAACGGAATCCTCCTGTTAAACCAGCTTCATTCCAAGTCTGAGAGAAACATCACATATCCATGGTGTCACACAGTCAATATTGGACCATTCTGATGTAGGATTTTAAAATTAAAGGCTAAAATGTCCAAGTAAATCTACAGTATATTTGACATCTTTTTCAGGCTGTTAAAGCCATATTTTACTCTTTTTCAGGCAACTGTAGAACGGAATCCTCCTGTTAAACCAGCTTCATTCCAAGTCTGAGAGAAACATCACATATCCATGGTGTCACACAGTCAATATTGGACCATTCTGATGTAGGATTTTAAAATTAAAGGCTAAAATGTCCAAGTAAATCTACAGTATATTTGACATCTTTTTCAGGCTGTTAAAGCCATATTTTACTCTTTTTCAGGCAACTGTAGAACGGAATCCTCCTGTTAAACCAGCTTCATTCCAAGTCTGAGAGAAACATCACATATCCATGGTGTCACACAGTCAATATTGGACCATTCTGATGTAGGATTTTAAAATTAAAGGCTAAAATGTCCAAGTAAATCTACAGTATATTTGACATCTTTTTCAGGCTGTTAAAGCCATATTTTACTCTTTTTCAGGCAACTGTAGAACGGAATCCTCCTGTTAAACCAGCTTCATTCCAAGTCTGAGAGAAACATCACATATCCATGGTGTCACACAGTCAATATCGGACCATTCTGATGTAGGATTTTAAAATTAAAGGCTAAAATGTCCAAGTAAATCTACAGTATATTTGACATCTTTTTCAGGCTGTTAAAGCCATATTTTACTCTTTTTCAGGCAACTGTAGAACGGAATCCTCCTGTTAAACCAGCTTCATTCCAAGTCTGAGAGAAACATCACATATCCATGGTGTCACACAGTCAATATGGACCATTCTGATGTAGGATTTTAAAATTAAAGGCTAAAATGTCCAAGTAAATCTACAGTATATTTGACATCTTTTTCAGGCTGTTAAAGCCATATTTTACTCTTTTTCAGGCAACTGTAGAACGGAATCCTCCTGTTAAACCAGCTTCATTCCAAGTCTGAGAGAAACATCACATATCCATGGTGTCACACAGTCAATATTGGACCATTCTGATGTAGGATTTTAAAATTAAAGGCTAAAATGTCCAAGTAAATCTACAGTATATTTGACATCTTTTTCAGGCTGTTAAAGCCATATTTTACTCTTTTTCAGGCAACTGTAGAACGGAATCCTCCTGTTAAACCAGCTTCATTCCAAGTCTGAGAGAAACATCACATATCCATGGTGTCACACAGTCAATATTGGACCATTCTGATGTAGGATTTTAAAATTAAAGGCTAAAATGTCCAAGTAAATCTACAGTATATTTGACATCTTTTTCAGGCTGTTAAAGCCATATTTTACTCTTTTTCAGGCAACTGTAGAACGGAATCCTCCTGTTAAACCAGCTTCATTCCAAGTCTGAGAGAAACATCACATATCCATGGTGTCACACAGTCAATATTGGACCATTCTGATGTAGGATTTTAAAATTAAAGGCTAAAATGTCCAAGTAAATCTACAGTATATTTGACATCTTTTTCAGGCTGTTAAAGCCATATTTTACTCTTTTTCAGGCAACTGTAGAACGGAATCCTCCTGTTAAACCAGCTTCATTCCAAGTCTGAGAGAAACATCACATATCCATGGTGTCACACAGTCAATATGGACCATTCTGATGTAGGATTTTAAAATTAAAGGCTAAAATGTCCAAGTAAATCTACAGTATATTTGACATCTTTTTCAGGCTGTTAAAGCCATATTTTACTCTTTTTCAGGCAACTGTAGAACGGAATCCTCCTGTTAAACCAGCTTCATTCCAAGTCTGAGAGAAACATCACATATCCATGGTGTCACACAGTCAATATTGGACCATTCTGATGTAGGATTTTAAAATTAAAGGCTAAAATGTCCAAGTAAATCTACAGTATATTTGACATCTTTTTCAGGCTGTTAAAGCCATATTTTACTCTTTTTCAGGCAACTGTAGAACGGAATCCTCCTGTTAAACCAGCTTCATTCCAAGTCTGAGAGAAACATCACATATCCATGGTGTCACACAGTCAATATTGGACCATTCTGATGTAGGATTTTAAAATTAAAGGCTAAAATGTCCAAGTAAATCTACAGTATATTTGACATCTTTTTCAGGCTGTTAAAGCCATATTTTACTCTTTTTCAGGCAACTGTAGAACGGAATCCTCCTGTTAAACCAGCTTCATTCCAAGTCTGAGAGAAACATCACATATCCATGGTGTCACACAGTCAATATTGGACCATTCTGATGTAGGATTTTAAAATTAAAGGCTAAAATGTCCAAGTAAATCTACAGTATATTTGACATCTTTTTCAGGCTGTTAAAGCCATATTTTACTCTTTTTCAGGCAACTGTAGAACGGAATCCTCCTGTTAAACCAGCTTCATTCCAAGTCTGAGAGAAACATCACATATCCATGGTGTCACACAGTCAATATTGGACCATTCTGATGTAGGATTTTAAAATTAAAGGCTAAAATGTCCAAGTAAATCTACAGTATATTTGACATCTTTTTCAGGCTGTTAAAGCCATATTTTACTCTTTTTCAGGCAACTGTAGAACGGAATCCTCCTGTTAAACCAGCTTCATTCCAAGTCTGAGAGAAACATCACATATCCATGGTGTCACACAGTCAATATTGGACCATTCTGATGTAGGATTTTAAAATTAAAGGCTAAAATGTCCAAGTAAATCTACAGTATATTTGACATCTTTTTCAGGCTGTTAAAGCCATATTTTACTCTTTTTCAGGCAACTGTAGAACGGAATCCTCCTGTTAAACCAGCTTCATTCCAAGTCTGAGAGAAACATCACATATCCATGGTGTCACACAGTCAATATTGGACCATTCTGATGTAGGATTTTAAAATTAAAGGCTAAAATGTCCAAGTAAATCTACAGTATATTTGACATCTTTTTCAGGCTGTTAAAGCCATATTTTACTCTTTTTCAGGCAACTGTAGAACGGAATCCTCCTGTTAAACCAGCTTCATTCCAAGTCTGAGAGAAACATCACATATCCATGGTGTCACACAGTCAATATTGGACCATTCTGATGTAGGATTTTAAAATTAAAGGCTAAAATGTCCAAGTAAATCTACAGTATATTTGACATCTTTTTCAGGCTGTTAAAGCCATATTTTACTCTTTTTCAGGCAACTGTAGAACGGAATCCTCCTGTTAAACCAGCTTCATTCCAAGTCTGAGAGAAACATCACATATCCATGGTGTCACACAGTCAATATTGGACCATTCTGATGTAGGATTTTAAAATTAAAGGCTAAAATGTCCAAGTAAATCTACAGTATATTTGACATCTTTTTCAGGCTGTTAAAGCCATATTTTACTCTTTTTCAGGCAACTGTAGAACGGAATCCTCCTGTTAAACCAGCTTCATTCCAAGTCTGAGAGAAACATCACATATCCATGGTGTCACACAGTCAATATTGGACCATTCTGATGTAGGATTTTAAAATTAAAGGCTAAAATGTCCAAGTAAATCTACAGTATATTTGACATCTTTTTCAGGCTGTTAAAGCCATATTTTACTCTTTTTCAGGCAACTGTAGAACGGAATCCTCCTGTTAAACCAGCTTCATTCCAAGTCTGAGAGAAACATCACATATCCATGGTGTCACACAGTCAATATTGGACCATTCTGATGTAGGATTTTAAAATTAAAGGCTAAAATGTCCAAGTAAATCTACAGTATATTTGACATCTTTTTCAGGCTGTTAAAGCCATATTTTACTCTTTTTCAGGCAACTGTAGAACGGAATCCTCCTGTTAAACCAGCTTCATTCCAAGTCTGAGAGAAACATCACATATCCATGGTGTCACACAGTCAATATTGGACCATTCTGATGTAGGATTTTAAAATTAAAGGCTAAAATGTCCAAGTAAATCTACAGTATATTTGACATCTTTTTCAGGCTGTTAAAGCCATATTTTACTCTTTTTCAGGCAACTGTAGAACGGAATCCTCCTGTTAAACCAGCTTCATTCCAAGTCTGAGAGAAACATCACATATCCATGGTGTCACACAGTCAATATTGGACCATTCTGATGTAGGATTTTAAAATTAAAGGCTAAAATGTCCAAGTAAATCTACAGTATATTTGACATCTTTTTCAGGCTGTTAAAGCCATATTTTACTCTTTTTCAGGCAACTGTAGAACGGAATCCTCCTGTTAAACCAGCTTCATTCCAAGTCTGAGAGAAACATCACATATCCATGGTGTCACACAGTCAATATTGGACCATTCTGATGTAGGATTTTAAAATTAAAGGCTAAAATGTCCAAGTAAATCTACAGTATATTTGACATCTTTTTCAGGCTGTTAAAGCCATATTTTACTCTTTTTCAGGCAACTGTAGAACGGAATCCTCCTGTTAAACCAGCTTCATTCCAAGTCTGAGAGAAACATCACATATCCATGGTGTCACACAGTCAATATTGGACCATTCTGATGTAGGATTTTAAAATTAAAGGCTAAAATGTCCAAGTAAATCTACAGTATATTTGACATCTTTTTCAGGCTGTTAAAGCCATATTTTACTCTTTTTCAGGCAACTGTAGAACGGAATCCTCCTGTTAAACCAGCTTCATTCCAAGTCTGAGAGAAACATCACATATCCATGGTGTCACACAGTCAATATTGGACCATTCTGATGTAGGATTTTAAAATTAAAGGCTAAAATGTCCAAGTAAATCTACAGTATATTTGACATCTTTTTCAGGCTGTTAAAGCCATATTTTACTCTTTTTCAGGCAACTGTAGAACGGAATCCTCCTGTTAAACCAGCTTCATTCCAAGTCTGAGAGAAACATCACATATCCATGGTGTCACACAGTCAATATTGGACCATTCTGATGTAGGATTTTAAAATTAAAGGCTAAAATGTCCAAGTAAATCTACAGTATATTTGACATCTTTTTCAGGCTGTTAAAGCCATATTTTACTCTTTTTCAGGCAACTGTAGAACGGAATCCTCCTGTTAAACCAGCTTCATTCCAAGTCTGAGAGAAACATCACATATCCATGGTGTCACACAGTCAATATTGGACCATTCTGATGTAGGATTTTAAAATTAAAGGCTAAAATGTCCAAGTAAATCTACAGTATATTTGACATCTTTTTCAGGCTGTTAAAGCCATATTTTACTCTTTTTCAGGCAACTGTAGAACGGAATCCTCCTGTTAAACCAGCTTCATTCCAAGTCTGAGAGAAACATCACATATCCATGGTGTCACACAGTCAATATTGGACCATTCTGATGTAGGATTTTAAAATTAAAGGCTAAAATGTCCAAGTAAATCTACAGTATATTTGACATCTTTTTCAGGCTGTTAAAGCCATATTTTACTCTTTTTCAGGCAACTGTAGAACGGAATCCTCCTGTTAAACCAGCTTCATTCCAAGTCTGAGAGAAACATCACATATCCATGGTGTCACACAGTCAATATTGGACCATTCTGATGTAGGATTTTAAAATTAAAGGCTAAAATGTCCAAGTAAATCTACAGTATATTTGACATCTTTTTCAGGCTGTTAAAGCCATATTTTACTCTTTTTCAGGCAACTGTAGAACGGAATCCTCCTGTTAAACCAGCTTCATTCCAAGTCTGAGAGAAACATCACATATCCATGGTGTCACACAGTCAATATTGGACCATTCTGATGTAGGATTTTAAAATTAAAGGCTAAAATGTCCAAGTAAATCTACAGTATATTTGACATCTTTTTCAGGCTGTTAAAGCCATATTTTACTCTTTTTCAGGCAACTGTAGAACGGAATCCTCCTGTTAAACCAGCTTCATTCCAAGTCTGAGAGAAACATCACATATCCATGGTGTCACACAGTCAATATTGGACCATTCTGATGTAGGATTTTAAAATTAAAGGCTAAAATGTCCAAGTAAATCTACAGTATATTTGACATCTTTTTCAGGCTGTTAAAGCCATATTTTACTCTTTTTCAGGCAACTGTAGAACGGAATCCTCCTGTTAAACCAGCTTCATTCCAAGTCTGAGAGAAACATCACATATCCATGGTGTCACACAGTCAATATTGGACCATTCTGATGTAGGATTTTAAAATTAAAGGCTAAAATGTCCAAGTAAATCTACAGTATATTTGACATCTTTTTCAGGCTGTTAAAGCCATATTTTACTCTTTTTCAGGCAACTGTAGAACGGAATCCTCCTGTTAAACCAGCTTCATTCCAAGTCTGAGAGAAACATCACATATCCATGGTGTCACACAGTCAATATTGGACCATTCTGATGTAGGATTTTAAAATTAAAGGCTAAAATGTCCAAGTAAATCTACAGTATATTTGACATCTTTTTCAGGCTGTTAAAGCCATATTTTACTCTTTTTCAGGCAACTGTAGAACGGAATCCTCCTGTTAAACCAGCTTCATTCCAAGTCTGAGAGAAACATCACATATCCATGGTGTCACACAGTCAATATTGGACCATTCTGATGTAGGATTTTAAAATTAAAGGCTAAAATGTCCAAGTAAATCTACAGTATATTTGACATCTTTTTCAGGCTGTTAAAGCCATATTTTACTCTTTTTCAGGCAACTGTAGAACGGAATCCTCCTGTTAAACCAGCTTCATTCCAAGTCTGAGAGAAACATCACATATCCATGGTGTCACACAGTCAATATTGGACCATTCTGATGTAGGATTTTAAAATTAAAGGCTAAAATGTCCAAGTAAATCTACAGTATATTTGACATCTTTTTCAGGCTGTTAAAGCCATATTTTACTCTTTTTCAGGCAACTGTAGAACGGAATCCTCCTGTTAAACCAGCTTCATTCCAAGTCTGAGAGAAACATCACATATCCATGGTGTCACACAGTCAATATTGGACCATTCTGATGTAGGATTTTAAAATTAAAGGCTAAAATGTCCAAGTAAATCTACAGTATATTTGACATCTTTTTCAGGCTGTTAAAGCCATATTTTACTCTTTTTCAGGCAACTGTAGAACGGAATCCTCCTGTTAAACCAGCTTCATTCCAAGTCTGAGAGAAACATCACATATCCATGGTGTCACACAGTCAATATTGGACCATTCTGATGTAGGATTTTAAAATTAAAGGCTAAAATGTCCAAGTAAATCTACAGTATATTTGACATCTTTTTCAGGCTGTTAAAGCCATATTTTACTCTTTTTCAGGCAACTGTAGAACGGAATCCTCCTGTTAAACCAGCTTCATTCCAAGTCTGAGAGAAACATCACATATCCATGGTGTCACACAGTCAATATTGGACCATTCTGATGTAGGATTTTAAAATTAAAGGCTAAAATGTCCAAGTAAATCTACAGTATATTTGACATCTTTTTCAGGCTGTTAAAGCCATATTTTACTCTTTTTCAGGCAACTGTAGAACGGAATCCTCCTGTTAAACCAGCTTCATTCCAAGTCTGAGAGAAACATCACATATCCATGGTGTCACACAGTCAATATTGGACCATTCTGATGTAGGATTTTAAAATTAAAGGCTAAAATGTCCAAGTAAATCTACAGTATATTTGACATCTTTTTCAGGCTGTTAAAGCCATATTTTACTCTTTTTCAGGCAACTGTAGAACGGAATCCTCCTGTTAAACCAGCTTCATTCCAAGTCTGAGAGAAACATCACATATCCATGGTGTCACACAGTCAATATTGGACCATTCTGATGTAGGATTTTAAAATTAAAGGCTAAAATGTCCAAGTAAATCTACAGTATATTTGACATCTTTTTCAGGCTGTTAAAGCCATATTTTACTCTTTTTCAGGCAACTGTAGAACGGAATCCTCCTGTTAAACCAGCTTCATTCCAAGTCTGAGAGAAACATCACATATCCATGGTGTCACACAGTCAATATTGGACCATTCTGATGTAGGATTTTAAAATTAAAGGCTAAAATGTCCAAGTAAATCTACAGTATATTTGACATCTTTTTCAGGCTGTTAAAGCCATATTTTACTCTTTTTCAGGCAACTGTAGAACGGAATCCTCCTGTTAAACCAGCTTCATTCCAAGTCTGAGAGAAACATCACATATCCATGGTGTCACACAGTCAATATTGGACCATTCTGATGTAGGATTTTAAAATTAAAGGCTAAAATGTCCAAGTAAATCTACAGTATATTTGACATCTTTTTCAGGCTGTTAAAGCCATATTTTACTCTTTTTCAGGCAACTGTAGAACGGAATCCTCCTGTTAAACCAGCTTCATTCCAAGTCTGAGAGAAACATCACATATCCATGGTGTCACACAGTCAATATTGGACCATTCTGATGTAGGATTTTAAAATTAAAGGCTAAAATGTCCAAGTAAATCTACAGTATATTTGACATCTTTTTCAGGCTGTTAAAGCCATATTTTACTCTTTTTCAGGCAACTGTAGAACGGAATCCTCCTGTTAAACCAGCTTCATTCCAAGTCTGAGAGAAACATCACATATCCATGGTGTCACACAGTCAATATCGGACCATTCTGATGTAGGATTTTAAAATTAAAGGCTAAAATGTCCAAGTAAATCTACAGTATATTTGACATCTTTTTCAGGCTGTTAAAGCCATATTTTACTCTTTTTCAGGCAACTGTAGAACGGAATCCTCCTGTTAAACCAGCTTCATTCCAAGTCTGAGAGAAACATCACATATCCATGGTGTCACACAGTCAATATTGGACCATTCTGATGTAGGATTTTAAAATTAAAGGCTAAAATGTCCAAGTAAATCTACAGTATATTTGACATCTTTTTCAGGCTGTTAAAGCCATATTTTACTCTTTTTCAGGCAACTGTAGAACGGAATCCTCCTGTTAAACCAGCTTCATTCCAAGTCTGAGAGAAACATCACATATCCATGGTGTCACACAGTCAATATTGGACCATTCTGATGTAGGATTTTAAAATTAAAGGCTAAAATGTCCAAGTAAATCTACAGTATATTTGACATCTTTTTCAGGCTGTTAAAGCCATATTTTACTCTTTTTCAGGCAACTGTAGAACGGAATCCTCCTGTTAAACCAGCTTCATTCCAAGTCTGAGAGAAACATCACATATCCATGGTGTCACACAGTCAATATTGGACCATTCTGATGTAGGATTTTAAAATTAAAGGCTAAAATGTCCAAGTAAATCTACAGTATATTTGACATCTTTTTCAGGCTGTTAAAGCCATATTTTACTCTTTTTCAGGCAACTGTAGAACGGAATCCTCCTGTTAAACCAGCTTCATTCCAAGTCTGAGAGAAACATCACATATCCATGGTGTCACACAGTCAATATTGGACCATTCTGATGTAGGATTTTAAAATTAAAGGCTAAAATGTCCAAGTAAATCTACAGTATATTTGACATCTTTTTCAGGCTGTTAAAGCCATATTTTACTCTTTTTCAGGCAACTGTAGAACGGAATCCTCCTGTTAAACCAGCTTCATTCCAAGTCTGAGAGAAACATCACATATCCATGGTGTCACACAGTCAATATTGGACCATTCTGATGTAGGATTTTAAAATTAAAGGCTAAAATGTCCAAGTAAATCTACAGTATATTTGACATCTTTTTCAGGCTGTTAAAGCCATATTTTACTCTTTTTCAGGCAACTGTAGAACGGAATCCTCCTGTTAAACCAGCTTCATTCCAAGTCTGAGAGAAACATCACATATCCATGGTGTCACACAGTCAATATTGGACCATTCTGATGTAGGATTTTAAAATTAAAGGCTAAAATGTCCAAGTAAATCTACAGTATATTTGACATCTTTTTCAGGCTGTTAAAGCCATATTTTACTCTTTTTCAGGCAACTGTAGAACGGAATCCTCCTGTTAAACCAGCTTCATTCCAAGTCTGAGAGAAACATCACATATCCATGGTGTCACACAGTCAATATTGGACCATTCTGATGTAGGATTTTAAAATTAAAGGCTAAAATGTCCAAGTAAATCTACAGTATATTTGACATCTTTTTCAGGCTGTTAAAGCCATATTTTACTCTTTTTCAGGCAACTGTAGAACGGAATCCTCCTGTTAAACCAGCTTCATTCCAAGTCTGAGAGAAACATCACATATCCATGGTGTCACACAGTCAATATTGGACCATTCTGATGTAGGATTTTAAAATTAAAGGCTAAAATGTCCAAGTAAATCTACAGTATATTTGACATCTTTTTCAGGCTGTTAAAGCCATATTTTACTCTTTTTCAGGCAACTGTAGAACGGAATCCTCCTGTTAAACCAGCTTCATTCCAAGTCTGAGAGAAACATCACATATCCATGGTGTCACACAGTCAATATTGGACCATTCTGATGTAGGATTTTAAAATTAAAGGCTAAAATGTCCAAGTAAATCTACAGTATATTTGACATCTTTTTCAGGCTGTTAAAGCCATATTTTACTCTTTTTCAGGCAACTGTAGAACGGAATCCTCCTGTTAAACCAGCTTCATTCCAAGTCTGAGAGAAACATCACATATCCATGGTGTCACACAGTCAATATAGGACCATTCTGATGTAGGATTTTAAAATTAAAGGCTAAAATGTCCAAGTAAATCTACAGTATATTTGACATCTTTTTCAGGCTGTTAAAGCCATATTTTACTCTTTTTCAGGCAACTGTAGAACGGAATCCTCCTGTTAAACCAGCTTCATTCCAAGTCTGAGAGAAACATCACATATCCATGGTGTCACACAGTCAATACCATTCTGATGTAGGATTTTAAAATTAAAGGCTAAAATGTCCAAGTAAATCTACAGTATATTTGACATCTTTTTCAGGCTGTTAAAGCCATATTTTACTCTTTTTCAGGCAACTGTAGAACGGAATCCTCCTGTTAAACCAGCTTCATTCCAAGTCTGAGAGAAACATCACATATCCATGGTGTCACACAGTCAATATTGGACCATTCTGATGTAGGATTTTAAAATTAAAGGCTAAAATGTCCAAGTAAATCTACAGTATATTTGACATCTTTTTCAGGCTGTTAAAGCCATATTTTACTCTTTTTCAGGCAACTGTAGAACGGAATCCTCCTGTTAAACCAGCTTCATTCCAAGTCTGAGAGAAACATCACATATCCATGGTGTCACACAGTCAATATTGGACCATTCTGATGTAGGATTTTAAAATTAAAGGCTAAAATGTCCAAGTAAATCTACAGTATATTTGACATCTTTTTCAGGCTGTTAAAGCCATATTTTACTCTTTTTCAGGCAACTGTAGAACGGAATCCTCCTGTTAAACCAGCTTCATTCCAAGTCTGAGAGAAACATCACATATCCATGGTGTCACACAGTCAATATTGGACCATTCTGATGTAGGATTTTAAAATTAAAGGCTAAAATGTCCAAGTAAATCTACAGTATATTTGACATCTTTTTCAGGCTGTTAAAGCCATATTTTACTCTTTTTCAGGCAACTGTAGAACGGAATCCTCCTGTTAAACCAGCTTCATTCCAAGTCTGAGAGAAACATCACATATCCATGGTGTCACACAGTCAATATTGGACCATTCTGATGTAGGATTTTAAAATTAAAGGCTAAAATGTCCAAGTAAATCTACAGTATATTTGACATCTTTTTCAGGCTGTTAAAGCCATATTTTACTCTTTTTCAGGCAACTGTAGAACGGAATCCTCCTGTTAAACCAGCTTCATTCCAAGTCTGAGAGAAACATCACATATCCATGGTGTCACACAGTCAATATTGGACCATTCTGATGTAGGATTTTAAAATTAAAGGCTAAAATGTCCAAGTAAATCTACAGTATATTTGACATCTTTTTCAGGCTGTTAAAGCCATATTTTACTCTTTTTCAGGCAACTGTAGAACGGAATCCTCCTGTTAAACCAGCTTCATTCCAAGTCTGAGAGAAACATCACATATCCATGGTGTCACACAGTCAATATTGGACCATTCTGATGTAGGATTTTAAAATTAAAGGCTAAAATGTCCAAGTAAATCTACAGTATATTTGACATCTTTTTCAGGCTGTTAAAGCCATATTTTACTCTTTTTCAGGCAACTGTAGAACGGAATCCTCCTGTTAAACCAGCTTCATTCCAAGTCTGAGAGAAACATCACATATCCATGGTGTCACACAGTCAATATTGGACCATTCTGATGTAGGATTTTAAAATTAAAGGCTAAAATGTCCAAGTAAATCTACAGTATATTTGACATCTTTTTCAGGCTGTTAAAGCCATATTTTACTCTTTTTCAGGCAACTGTAGAACGGAATCCTCCTGTTAAACCAGCTTCATTCCAAGTCTGAGAGAAACATCACATATCCATGGTGTCACACAGTCAATATTGGACCATTCTGATGTAGGATTTTAAAATTAAAGGCTAAAATGTCCAAGTAAATCTACAGTATATTTGACATCTTTTTCAGGCTGTTAAAGCCATATTTTACTCTTTTTCAGGCAACTGTAGAACGGAATCCTCCTGTTAAACCAGCTTCATTCCAAGTCTGAGAGAAACATCACATATCCATGGTGTCACACAGTCAATATTGGACCATTCTGATGTAGGATTTTAAAATTAAAGGCTAAAATGTCCAAGTAAATCTACAGTATATTTGACATCTTTTTCAGGCTGTTAAAGCCATATTTTACTCTTTTTCAGGCAACTGTAGAACGGAATCCTCCTGTTAAACCAGCTTCATTCCAAGTCTGAGAGAAACATCACATATCCATGGTGTCACACAGTCAATATTGGACCATTCTGATGTAGGATTTTAAAATTAAAGGCTAAAATGTCCAAGTAAATCTACAGTATATTTGACATCTTTTTCAGGCTGTTAAAGCCATATTTTACTCTTTTTCAGGCAACTGTAGAACGGAATCCTCCTGTTAAACCAGCTTCATTCCAAGTCTGAGAGAAACATCACATATCCATGGTGTCACACAGTCAATATTGGACCATTCTGATGTAGGATTTTAAAATTAAAGGCTAAAATGTCCAAGTAAATCTACAGTATATTTGACATCTTTTTCAGGCTGTTAAAGCCATATTTTACTCTTTTTCAGGCAACTGTAGAACGGAATCCTCCTGTTAAACCAGCTTCATTCCAAGTCTGAGAGAAACATCACATATCCATGGTGTCACACAGTCAATATTGGACCATTCTGATGTAGGATTTTAAAATTAAAGGCTAAAATGTCCAAGTAAATCTACAGTATATTTGACATCTTTTTCAGGCTGTTAAAGCCATATTTTACTCTTTTTCAGGCAACTGTAGAACGGAATCCTCCTGTTAAACCAGCTTCATTCCAAGTCTGAGAGAAACATCACATATCCATGGTGTCACACAGTCAATATTGGACCATTCTGATGTAGGATTTTAAAATTAAAGGCTAAAATGTCCAAGTAAATCTACAGTATATTTGACATCTTTTTCAGGCTGTTAAAGCCATATTTTACTCTTTTTCAGGCAACTGTAGAACGGAATCCTCCTGTTAAACCAGCTTCATTCCAAGTCTGAGAGAAACATCACATATCCATGGTGTCACACAGTCAATATTGGACCATTCTGATGTAGGATTTTAAAATTAAAGGCTAAAATGTCCAAGTAAATCTACAGTATATTTGACATCTTTTTCAGGCTGTTAAAGCCATATTTTACTCTTTTTCAGGCAACTGTAGAACGGAATCCTCCTGTTAAACCAGCTTCATTCCAAGTCTGAGAGAAACATCACATATCCATGGTGTCACACAGTCAATATTGGACCATTCTGATGTAGGATTTTAAAATTAAAGGCTAAAATGTCCAAGTAAATCTACAGTATATTTGACATCTTTTTCAGGCTGTTAAAGCCATATTTTACTCTTTTTCAGGCAACTGTAGAACGGAATCCTCCTGTTAAACCAGCTTCATTCCAAGTCTGAGAGAAACATCACATATCCATGGTGTCACACAGTCAATATTGGACCATTCTGATGTAGGATTTTAAAATTAAAGGCTAAAATGTCCAAGTAAATCTACAGTATATTTGACATCTTTTTCAGGCTGTTAAAGCCATATTTTACTCTTTTTCAGGCAACTGTAGAACGGAATCCTCCTGTTAAACCAGCTTCATTCCAAGTCTGAGAGAAACATCACATATCCATGGTGTCACACAGTCAATATCGGACCATTCTGATGTAGGATTTTAAAATTAAAGGCTAAAATGTCCAAGTAAATCTACAGTATATTTGACATCTTTTTCAGGCTGTTAAAGCCATATTTTACTCTTTTTCAGGCAACTGTAGAACGGAATCCTCCTGTTAAACCAGCTTCATTCCAAGTCTGAGAGAAACATCACATATCCATGGTGTCACACAGTCAATATTGGACCATTCTGATGTAGGATTTTAAAATTAAAGGCTAAAATGTCCAAGTAAATCTACAGTATATTTGACATCTTTTTCAGGCTGTTAAAGCCATATTTTACTCTTTTTCAGGCAACTGTAGAACGGAATCCTCCTGTTAAACCAGCTTCATTCCAAGTCTGAGAGAAACATCACATATCCATGGTGTCACACAGTCAATATTGGACCATTCTGATGTAGGATTTTAAAATTAAAGGCTAAAATGTCCAAGTAAATCTACAGTATATTTGACATCTTTTTCAGGCTGTTAAAGCCATATTTTACTCTTTTTCAGGCAACTGTAGAACGGAATCCTCCTGTTAAACCAGCTTCATTCCAAGTCTGAGAGAAACATCACATATCCATGGTGTCACACAGTCAATATTGGACCATTCTGATGTAGGATTTTAAAATTAAAGGCTAAAATGTCCAAGTAAATCTACAGTATATTTGACATCTTTTTCAGGCTGTTAAAGCCATATTTTACTCTTTTTCAGGCAACTGTAGAACGGAATCCTCCTGTTAAACCAGCTTCATTCCAAGTCTGAGAGAAACATCACATATCCATGGTGTCACACAGTCAATATTGGACCATTCTGATGTAGGATTTTAAAATTAAAGGCTAAAATGTCCAAGTAAATCTACAGTATATTTGACATCTTTTTCAGGCTGTTAAAGCCATATTTTACTCTTTTTCAGGCAACTGTAGAACGGAATCCTCCTGTTAAACCAGCTTCATTCCAAGTCTGAGAGAAACATCACATATCCATGGTGTCACACAGTCAATATGGACCATTCTGATGTAGGATTTTAAAATTAAAGGCTAAAATGTCCAAGTAAATCTACAGTATATTTGACATCTTTTTCAGGCTGTTAAAGCCATATTTTACTCTTTTTCAGGCAACTGTAGAACGGAATCCTCCTGTTAAACCAGCTTCATTCCAAGTCTGAGAGAAACATCACATATCCATGGTGTCACACAGTCAATATTGGACCATTCTGATGTAGGATTTTAAAATTAAAGGCTAAAATGTCCAAGTAAATCTACAGTATATTTGACATCTTTTTCAGGCTGTTAAAGCCATATTTTACTCTTTTTCAGGCAACTGTAGAACGGAATCCTCCTGTTAAACCAGCTTCATTCCAAGTCTGAGAGAAACATCACATATCCATGGTGTCACACAGTCAATATTGGACCATTCTGATGTAGGATTTTAAAATTAAAGGCTAAAATGTCCAAGTAAATCTACAGTATATTTGACATCTTTTTCAGGCTGTTAAAGCCATATTTTACTCTTTTTCAGGCAACTGTAGAACGGAATCCTCCTGTTAAACCAGCTTCATTCCAAGTCTGAGAGAAACATCACATATCCATGGTGTCACACAGTCAATATTGGACCATTCTGATGTAGGATTTTAAAATTAAAGGCTAAAATGTCCAAGTAAATCTACAGTATATTTGACATCTTTTTCAGGCTGTTAAAGCCATATTTTACTCTTTTTCAGGCAACTGTAGAACGGAATCCTCCTGTTAAACCAGCTTCATTCCAAGTCTGAGAGAAACATCACATATCCATGGTGTCACACAGTCAATATTGGACCATTCTGATGTAGGATTTTAAAATTAAAGGCTAAAATGTCCAAGTAAATCTACAGTATATTTGACATCTTTTTCAGGCTGTTAAAGCCATATTTTACTCTTTTTCAGGCAACTGTAGAACGGAATCCTCCTGTTAAACCAGCTTCATTCCAAGTCTGAGAGAAACATCACATATCCATGGTGTCACACAGTCAATATGGACCATTCTGATGTAGGATTTTAAAATTAAAGGCTAAAATGTCCAAGTAAATCTACAGTATATTTGACATCTTTTTCAGGCTGTTAAAGCCATATTTTACTCTTTTTCAGGCAACTGTAGAACGGAATCCTCCTGTTAAACCAGCTTCATTCCAAGTCTGAGAGAAACATCACATATCCATGGTGTCACACAGTCAATATTGGACCATTCTGATGTAGGATTTTAAAATTAAAGGCTAAAATGTCCAAGTAAATCTACAGTATATTTGACATCTTTTTCAGGCTGTTAAAGCCATATTTTACTCTTTTTCAGGCAACTGTAGAACGGAATCCTCCTGTTAAACCAGCTTCATTCCAAGTCTGAGAGAAACATCACATATCCATGGTGTCACACAGTCAATATTGGACCATTCTGATGTAGGATTTTAAAATTAAAGGCTAAAATGTCCAAGTAAATCTACAGTATATTTGACATCTTTTTCAGGCTGTTAAAGCCATATTTTACTCTTTTTCAGGCAACTGTAGAACGGAATCCTCCTGTTAAACCAGCTTCATTCCAAGTCTGAGAGAAACATCACATATCCATGGTGTCACACAGTCAATATTGGACCATTCTGATGTAGGATTTTAAAATTAAAGGCTAAAATGTCCAAGTAAATCTACAGTATATTTGACATCTTTTTCAGGCTGTTAAAGCCATATTTTACTCTTTTTCAGGCAACTGTAGAACGGAATCCTCCTGTTAAACCAGCTTCATTCCAAGTCTGAGAGAAACATCACATATCCATGGTGTCACACAGTCAATATTGGACCATTCTGATGTAGGATTTTAAAATTAAAGGCTAAAATGTCCAAGTAAATCTACAGTATATTTGACATCTTTTTCAGGCTGTTAAAGCCATATTTTACTCTTTTTCAGGCAACTGTAGAACGGAATCCTCCTGTTAAACCAGCTTCATTCCAAGTCTGAGAGAAACATCACATATCCATGGTGTCACACAGTCAATATTGGACCATTCTGATGTAGGATTTTAAAATTAAAGGCTAAAATGTCCAAGTAAATCTACAGTATATTTGACATCTTTTTCAGGCTGTTAAAGCCATATTTTACTCTTTTTCAGGCAACTGTAGAACGGAATCCTCCTGTTAAACCAGCTTCATTCCAAGTCTGAGAGAAACATCACATATCCATGGTGTCACACAGTCAATATTGGACCATTCTGATGTAGGATTTTAAAATTAAAGGCTAAAATGTCCAAGTAAATCTACAGTATATTTGACATCTTTTTCAGGCTGTTAAAGCCATATTTTACTCTTTTTCAGGCAACTGTAGAACGGAATCCTCCTGTTAAACCAGCTTCATTCCAAGTCTGAGAGAAACATCACATATCCATGGTGTCACACAGTCAATATTGGACCATTCTGATGTAGGATTTTAAAATTAAAGGCTAAAATGTCCAAGTAAATCTACAGTATATTTGACATCTTTTTCAGGCTGTTAAAGCCATATTTTACTCTTTTTCAGGCAACTGTAGAACGGAATCCTCCTGTTAAACCAGCTTCATTCCAAGTCTGAGAGAAACATCACATATCCATGGTGTCACACAGTCAATATGGACCATTCTGATGTAGGATTTTAAAATTAAAGGCTAAAATGTCCAAGTAAATCTACAGTATATTTGACATCTTTTTCAGGCTGTTAAAGCCATATTTTACTCTTTTTCAGGCAACTGTAGAACGGAATCCTCCTGTTAAACCAGCTTCATTCCAAGTCTGAGAGAAACATCACATATCCATGGTGTCACACAGTCAATATTGGACCATTCTGATGTAGGATTTTAAAATTAAAGGCTAAAATGTCCAAGTAAATCTACAGTATATTTGACATCTTTTTCAGGCTGTTAAAGCCATATTTTACTCTTTTTCAGGCAACTGTAGAACGGAATCCTCCTGTTAAACCAGCTTCATTCCAAGTCTGAGAGAAACATCACATATCCATGGTGTCACACAGTCAATATTGGACCATTCTGATGTAGGATTTTAAAATTAAAGGCTAAAATGTCCAAGTAAATCTACAGTATATTTGACATCTTTTTCAGGCTGTTAAAGCCATATTTTACTCTTTTTCAGGCAACTGTAGAACGGAATCCTCCTGTTAAACCAGCTTCATTCCAAGTCTGAGAGAAACATCACATATCCATGGTGTCACACAGTCAATATTGGACCATTCTGATGTAGGATTTTAAAATTAAAGGCTAAAATGTCCAAGTAAATCTACAGTATATTTGACATCTTTTTCAGGCTGTTAAAGCCATATTTTACTCTTTTTCAGGCAACTGTAGAACGGAATCCTCCTGTTAAACCAGCTTCATTCCAAGTCTGAGAGAAACATCACATATCCATGGTGTCACACAGTCAATATTGGACCATTCTGATGTAGGATTTTAAAATTAAAGGCTAAAATGTCCAAGTAAATCTACAGTATATTTGACATCTTTTTCAGGCTGTTAAAGCCATATTTTACTCTTTTTCAGGCAACTGTAGAACGGAATCCTCCTGTTAAACCAGCTTCATTCCAAGTCTGAGAGAAACATCACATATCCATGGTGTCACACAGTCAATATTGGACCATTCTGATGTAGGATTTTAAAATTAAAGGCTAAAATGTCCAAGTAAATCTACAGTATATTTGACATCTTTTTCAGGCTGTTAAAGCCATATTTTACTCTTTTTCAGGCAACTGTAGAACGGAATCCTCCTGTTAAACCAGCTTCATTCCAAGTCTGAGAGAAACATCACATATCCATGGTGTCACACAGTCAATATTGGACCATTCTGATGTAGGATTTTAAAATTAAAGGCTAAAATGTCCAAGTAAATCTACAGTATATTTGACATCTTTTTCAGGCTGTTAAAGCCATATTTTACTCTTTTTCAGGCAACTGTAGAACGGAATCCTCCTGTTAAACCAGCTTCATTCCAAGTCTGAGAGAAACATCACATATCCATGGTGTCACACAGTCAATATTGGACCATTCTGATGTAGGATTTTAAAATTAAAGGCTAAAATGTCCAAGTAAATCTACAGTATATTTGACATCTTTTTCAGGCTGTTAAAGCCATATTTTACTCTTTTTCAGGCAACTGTAGAACGGAATCCTCCTGTTAAACCAGCTTCATTCCAAGTCTGAGAGAAACATCACATATCCATGGTGTCACACAGTCAATATTGGACCATTCTGATGTAGGATTTTAAAATTAAAGGCTAAAATGTCCAAGTAAATCTACAGTATATTTGACATCTTTTTCAGGCTGTTAAAGCCATATTTTACTCTTTTTCAGGCAACTGTAGAACGGAATCCTCCTGTTAAACCAGCTTCATTCCAAGTCTGAGAGAAACATCACATATCCATGGTGTCACACAGTCAATATTGGACCATTCTGATGTAGGATTTTAAAATTAAAGGCTAAAATGTCCAAGTAAATCTACAGTATATTTGACATCTTTTTCAGGCTGTTAAAGCCATATTTTACTCTTTTTCAGGCAACTGTAGAACGGAATCCTCCTGTTAAACCAGCTTCATTCCAAGTCTGAGAGAAACATCACATATCCATGGTGTCACACAGTCAATATTGGACCATTCTGATGTAGGATTTTAAAATTAAAGGCTAAAATGTCCAAGTAAATCTACAGTATATTTGACATCTTTTTCAGGCTGTTAAAGCCATATTTTACTCTTTTTCAGGCAACTGTAGAACGGAATCCTCCTGTTAAACCAGCTTCATTCCAAGTCTGAGAGAAACATCACATATCCATGGTGTCACACAGTCAATATTGGACCATTCTGATGTAGGATTTTAAAATTAAAGGCTAAAATGTCCAAGTAAATCTACAGTATATTTGACATCTTTTTCAGGCTGTTAAAGCCATATTTTACTCTTTTTCAGGCAACTGTAGAACGGAATCCTCCTGTTAAACCAGCTTCATTCCAAGTCTGAGAGAAACATCACATATCCATGGTGTCACACAGTCAATATCGGACCATTCTGATGTAGGATTTTAAAATTAAAGGCTAAAATGTCCAAGTAAATCTACAGTATATTTGACATCTTTTTCAGGCTGTTAAAGCCATATTTTACTCTTTTTCAGGCAACTGTAGAACGGAATCCTCCTGTTAAACCAGCTTCATTCCAAGTCTGAGAGAAACATCACATATCCATGGTGTCACACAGTCAATATTGGACCATTCTGATGTAGGATTTTAAAATTAAAGGCTAAAATGTCCAAGTAAATCTACAGTATATTTGACATCTTTTTCAGGCTGTTAAAGCCATATTTTACTCTTTTTCAGGCAACTGTAGAACGGAATCCTCCTGTTAAACCAGCTTCATTCCAAGTCTGAGAGAAACATCACATATCCATGGTGTCACACAGTCAATATTGGACCATTCTGATGTAGGATTTTAAAATTAAAGGCTAAAATGTCCAAGTAAATCTACAGTATATTTGACATCTTTTTCAGGCTGTTAAAGCCATATTTTACTCTTTTTCAGGCAACTGTAGAACGGAATCCTCCTGTTAAACCAGCTTCATTCCAAGTCTGAGAGAAACATCACATATCCATGGTGTCACACAGTCAATATTGGACCATTCTGATGTAGGATTTTAAAATTAAAGGCTAAAATGTCCAAGTAAATCTACAGTATATTTGACATCTTTTTCAGGCTGTTAAAGCCATATTTTACTCTTTTTCAGGCAACTGTAGAACGGAATCCTCCTGTTAAACCAGCTTCATTCCAAGTCTGAGAGAAACATCACATATCCATGGTGTCACACAGTCAATATTGGACCATTCTGATGTAGGATTTTAAAATTAAAGGCTAAAATGTCCAAGTAAATCTACAGTATATTTGACATCTTTTTCAGGCTGTTAAAGCCATATTTTACTCTTTTTCAGGCAACTGTAGAACGGAATCCTCCTGTTAAACCAGCTTCATTCCAAGTCTGAGAGAAACATCACATATCCATGGTGTCACACAGTCAATATTGGACCATTCTGATGTAGGATTTTAAAATTAAAGGCTAAAATGTCCAAGTAAATCTACAGTATATTTGACATCTTTTTCAGGCTGTTAAAGCCATATTTTACTCTTTTTCAGGCAACTGTAGAACGGAATCCTCCTGTTAAACCAGCTTCATTCCAAGTCTGAGAGAAACATCACATATCCATGGTGTCACACAGTCAATATTGGACCATTCTGATGTAGGATTTTAAAATTAAAGGCTAAAATGTCCAAGTAAATCTACAGTATATTTGACATCTTTTTCAGGCTGTTAAAGCCATATTTTACTCTTTTTCAGGCAACTGTAGAACGGAATCCTCCTGTTAAACCAGCTTCATTCCAAGTCTGAGAGAAACATCACATATCCATGGTGTCACACAGTCAATATCGGACCATTCTGATGTAGGATTTTAAAATTAAAGGCTAAAATGTCCAAGTAAATCTACAGTATATTTGACATCTTTTTCAGGCTGTTAAAGCCATATTTTACTCTTTTTCAGGCAACTGTAGAACGGAATCCTCCTGTTAAACCAGCTTCATTCCAAGTCTGAGAGAAACATCACATATCCATGGTGTCACACAGTCAATATTGGACCATTCTGATGTAGGATTTTAAAATTAAAGGCTAAAATGTCCAAGTAAATCTACAGTATATTTGACATCTTTTTCAGGCTGTTAAAGCCATATTTTACTCTTTTTCAGGCAACTGTAGAACGGAATCCTCCTGTTAAACCAGCTTCATTCCAAGTCTGAGAGAAACATCACATATCCATGGTGTCACACAGTCAATATTGGACCATTCTGATGTAGGATTTTAAAATTAAAGGCTAAAATGTCCAAGTAAATCTACAGTATATTTGACATCTTTTTCAGGCTGTTAAAGCCATATTTTACTCTTTTTCAGGCAACTGTAGAACGGAATCCTCCTGTTAAACCAGCTTCATTCCAAGTCTGAGAGAAACATCACATATCCATGGTGTCACACAGTCAATATTGGACCATTCTGATGTAGGATTTTAAAATTAAAGGCTAAAATGTCCAAGTAAATCTACAGTATATTTGACATCTTTTTCAGGCTGTTAAAGCCATATTTTACTCTTTTTCAGGCAACTGTAGAACGGAATCCTCCTGTTAAACCAGCTTCATTCCAAGTCTGAGAGAAACATCACATATCCATGGTGTCACACAGTCAATATTGGACCATTCTGATGTAGGATTTTAAAATTAAAGGCTAAAATGTCCAAGTAAATCTACAGTATATTTGACATCTTTTTCAGGCTGTTAAAGCCATATTTTACTCTTTTTCAGGCAACTGTAGAACGGAATCCTCCTGTTAAACCAGCTTCATTCCAAGTCTGAGAGAAACATCACATATCCATGGTGTCACACAGTCAATATTGGACCATTCTGATGTAGGATTTTAAAATTAAAGGCTAAAATGTCCAAGTAAATCTACAGTATATTTGACATCTTTTTCAGGCTGTTAAAGCCATATTTTACTCTTTTTCAGGCAACTGTAGAACGGAATCCTCCTGTTAAACCAGCTTCATTCCAAGTCTGAGAGAAACATCACATATCCATGGTGTCACACAGTCAATATTGGACCATTCTGATGTAGGATTTTAAAATTAAAGGCTAAAATGTCCAAGTAAATCTACAGTATATTTGACATCTTTTTCAGGCTGTTAAAGCCATATTTTACTCTTTTTCAGGCAACTGTAGAACGGAATCCTCCTGTTAAACCAGCTTCATTCCAAGTCTGAGAGAAACATCACATATCCATGGTGTCACACAGTCAATATTGGACCATTCTGATGTAGGATTTTAAAATTAAAGGCTAAAATGTCCAAGTAAATCTACAGTATATTTGACATCTTTTTCAGGCTGTTAAAGCCATATTTTACTCTTTTTCAGGCAACTGTAGAACGGAATCCTCCTGTTAAACCAGCTTCATTCCAAGTCTGAGAGAAACATCACATATCCATGGTGTCACACAGTCAATATTGGACCATTCTGATGTAGGATTTTAAAATTAAAGGCTAAAATGTCCAAGTAAATCTACAGTATATTTGACATCTTTTTCAGGCTGTTAAAGCCATATTTTACTCTTTTTCAGGCAACTGTAGAACGGAATCCTCCTGTTAAACCAGCTTCATTCCAAGTCTGAGAGAAACATCACATATCCATGGTGTCACACAGTCAATATTGGACCATTCTGATGTAGGATTTTAAAATTAAAGGCTAAAATGTCCAAGTAAATCTACAGTATATTTGACATCTTTTTCAGGCTGTTAAAGCCATATTTTACTCTTTTTCAGGCAACTGTAGAACGGAATCCTCCTGTTAAACCAGCTTCATTCCAAGTCTGAGAGAAACATCACATATCCATGGTGTCACACAGTCAATATTGGACCATTCTGATGTAGGATTTTAAAATTAAAGGCTAAAATGTCCAAGTAAATCTACAGTATATTTGACATCTTTTTCAGGCTGTTAAAGCCATATTTTACTCTTTTTCAGGCAACTGTAGAACGGAATCCTCCTGTTAAACCAGCTTCATTCCAAGTCTGAGAGAAACATCACATATCCATGGTGTCACACAGTCAATATTGGACCATTCTGATGTAGGATTTTAAAATTAAAGGCTAAAATGTCCAAGTAAATCTACAGTATATTTGACATCTTTTTCAGGCTGTTAAAGCCATATTTTACTCTTTTTCAGGCAACTGTAGAACGGAATCCTCCTGTTAAACCAGCTTCATTCCAAGTCTGAGAGAAACATCACATATCCATGGTGTCACACAGTCAATATTGGACCATTCTGATGTAGGATTTTAAAATTAAAGGCTAAAATGTCCAAGTAAATCTACAGTATATTTGACATCTTTTTCAGGCTGTTAAAGCCATATTTTACTCTTTTTCAGGCAACTGTAGAACGGAATCCTCCTGTTAAACCAGCTTCATTCCAAGTCTGAGAGAAACATCACATATCCATGGTGTCACACAGTCAATATTGGACCATTCTGATGTAGGATTTTAAAATTAAAGGCTAAAATGTCCAAGTAAATCTACAGTATATTTGACATCTTTTTCAGGCTGTTAAAGCCATATTTTACTCTTTTTCAGGCAACTGTAGAACGGAATCCTCCTGTTAAACCAGCTTCATTCCAAGTCTGAGAGAAACATCACATATCCATGGTGTCACACAGTCAATATTGGACCATTCTGATGTAGGATTTTAAAATTAAAGGCTAAAATGTCCAAGTAAATCTACAGTATATTTGACATCTTTTTCAGGCTGTTAAAGCCATATTTTACTCTTTTTCAGGCAACTGTAGAACGGAATCCTCCTGTTAAACCAGCTTCATTCCAAGTCTGAGAGAAACATCACATATCCATGGTGTCACACAGTCAATATTGGACCATTCTGATGTAGGATTTTAAAATTAAAGGCTAAAATGTCCAAGTAAATCTACAGTATATTTGACATCTTTTTCAGGCTGTTAAAGCCATATTTTACTCTTTTTCAGGCAACTGTAGAACGGAATCCTCCTGTTAAACCAGCTTCATTCCAAGTCTGAGAGAAACATCACATATCCATGGTGTCACACAGTCAATATTGGACCATTCTGATGTAGGATTTTAAAATTAAAGGCTAAAATGTCCAAGTAAATCTACAGTATATTTGACATCTTTTTCAGGCTGTTAAAGCCATATTTTACTCTTTTTCAGGCAACTGTAGAACGGAATCCTCCTGTTAAACCAGCTTCATTCCAAGTCTGAGAGAAACATCACATATCCATGGTGTCACACAGTCAATATTGGACCATTCTGATGTAGGATTTTAAAATTAAAGGCTAAAATGTCCAAGTAAATCTACAGTATATTTGACATCTTTTTCAGGCTGTTAAAGCCATATTTTACTCTTTTTCAGGCAACTGTAGAACGGAATCCTCCTGTTAAACCAGCTTCATTCCAAGTCTGAGAGAAACATCACATATCCATGGTGTCACACAGTCAATATTGGACCATTCTGATGTAGGATTTTAAAATTAAAGGCTAAAATGTCCAAGTAAATCTACAGTATATTTGACATCTTTTTCAGGCTGTTAAAGCCATATTTTACTCTTTTTCAGGCAACTGTAGAACGGAATCCTCCTGTTAAACCAGCTTCATTCCAAGTCTGAGAGAAACATCACATATCCATGGTGTCACACAGTCAATATTGGACCATTCTGATGTAGGATTTTAAAATTAAAGGCTAAAATGTCCAAGTAAATCTACAGTATATTTGACATCTTTTTCAGGCTGTTAAAGCCATATTTTACTCTTTTTCAGGCAACTGTAGAACGGAATCCTCCTGTTAAACCAGCTTCATTCCAAGTCTGAGAGAAACATCACATATCCATGGTGTCACACAGTCAATATTGGACCATTCTGATGTAGGATTTTAAAATTAAAGGCTAAAATGTCCAAGTAAATCTACAGTATATTTGACATCTTTTTCAGGCTGTTAAAGCCATATTTTACTCTTTTTCAGGCAACTGTAGAACGGAATCCTCCTGTTAAACCAGCTTCATTCCAAGTCTGAGAGAAACATCACATATCCATGGTGTCACACAGTCAATATTGGACCATTCTGATGTAGGATTTTAAAATTAAAGGCTAAAATGTCCAAGTAAATCTACAGTATATTTGACATCTTTTTCAGGCTGTTAAAGCCATATTTTACTCTTTTTCAGGCAACTGTAGAACGGAATCCTCCTGTTAAACCAGCTTCATTCCAAGTCTGAGAGAAACATCACATATCCATGGTGTCACACAGTCAATATTGGACCATTCTGATGTAGGATTTTAAAATTAAAGGCTAAAATGTCCAAGTAAATCTACAGTATATTTGACATCTTTTTCAGGCTGTTAAAGCCATATTTTACTCTTTTTCAGGCAACTGTAGAACGGAATCCTCCTGTTAAACCAGCTTCATTCCAAGTCTGAGAGAAACATCACATATCCATGGTGTCACACAGTCAATATTGGACCATTCTGATGTAGGATTTTAAAATTAAAGGCTAAAATGTCCAAGTAAATCTACAGTATATTTGACATCTTTTTCAGGCTGTTAAAGCCATATTTTACTCTTTTTCAGGCAACTGTAGAACGGAATCCTCCTGTTAAACCAGCTTCATTCCAAGTCTGAGAGAAACATCACATATCCATGGTGTCACACAGTCAATATTGGACCATTCTGATGTAGGATTTTAAAATTAAAGGCTAAAATGTCCAAGTAAATCTACAGTATATTTGACATCTTTTTCAGGCTGTTAAAGCCATATTTTACTCTTTTTCAGGCAACTGTAGAACGGAATCCTCCTGTTAAACCAGCTTCATTCCAAGTCTGAGAGAAACATCACATATCCATGGTGTCACACAGTCAATATTGGACCATTCTGATGTAGGATTTTAAAATTAAAGGCTAAAATGTCCAAGTAAATCTACAGTATATTTGACATCTTTTTCAGGCTGTTAAAGCCATATTTTACTCTTTTTCAGGCAACTGTAGAACGGAATCCTCCTGTTAAACCAGCTTCATTCCAAGTCTGAGAGAAACATCACATATCCATGGTGTCACACAGTCAATATTGGACCATTCTGATGTAGGATTTTAAAATTAAAGGCTAAAATGTCCAAGTAAATCTACAGTATATTTGACATCTTTTTCAGGCTGTTAAAGCCATATTTTACTCTTTTTCAGGCAACTGTAGAACGGAATCCTCCTGTTAAACCAGCTTCATTCCAAGTCTGAGAGAAACATCACATATCCATGGTGTCACACAGTCAATATTGGACCATTCTGATGTAGGATTTTAAAATTAAAGGCTAAAATGTCCAAGTAAATCTACAGTATATTTGACATCTTTTTCAGGCTGTTAAAGCCATATTTTACTCTTTTTCAGGCAACTGTAGAACGGAATCCTCCTGTTAAACCAGCTTCATTCCAAGTCTGAGAGAAACATCACATATCCATGGTGTCACACAGTCAATATTGGACCATTCTGATGTAGGATTTTAAAATTAAAGGCTAAAATGTCCAAGTAAATCTACAGTATATTTGACATCTTTTTCAGGCTGTTAAAGCCATATTTTACTCTTTTTCAGGCAACTGTAGAACGGAATCCTCCTGTTAAACCAGCTTCATTCCAAGTCTGAGAGAAACATCACATATCCATGGTGTCACACAGTCAATATTGGACCATTCTGATGTAGGATTTTAAAATTAAAGGCTAAAATGTCCAAGTAAATCTACAGTATATTTGACATCTTTTTCAGGCTGTTAAAGCCATATTTTACTCTTTTTCAGGCAACTGTAGAACGGAATCCTCCTGTTAAACCAGCTTCATTCCAAGTCTGAGAGAAACATCACATATCCATGGTGTCACACAGTCAATATTGGACCATTCTGATGTAGGATTTTAAAATTAAAGGCTAAAATGTCCAAGTAAATCTACAGTATATTTGACATCTTTTTCAGGCTGTTAAAGCCATATTTTACTCTTTTTCAGGCAACTGTAGAACGGAATCCTCCTGTTAAACCAGCTTCATTCCAAGTCTGAGAGAAACATCACATATCCATGGTGTCACACAGTCAATATTGGACCATTCTGATGTAGGATTTTAAAATTAAAGGCTAAAATGTCCAAGTAAATCTACAGTATATTTGACATCTTTTTCAGGCTGTTAAAGCCATATTTTACTCTTTTTCAGGCAACTGTAGAACGGAATCCTCCTGTTAAACCAGCTTCATTCCAAGTCTGAGAGAAACATCACATATCCATGGTGTCACACAGTCAATATTGGACCATTCTGATGTAGGATTTTAAAATTAAAGGCTAAAATGTCCAAGTAAATCTACAGTATATTTGACATCTTTTTCAGGCTGTTAAAGCCATATTTTACTCTTTTTCAGGCAACTGTAGAACGGAATCCTCCTGTTAAACCAGCTTCATTCCAAGTCTGAGAGAAACATCACATATCCATGGTGTCACACAGTCAATATTGGACCATTCTGATGTAGGATTTTAAAATTAAAGGCTAAAATGTCCAAGTAAATCTACAGTATATTTGACATCTTTTTCAGGCTGTTAAAGCCATATTTTACTCTTTTTCAGGCAACTGTAGAACGGAATCCTCCTGTTAAACCAGCTTCATTCCAAGTCTGAGAGAAACATCACATATCCATGGTGTCACACAGTCAATATTGGACCATTCTGATGTAGGATTTTAAAATTAAAGGCTAAAATGTCCAAGTAAATCTACAGTATATTTGACATCTTTTTCAGGCTGTTAAAGCCATATTTTACTCTTTTTCAGGCAACTGTAGAACGGAATCCTCCTGTTAAACCAGCTTCATTCCAAGTCTGAGAGAAACATCACATATCCATGGTGTCACACAGTCAATATTGGACCATTCTGATGTAGGATTTTAAAATTAAAGGCTAAAATGTCCAAGTAAATCTACAGTATATTTGACATCTTTTTCAGGCTGTTAAAGCCATATTTTACTCTTTTTCAGGCAACTGTAGAACGGAATCCTCCTGTTAAACCAGCTTCATTCCAAGTCTGAGAGAAACATCACATATCCATGGTGTCACACAGTCAATATTGGACCATTCTGATGTAGGATTTTAAAATTAAAGGCTAAAATGTCCAAGTAAATCTACAGTATATTTGACATCTTTTTCAGGCTGTTAAAGCCATATTTTACTCTTTTTCAGGCAACTGTAGAACGGAATCCTCCTGTTAAACCAGCTTCATTCCAAGTCTGAGAGAAACATCACATATCCATGGTGTCACACAGTCAATATTGGACCATTCTGATGTAGGATTTTAAAATTAAAGGCTAAAATGTCCAAGTAAATCTACAGTATATTTGACATCTTTTTCAGGCTGTTAAAGCCATATTTTACTCTTTTTCAGGCAACTGTAGAACGGAATCCTCCTGTTAAACCAGCTTCATTCCAAGTCTGAGAGAAACATCACATATCCATGGTGTCACACAGTCAATATTGGACCATTCTGATGTAGGATTTTAAAATTAAAGGCTAAAATGTCCAAGTAAATCTACAGTATATTTGACATCTTTTTCAGGCTGTTAAAGCCATATTTTACTCTTTTTCAGGCAACTGTAGAACGGAATCCTCCTGTTAAACCAGCTTCATTCCAAGTCTGAGAGAAACATCACATATCCATGGTGTCACACAGTCAATATTGGACCATTCTGATGTAGGATTTTAAAATTAAAGGCTAAAATGTCCAAGTAAATCTACAGTATATTTGACATCTTTTTCAGGCTGTTAAAGCCATATTTTACTCTTTTTCAGGCAACTGTAGAACGGAATCCTCCTGTTAAACCAGCTTCATTCCAAGTCTGAGAGAAACATCACATATCCATGGTGTCACACAGTCAATATCGGACCATTCTGATGTAGGATTTTAAAATTAAAGGCTAAAATGTCCAAGTAAATCTACAGTATATTTGACATCTTTTTCAGGCTGTTAAAGCCATATTTTACTCTTTTTCAGGCAACTGTAGAACGGAATCCTCCTGTTAAACCAGCTTCATTCCAAGTCTGAGAGAAACATCACATATCCATGGTGTCACACAGTCAATATTGGACCATTCTGATGTAGGATTTTAAAATTAAAGGCTAAAATGTCCAAGTAAATCTACAGTATATTTGACATCTTTTTCAGGCTGTTAAAGCCATATTTTACTCTTTTTCAGGCAACTGTAGAACGGAATCCTCCTGTTAAACCAGCTTCATTCCAAGTCTGAGAGAAACATCACATATCCATGGTGTCACACAGTCAATATTGGACCATTCTGATGTAGGATTTTAAAATTAAAGGCTAAAATGTCCAAGTAAATCTACAGTATATTTGACATCTTTTTCAGGCTGTTAAAGCCATATTTTACTCTTTTTCAGGCAACTGTAGAACGGAATCCTCCTGTTAAACCAGCTTCATTCCAAGTCTGAGAGAAACATCACATATCCATGGTGTCACACAGTCAATATTGGACCATTCTGATGTAGGATTTTAAAATTAAAGGCTAAAATGTCCAAGTAAATCTACAGTATATTTGACATCTTTTTCAGGCTGTTAAAGCCATATTTTACTCTTTTTCAGGCAACTGTAGAACGGAATCCTCCTGTTAAACCAGCTTCATTCCAAGTCTGAGAGAAACATCACATATCCATGGTGTCACACAGTCAATATTGGACCATTCTGATGTAGGATTTTAAAATTAAAGGCTAAAATGTCCAAGTAAATCTACAGTATATTTGACATCTTTTTCAGGCTGTTAAAGCCATATTTTACTCTTTTTCAGGCAACTGTAGAACGGAATCCTCCTGTTAAACCAGCTTCATTCCAAGTCTGAGAGAAACATCACATATCCATGGTGTCACACAGTCAATATTGGACCATTCTGATGTAGGATTTTAAAATTAAAGGCTAAAATGTCCAAGTAAATCTACAGTATATTTGACATCTTTTTCAGGCTGTTAAAGCCATATTTTACTCTTTTTCAGGCAACTGTAGAACGGAATCCTCCTGTTAAACCAGCTTCATTCCAAGTCTGAGAGAAACATCACATATCCATGGTGTCACACAGTCAATATTGGACCATTCTGATGTAGGATTTTAAAATTAAAGGCTAAAATGTCCAAGTAAATCTACAGTATATTTGACATCTTTTTCAGGCTGTTAAAGCCATATTTTACTCTTTTTCAGGCAACTGTAGAACGGAATCCTCCTGTTAAACCAGCTTCATTCCAAGTCTGAGAGAAACATCACATATCCATGGTGTCACACAGTCAATATTGGACCATTCTGATGTAGGATTTTAAAATTAAAGGCTAAAATGTCCAAGTAAATCTACAGTATATTTGACATCTTTTTCAGGCTGTTAAAGCCATATTTTACTCTTTTTCAGGCAACTGTAGAACGGAATCCTCCTGTTAAACCAGCTTCATTCCAAGTCTGAGAGAAACATCACATATCCATGGTGTCACACAGTCAATATTGGACCATTCTGATGTAGGATTTTAAAATTAAAGGCTAAAATGTCCAAGTAAATCTACAGTATATTTGACATCTTTTTCAGGCTGTTAAAGCCATATTTTACTCTTTTTCAGGCAACTGTAGAACGGAATCCTCCTGTTAAACCAGCTTCATTCCAAGTCTGAGAGAAACATCACATATCCATGGTGTCACACAGTCAATATTGGACCATTCTGATGTAGGATTTTAAAATTAAAGGCTAAAATGTCCAAGTAAATCTACAGTATATTTGACATCTTTTTCAGGCTGTTAAAGCCATATTTTACTCTTTTTCAGGCAACTGTAGAACGGAATCCTCCTGTTAAACCAGCTTCATTCCAAGTCTGAGAGAAACATCACATATCCATGGTGTCACACAGTCAATATTGGACCATTCTGATGTAGGATTTTAAAATTAAAGGCTAAAATGTCCAAGTAAATCTACAGTATATTTGACATCTTTTTCAGGCTGTTAAAGCCATATTTTACTCTTTTTCAGGCAACTGTAGAACGGAATCCTCCTGTTAAACCAGCTTCATTCCAAGTCTGAGAGAAACATCACATATCCATGGTGTCACACAGTCAATATTGGACCATTCTGATGTAGGATTTTAAAATTAAAGGCTAAAATGTCCAAGTAAATCTACAGTATATTTGACATCTTTTTCAGGCTGTTAAAGCCATATTTTACTCTTTTTCAGGCAACTGTAGAACGGAATCCTCCTGTTAAACCAGCTTCATTCCAAGTCTGAGAGAAACATCACATATCCATGGTGTCACACAGTCAATATTGGACCATTCTGATGTAGGATTTTAAAATTAAAGGCTAAAATGTCCAAGTAAATCTACAGTATATTTGACATCTTTTTCAGGCTGTTAAAGCCATATTTTACTCTTTTTCAGGCAACTGTAGAACGGAATCCTCCTGTTAAACCAGCTTCATTCCAAGTCTGAGAGAAACATCACATATCCATGGTGTCACACAGTCAATATTGGACCATTCTGATGTAGGATTTTAAAATTAAAGGCTAAAATGTCCAAGTAAATCTACAGTATATTTGACATCTTTTTCAGGCTGTTAAAGCCATATTTTACTCTTTTTCAGGCAACTGTAGAACGGAATCCTCCTGTTAAACCAGCTTCATTCCAAGTCTGAGAGAAACATCACATATCCATGGTGTCACACAGTCAATATTGGACCATTCTGATGTAGGATTTTAAAATTAAAGGCTAAAATGTCCAAGTAAATCTACAGTATATTTGACATCTTTTTCAGGCTGTTAAAGCCATATTTTACTCTTTTTCAGGCAACTGTAGAACGGAATCCTCCTGTTAAACCAGCTTCATTCCAAGTCTGAGAGAAACATCACATATCCATGGTGTCACACAGTCAATATTGGACCATTCTGATGTAGGATTTTAAAATTAAAGGCTAAAATGTCCAAGTAAATCTACAGTATATTTGACATCTTTTTCAGGCTGTTAAAGCCATATTTTACTCTTTTTCAGGCAACTGTAGAACGGAATCCTCCTGTTAAACCAGCTTCATTCCAAGTCTGAGAGAAACATCACATATCCATGGTGTCACACAGTCAATATTGGACCATTCTGATGTAGGATTTTAAAATTAAAGGCTAAAATGTCCAAGTAAATCTACAGTATATTTGACATCTTTTTCAGGCTGTTAAAGCCATATTTTACTCTTTTTCAGGCAACTGTAGAACGGAATCCTCCTGTTAAACCAGCTTCATTCCAAGTCTGAGAGAAACATCACATATCCATGGTGTCACACAGTCAATATTGGACCATTCTGATGTAGGATTTTAAAATTAAAGGCTAAAATGTCCAAGTAAATCTACAGTATATTTGACATCTTTTTCAGGCTGTTAAAGCCATATTTTACTCTTTTTCAGGCAACTGTAGAACGGAATCCTCCTGTTAAACCAGCTTCATTCCAAGTCTGAGAGAAACATCACATATCCATGGTGTCACACAGTCAATATCGGACCATTCTGATGTAGGATTTTAAAATTAAAGGCTAAAATGTCCAAGTAAATCTACAGTATATTTGACATCTTTTTCAGGCTGTTAAAGCCATATTTTACTCTTTTTCAGGCAACTGTAGAACGGAATCCTCCTGTTAAACCAGCTTCATTCCAAGTCTGAGAGAAACATCACATATCCATGGTGTCACACAGTCAATATTGGACCATTCTGATGTAGGATTTTAAAATTAAAGGCTAAAATGTCCAAGTAAATCTACAGTATATTTGACATCTTTTTCAGGCTGTTAAAGCCATATTTTACTCTTTTTCAGGCAACTGTAGAACGGAATCCTCCTGTTAAACCAGCTTCATTCCAAGTCTGAGAGAAACATCACATATCCATGGTGTCACACAGTCAATATTGGACCATTCTGATGTAGGATTTTAAAATTAAAGGCTAAAATGTCCAAGTAAATCTACAGTATATTTGACATCTTTTTCAGGCTGTTAAAGCCATATTTTACTCTTTTTCAGGCAACTGTAGAACGGAATCCTCCTGTTAAACCAGCTTCATTCCAAGTCTGAGAGAAACATCACATATCCATGGTGTCACACAGTCAATATTGGACCATTCTGATGTAGGATTTTAAAATTAAAGGCTAAAATGTCCAAGTAAATCTACAGTATATTTGACATCTTTTTCAGGCTGTTAAAGCCATATTTTACTCTTTTTCAGGCAACTGTAGAACGGAATCCTCCTGTTAAACCAGCTTCATTCCAAGTCTGGAGAAACATCACATATCCATGGTGTCACACAGTCAATATTGGACCATTCTGATGTAGGATTTTAAAATTAAAGGCTAAAATGTCCAAGTAAATCTACAGTATATTTGACATCTTTTTCAGGCTGTTAAAGCCATATTTTACTCTTTTTCAGGCAACTGTAGAACGGAATCCTCCTGTTAACCAGCTTCATTGTCTTGAGATTGGTGACACACAGTCAATATCGGACCATTGATGTGTTTTTAATTAAAGGCTAAAATGTCCAAGTAAATCTACAGTATATTTGACATCTTTTTCAGGCTGTTAAAGCCATATTTTACTCTTTTCTCAGGCAACCTGTAGCCGAATCTCCTGGAAACCAGCTTTATCCCAAGTCTGAGGACCCAACATCCGGTCCCGGGACCATTCATTTACATGGTTCAAAAACACAGAACTGTCCAGGTGTTAAGCCATTTGACTCAAAGGCAGTGTAACTGTCCAGACTGGAAAACTGCGAGAACTAACAATGGAGGTAAATTTCAACTGAAACAAGGACAATTGTTGGTTTTTTAAAGGAAACTGTCCAAGTGCTACAGTTTATTTGACACTAAAAGCCACATTAACTATCCATGGTGCTGAGTAACGGAATGATGGTTCAAAAAGGGGAAACTGTCCATGGTGCCAGCCACTTGGTACTAAGACATTCTGAATGTATGGTATTTTAAAAATTAGAACTAAAATGTAAGTAAATGTACAGTTATTTGACCTTTTTCAGGCTGTTAAACCATATTTTCCTTTTTCAGGCGCTGTCCGGGTCCCAGGAAACCAGCATTTCCTTGGTCTCAGGGATCCATGGCAGTCCTTGGTCCCAGGACCAGTTCATTAATACATGGTTCAACACAGGAAACTTGGTACTAAAAGACAGTGAACTGTCCAGGCTGGAAAATAAAGAATAACAATGGAATTAAATTTAACCCTTGTGTTGTCCTTCAGGTCCAAGGAAAACGGCATTCCTTTCTCAGGGAAACTTGGAACCTATCCTTTGGGAAAAAAGGCCATTGTCCTTGGTCTCAGGAACCTTGACATATCCTTCGTGTCCCACCCGGTTCATTATGTACATGGTTCAAAACACAGGGAAACTTGGTACTAAAGGCAGTGAACTGTCCAGAGAAAACATTCTAACAATGTAAGTAAATTTAACCCTTGTTTGTCCTTGGCAAAACCCAATTGTCCTTTCTCAGGAACCTTGACGCTGTCCTTGGTAAACCAGCTTCCCAAGTCTCAGGGACCACATATCCATTGTGTCACAGGTCAATGGGACCATTTCATGTAAATGGTTAAAAACAAAGGGAAAATTGGTACTAAAGACAGTATACTGTCCATAGTGTTAAACAGCGAGAACTAACAATGGATTTTAACCCTTGTTTTCATTCAGGCTGAAAGCCACATTATCCTTGGTCTCAGGAACCTTAGCGCTGTCCTTTGTCCCAAAAAGCAATGTCCTCTCAGGGACCCTTGACGCATTCCTTGGGTCCCAGGACCCGGTTCATTGTCCATGGTTCTACAGGGAAACTGTCCATGGTGCCAAGCCACTTGGTCTAAAAGACAGTTGAACTGTCCATGGTACTAAATAGCGAGAACTTGGAGTAAATGTAACCCTTGGTTGTCCCGGGCGACCCCGGCATTGTGTCCCTTACGCTGTCCTTCGGGGACCCCGGCATTGTCCTTCGGGTCTCAGGGACCCTTGGCTGTCCTTGGTCCCGGGACCGGTTCATTGTACATGGTTCAAAAACACAGGGAAACTTGGTACTAAAAGACAGTGTGAACTGTCCATGGTACTGGAAAACAGCGAGAACTAACAATGGAGGTAAATTTAACCCTTGTGTTGTCCTTGGTCCCGGAACCCGGCATTGTCCTGGTCTCAGGGACCCTTGACGCTGTCCTGGGTCCCAGGCATTGTCCCGGTCTCAGGGACCCTTGGCTGTCTTCGTGTCCCAGGACGGTTCATGTGTACATGGTTCCACAGCCACTTGGTACTAAAAGACAGTGTGAACTGTCCATGGTACTGGAAAACAGCGAGAACTAACAATGGAGGTAAATTTAACCCTTGTGTTGTCCTTCGGGTCCCGGGACCCCGGCATTCCCCGGTCTCAGGGACCCTTGGACTGTCGGGTCCCGGGACCCCGGCAATGTCCCGGGTCTCAGGGACCCTTGACGCTGTCCTTCGGGTCCCGGACCGGTTCATTGTGTACATGGTAAACACAGGGAAACTTGGTACTAAAAGACAGTGTGAACTGTCCATGGTACTGGAAAACAGCGAGAACTAACAATGGAGGTAAATTTAACCCTTGTGTTGTCCTTGGTCAGCGACCACGGCATTGTCCTTCGGGTCTCGGACCCTTGGTCGGGGACCCCGGCATGTCCTTCGGGTCTCAGGGACCCTTGTCCTTCGGGTCCCCAGGACCCGGTTCATTGTGTACATGGTTCAAAACACAAACTGTCCATGGTGCCAAGCCACTTGGTACTAAAAGACAGTGTGAACTGTCCATGGTACTGGAAAACAGCGAGAACTAACAATGGAGGTAAATTTAAACTGAAACACAGGGCAACTGTCCGTGGTGCTGATTAAGGGAAACTGTCCATGGTGCTAAACAACTTGACACTAAAAGTCACAGGGAACTGTCCATGGTGCTGAGTAACGGGGTACATGGTTCAAAAACACAGGGAAACTGTCCATGGTGCCAAGCCACTTGGTACTAAAAGACAGTGTGAACTGTCCATGGTACTGGAAAACAGCGAGAACTAACAATGGAGGTAAATTTAAACTGAAACACAGGGCAACTGTCCGTGGTGCTGATTAACGGGGGAAACTGTCCATGGTGCTAAACAACTTGACACTAAAAGGCAGGGGGAACTGTCCATGGTGCTGGAAAACGGGGAACTGTGCAGGGTAATTTCACACAACAGGAACTAGCAATTTTGCTAAAATATTTTAACTGAAAAGGGTGGAACTGTTCATGGTGCTAACATGCTTTTGACTAAAGACAGGGAAAGTGTCCATGGTGCTGGAAAACAGCAGGGACTAGCAATGGTTTGCAGCTGTGCAGGAAGGCGGATGGAAATGTGTGGCCACGCCTCTGCACCAGGTTCCTCTAGCCCTTGTGTTGTCCTTCGGGTCCCGGGGACCCGTGGTGTGGTCCTTCGGGTCCCGGGGACCCTTGACGTTGTCCTTTTGGGTCACCAGGACCCTTGACGTTGTCCTACGGGTTCCAGTGACCCGTGGCATTGTCCTTTTGTGTCCCCGGGACCCAGGGCATTGTCCTTATGGGTCCCTGGGCTCGAGTGGAAAGGGAGGTAAAAAAGAATAGAGAAACAAAGGCATTTGTTTGACATTATTCTACTAATTATTTTTATTACTCACACACACACACACACACACAAACACACAATATACACACAATAGACACTTTAGACACATTTGTCTTGTCTTCTTGTTCTTGTCATTTTCTTTTTCACATCATCTTTTTTCGGACCTGTGCACTTTTTGCACGTGGCACGTTGGCACAGCCGGGCCAGAAGCTGCAGCATGGCCCGTCATTTGACACTGGAGTTGAAGCTGCATCGGATTCTCTTGAGCGGCGGTGCCGCTCGCAATGTCCCCGCTGAAGCCAAGGTACAAAACGGAGAAAAACCAAGAGAGGACCAACGTATACACGACCACAGCAAAGAAAAAGACTACTGCTGCTACGATGACAACGACATCAAAGATGATGACCAAGGCCAAGTGGACATTGAAGTTCAAGACCAAGGAGGAGAACAGGTGAATGAAGAAGAAGAAGAAGAAGAAGAAGAAGAAGAAGAAGAAGAAGAAGAAGAAGAAGAAGAAGAAGAAGAGGGTGGACATGCAAGGGACGAAGAAGAAGAAGAAGAAGAAGACGAAGAAGAAGAAGACGATGATGAAAAAGTAGATGTAGAAGAAGACAAAGAGGGTAGTGAAGACGAGGGGCAAGAGGAGGACGAGCAGGATGAGGAGACATTTGTGTCAAAAGATGGCAAAATCAAATGGTCCTCGAAAACGTGTCATCCCAGTGTCCCAAGAACTCACTGCCACGCCACCGAAGAGGACAAACCCGAGCAAGAAAAGGACACGACAGACGCTGCTACTGATGCTGCTGCCGCCGCAGACGCCGCCACTCTGCTACTACTACAGCGCCCGGGACCCACAGAGTACGCCGCGGAACACGTCCACGACATAGTGTCTGCGTTTGGCCTGTTTGTCACGCGGCAAATCGAAGACATGGTTGTGGCCGCCACAAACCTCGAGGGTCAAAGGAGATGTGCCACAGGCGTCAAGTGGAAAGCGATGGACGTCACGGACCTGCGAGGCTACCTCGGGCTGCTGCTCCTCGCGGGCGTGTACCGGTCCCGCAACGAGGCCTTGGAGAGCCTGTGGCACGAGGAGAGTGGCAGGGCCATTTTCCGCGCCACGATGCCAATCAAGCAGTTCCACGCGTACTCTAGACTGTTGCGATTCGACGACCGCGAGTCGAGAGCTGTCCGCCGAGCCTCGGACAAACTGGCGGCCGTACGAGAGGTGTGGGACGAGTGGACGCGGCAGCTGCCTCGCCTCTACAACCCGGGCGCCGACGTGACGGTGGACGAGCAGCTGGTGCCCTTTCGAGGTGTTGTATTTTTATTATTTATTTTTTGCTTGGTTGTTGTTTTTTGTACCTCTGCCGTACACTTGTCTTTCTTTGTGTGTGTGTGTGTGTGTGTGTGTGTGTGTTGAATTTTTGTCTTCCATCTCTATCCATCGTGTTCCATCTTCTTGTTTGGACACGCCACTTTCACAAGGTCGCTGCGCCTTCCGCCAGTACATGCCCAGCAAGCCTGCCCGGTACGGACTCAAGTCGTGGGTGGCCTGCGACGCCGGCTCCAGCTACGCCTGGCACATGCAGCTCTACACGGGCAAGTCGGTGAGCGGCACGCCCGAGAAGAATCTGGGCTCCCGCGTGTTGCTGGACGTGACCGAGGGCCTGAGGGGCCCGCGTAACGTGACGTGCGACAACTTTTTCACCTCCTACGCGCTGGCCCAGCGGCTGCTCGCCGAGCGGCGCCTCACCGTGGTGGGCACGATGCGCAAAAACAAGCCCGAGCTGCCGGGGGCGTTGCTCGCCACCAAGGGCCGTGCGGTCTTCTCGTCCAAGTTTGCCTTCACGCCCGTCGCCACTCTGGTGTCCTACGTGCCCAAGAAGCACAGGAACGTGGTGCTGCTGAGCACGCTGCACACGGGGGATGCGGGCGTCGGCGCTGGCAGGCAAGCCAAACCCGACATCATCCTCCACTACAACCACACCAAGGGCGGGGTGGACAACCTGGACAAGCTTGTGGGCACGTACAGCTGCCGCAGGAAGACAGCACGCTGGCCCCTTGCCGTCTTCCACAACATCCTCGACGTGTCCGCCTACAACGCCTTTGTGCTGTGGCGAGAGCTCAGGCCCGAGTGGATGCGCGGCAAGCTCAACAAGAGGAGGGCGTTCCTCGAGCAGTTGGGAAGGGCGCTTGTGAATCCGCTCATCGAGAGACGGCGGCGTCTGCCTCGCACGGAGGCGTCCGCCGCGCTTGTCAAAGCCGTCGTCACGGCGAGCAGGTCCTGTGGTGGTGGCGGTGGCACAGTCACAAGGGGCCTAGAGGAGCATGGGGATTCTGAACCGGACACACCGAGGGTGCAAAGCAAAAGGAAGCGGTGTCAGCTCTGTCCGGAGAGAAAGGACCGCAAATCACACATCGTTTGCGGTGGCTGCAAGAGATACATCTGTGGAAGCTGCACGCGGGCCTACTACTGTGCCGAGTGTGTTCGCCCGTAGCCTCTTGGCCCGTGTGGACGAGGCCCCGAACAAAAACAACACACACACACACACACACACACACACATACATACATACACACACACACACACACACACACACACACACACACACAACCCTGGGTCCCAGGGACCCGAATGGCGAGGTTGAGGCCTCAAGGGTAGGAGAAAGATGACATCGAACAAGGATGGGTCCCCGGGACCCCGGAGGATGGGGGCGCCACGGCAGTTGTGGGACATACGTATAATGGCATGGAACATAAAACAGCGGGGTCTCTGAGACCCAAAGGATGAGGCCACGATGGTATTTGACATGGAATGAAAGTGGTGTCTCGGGATCCCGAAGCAGAACGGCTGGTTAGTACAGAAGGTCACATAAGCTAACCATGTCCCTGTGACACAAAGGACAATACAAGGGTTAACGGGACATCTGCGCGATGTTGAAATTTGCCTTCCAAAGGGGGTGTTTTAAAATTCACCTCCAATCACACACTGGTCTAAAAGTGCTCACCCAGGGGGAGACGATGAAAATAGAAGACACTGAGCGGTAACTCCTGCAACTGCTTTACATATATGATACTAAAGGATGCGTATTGTTTTGACATTGTATAGCGTTTTACAATGTCACATACTAGGTTTGCTGACACACTCAAGGTGCGAACTAAGCTAAGGTCCAGAGATGTTAGCAATGAGGACTCTGACATTGAATTTGTTGGTGAGACCACTAGAGAGCTAAACTTTTACCCTATTTCAGTTGGACTCAAATTATTTCTATGCAAGAGGCTTGGTGTGGAATGTAAGCGGCGTGTGTACCATTCAGACCATGGTGGATTAGGGTTGCCCTGTAAGACAGTGAAAATGAAAGCTGATGGAAATTGCTTCTTTAGAGCGGTCAGTGAAGCGGTATGTGGTACAGATGAGTACCACGGAACAATTCGAAATGCAGTGGTTGAGCAGCTGGAACATAACAATGCCAGCTATCAAACTAGCCTGAGAGCAGGATTTGATTCAGTGGCAAACTATCTTACCAAATCCAAGATGAGCACTCTGGGTACATGGGCAACCGAAGTGGAAATAGAGGCCACGGCCGACGTTTTGGGTGTAAGCATTTACACATACTACAATGACGAGTGGTTGAAGTTCAGCTGTAAGGCTTCACCGTTGTCTGACGTGGGGATTTATTTGAAGAGTAGTGGTTACCACTATGACACAGTGGTTTGTGTGAAGAGGCCTGGGACACAGTCCTGTTACAGTTACTGCAAGGTAGCTGCAAACGGGATTGTACCACCAGAGACATCAGACACTGAATTGAAACCCGGGTCCAGTGACAACAGTGTGACTGACGGCGACGGAGCTGAACTTGATTGGTGTTATAACGATGAGGACATGACCGGGGACCATGACGATCAAGGCAATACAAGTGGGATCACAGCACACTCTGTCAATGACATTGGTCCCATGGACACCAGAGATCACGAGTCTCGTTTTCACTGTGATTCAAAGATCAGTTTTGAAGATGACTCTGACATACATGTGTACGAGTTTTCTGTTCATGCTGATGTGAAGCAATGCAATTGGTCACTGTTGACCGGGACCTGGCATTTATTTCTAGAATGGCTGGGCAACCGCTGGTGGGGCTCCGTTTCTGAAGAGGCTATATTGTCCTTCATGACAACCCGTAAGCCTGGACGACTTGTCGTTGCTGCACCTTTTGGTGATACACCCGGACAGGTGTGTTCTGTTACCATGAAGTCTCGCAAAGGTGTGCTGACCTCTCACATTGTCGTTTGTGGAGGTGCTTATATGTGTAACGCATTGATAAAGGGTGACTTTTCGAGTCCTATTGACCTGTTCAAACAGATGTCTCGTACAAAGTGTGTACATTTGGAGTCTTGCAGAGGAGGTCCAAGTCCAGCGCACTTTTCTGTGACACATATAGTGGAGGAGATACGTTTCATGACACTTGTTCTGAAGACCGCATGGAGGGGAGTTTCAACCGGCGGTGATCCAAAGTCGCCAGAGCACCTGAAGCTACTAGATGACCTGCTTGGTTGGCACAAACGCCTCAGGGTGTTACAGGCTTCACGAAGTAAGCCAGCAACGGCAGTGTGTTATATGGACGACAAGAGTTTGGGTTACCTGTTTGAGATTGTAACTGGCGAGAGAGATTCAAGGTCACGTTTGATGCAATTGGGTTTAGGCTTGGGGGCTGTAGGAAACGATTTTCAAAGATTTTTGATATCCTGAGCCACCGAGAACTTAACGGCGTCTCATTTACTGGGGCACAGGTCATCGAATAGCTGACAAGCAGTGTGTAGACATATGTAATAATTGAGTTAGCATTGGTTTCTTTTACTGTGTGATTTCAAAGGTTATTTATGTTGTTATTCTTATTGATGAATGTAAGGACAGCATCGGGGCAAAGCTTGTTGAATAGGTGTGACAAGCAATCTGTAGACATGTGTATTCACTGTCATTTCCCTGATTTACTGTCATATCCCTGATTTACTGTGTATATTTCAAAGTATTTGTGTTTAATCATCAATGTCAACATGCAAATAAAGACAGAATGTGTTTCTGGAATCAAATGACCCTTTATTGACTGAGTAAATTGTCATACATCTTCCTCGTTCTCGTCTTCATTCTCATCCTCTTCCTCGTCATCAGCCATGTACTTTAACGCAAGAGAAAAGTAATTACCATGAGGTCATACACAGATAAATTGTCAATATGTAAGTCGGACGTTACCATGTCGTTGATCAAATCATTGACACGGGGAAGAGGAGGCAATGCGTGGTTGAGGAGTTCGGGGGGTAACACGGGACGCTCCTGTACCACAGGGTTTCCAGCTGCCTCTTCATCGGACGATAACATGTAATCGCTCTCCTTCAGCACATGCAAAGTATATCAAGTACAGGAATAGGAACCGTGTTGACACATCTCTCTATCTATATCAGATACCTACAGTTCGTTCCAGGATAATGGTAGACGCCTGTTGAGTAGAGAACACTAGTGGTTAGCGTAAATTGATGACTCTAACCTGACAATGTGTATTACCATAGAATGTTGATCTTACCTGACTAAAGACACTGTTGTCTGTTTCTATCCCGCTTTCCTCAGACATTTTTGCAAGTGTGGCATGAATAGTGAGTTGAGCTGGTTTAAATACTGTATACCGCTGAATTCAATTAAATTTTATTTATATAGCACTTAATCACAACAAGTTATCTCATTGCACTTTTTATAAAAGAGCAGGTCTAGACCATACTCTGTGATGTTATTTACAGAAACCCAACAATTCCCACCAAGAGCACTCACACGTTTACTTGTACTGAACAAAGCCACATGCGCTATTCAGAGGCCATGTCATTTGTCAAATGCTCAATCAGTTTAGATGTGTTCAGTGTTTGTATTTCGGGTTTGGATGGCCTTATAACCCTGGAACGTGACACTCTTGTTGGGTTCATACAAGATCTGATTAAAGAAGTCCCAAGAGGCTTCTTAATGGCTGTTGCAAAAAGGGTTTCTCAGGCATGTGTGGTGTAAGAAATGCTTGACGTGGTACACTTGCTGAAAGGTGCATGCTGGGGATTGGCACATGGCCAGAACACAGATATCTTGAAGTAGAGAACTGATGGAGGATCTTCAAAGAATGAACAAAGGGTACTGTCCAGTTGCGGGTGATACTATAATCTTGCTGCAACGATCTGAACAAAGACAGTTTTGGACATGTATGGGAAATAGTGACCTAAGTAGAATATACAATGTGTTTGTTTTGATTCTATTTTACATGTATTCAGCTTGCACATTTCACCCAGTAAAGTCAGTGAATAGCCATTTCTCTCTTTCATTTTTTTATTTACATGTATAGATATTCAGTTTATACATTTCACCCATAGTAGAAGCGACACCAATCCTTCAATGACATATGGTTATTCAACGCAAAAGTCAACTGTGTTCTTCTGATCAGCACATCGGGGCTCAACTGTGTGATGTTAACCACGTGGTCGATGTCTTGTTCTTCACACACTTCGGAATTGTGTAGGCCATGGATGAGTTTATTGTAAATGGCGAGGAGGGTTGAGCCATAGATTTTGGTTAGGTGCACGGAACATATGACTTCACCTATGTTTTCCGAGGGGCTCTCGATCAAGACTTTGATATGGGTCCTATTACGATCCACTATGGCGAAGTTGTCTGCATACTCGCTCATGGTCTGGTACAAGGTGCTGATGTATCTCATCAGTGTGTATGGGACTTCTATGATCCTCTTGTACCTGTGTCTTTGGATTACATTACGTGCACACTCAATCGCTTCAAATGCCGGTTCACTGGATATCTCCTCACTGATTCGTGTTATGATGTCAAGGTTGTCAATGGAGGCGCATCTGAAGAGAGTTAGGAGATTTCGGAGAGCGTCGTAGTCTTTGTCAGCAAAGGCTTGTTGGGAAGGTATGCACACATAGCCGTCTACACATGACTGAAAAGAGAATGCTGGCAGTTCACCGGGGGCTCCTTTCTTAACGCAGGCAACGCCGATCTGCAAACACCGTTGGCACGTGAATTCATATTCTCCACGTGTAGACTCGACGAGAACATTGAAAGAGCCTTGCGCTTTGTCCGAAGCCCAGAGGCTTTCTGACATCATGAAGGCCAAGACATTGATGAGAGCCTGCCTGTTTTCTTCTTCGTACATAGGGTACGATTGAAAGGTACAGTGTCAGTGCCTGCTATCTTCATACGGGCTCCACAGTCAATGTTGACATTCCATTTTGAAGAGAGCTTGCCTGGATCGTTGGTCAGGATCCGTTTTTCAGTGTCATTCACAATTGCAAACTTTACTGGTATTTTTCCACAGTGCCTTGCTTGTATGCGGTAAGTGTCATCTTGTCGACCACAAACAGAGTGCTGCACTCACCGATGGATATAAGGCAACTCATGTCCACGTTTAGCATGACAGGCTGATGGGGCTTAATGACATTGGTCATGGTGTGGGCTATAAGGTACCGGTTTCACCGAAAGACATTTTGACGGGCTATAATCCAGGTTGCAATCTTCACAACTCGCCCATGTATGGAAACGTTTATACACGGTGTTTCTACATCTGTATCTCAATATGCACGTTGACGAAGGGGCCCATGTAAATATCAAGAGCGCCACGGCCTTTCGCTGACACACTGTCCTATTTTTCGCCTCTTATCCTGACCGTATACCAATTCTAGAAGCTTGTGACCTGGGACGTTGTTAGCAAACAGGTCCATGTAGAAGTTTTACAGCCTGTGCAATGGTATATGACCCCCCTGCACTCGTCGACAGGCCGCTTCCTCTTGCCGAGCTTGACTTGCGTGGGATGGAGCCACTGTTTCCCCTTGAAGGCCTCGATCCATGTTTGCATGAGGTGTATGTCTGCACACGAATAGGGCATGATACAAAGAATTGACCCGGGGTACATGGCGGCTGAGCTGAACATGTTGGGATTATATATCTGCGACATGATCACGGTCTGGTAAAGAACACCGGCCAGATCAACTAAGGTTCTCTCGCATAAGTCGCTTCTGGCAATGGAAAGCCTGCCGGTTGAGGTGACGATCTCTGCATCTGCCAATATGGCCGTGGGCAGCGACAGCGATATGGTGGTGTCCGAACAGGGAGAGACAAATCGTTTATGTCTTGCACTGACACTGTACCTTGAGATATGGCTTCGACAAGTTTGTGTCCAAGTTGAACGCTGAGGTTCTTGTAAACAACATCGGGCCTTAGTGACAAGTCCTCTGTGATCACTCTGAGACAAGCCTCGAGTTTCTCACCAGGTAGACGAGTTACAGTCTCCCTCTTTATTCTCAGGTGCTCCAATTCACGCGTTCCGCTCACTGGTATCATGTGAACGGGGCAGTTGTTCATCAGTGCGTTGAAAGCCATGGTTGCCCTGTTTAACCTCTCTCTGACAGAGGAGATTGACGTGAGCAGGTGTGTTTTACAGTCGTCCAGGCAGCCAGGCCCCAGAGTGGAACTGTACATGTAGCGGGGCAGGCAGTAGTCTATGATACAGTGAGCCACTAGCTTTCCTGAGCGATTCACCAAGGTGCGGTCTGCGTGGTGTGCTAGCAACACCCTAGAGTTGCGGTAACATTTGTTGAACGGCTGATAGGGGTGGCTTACAAGTTCCCCGTGAGACGAGGGAGTGATCCGGGGCCTTCGTGTCCTTCGTCCAGAACGTCGTGCTCTGATTCGCTCGCGCAACCCTGAGCCATGTCAGAGACTGTGCTCGATTTGGAAAACTTGGCCTCGCACATGAGCGAGCCTCCGAACATGCCCGTGATACACCCTGTTTTTGCCTGCAGGTTCAACGGGTATCTGTAGAAAGCGGCCTCGCAGGGGTTGCACTTGTAATACTCAATGACCTCGACGGGCTTCACAGACAGTCCAGTGATGCGCTTTAGCCAGGTCTTTTCAATTTCCACGTATGAAGTTCTTACACTGGAATTGGCCACTTTCAGTCGGTCCAAGGTTAGTTGACTGAAGTGCTTGTTCTTTGCCGATTTGATGAGACTGCTCCAAGGAAAGAACCCAACTGCCATTTTTGACGCAATAAGTTCTGCCGCTTTGCACATTAGCAGGTCTCGGAGTATGCCTTGTTTGCTCGAGAACATGTGGTTCATGCAATACCCATTTTTGTACAGCATTCTCACTGTTATTCCGCTGCCGCCACCACAACCTCGACCACTGAGTGATCCACACTCGTTTGCCCGCAAGGGCACGAGTCTCGTGGACACAGCAGAGAAACCAGAGTCCAGCTGCAGTGTGACAACGTCTTTGACGCTGTACTCGGTGAGGAATGTGCTAGCTCGATGTAGCTCTAACCACTGCCCGAGATCATCCACGCAGGGTTCCCGCTCGAGGTACAAGATGACATCTCCCGACATGAGCTTGTGCCAGGGGCAGGTGGAAAAACATGACACTTGGTCCGTTTCAAGCTTGATACAGTCTCCCCTGATGACACACGCTATGAATGTGTCTGTGACTGCGGAATCACAAGGCGAGCGCACACTTTTGAAGGCTGACAGCCCCCTGACCTTAACGGAGAGGGACGAGAGATCGCCTTTGTCGTCAAGGTTGTGAGTGAGCGCCACATAGGTCTTCTTAGCGACGTGACAGTATATGGAACAACTGTTTTCGTATTCTAGCTTAACTCTCCTGTCTTTGACAAAGGGTCTGGTGATGTCCAAATATTTTTCAGAGCCAGGCAAGCTAGTCACGTATACAGGGTAGCCTTCCTCAGTGAACGTGCCCTTAGGGTCTCTGACTAGCTTTTGGTGCTTGTTACCGCTGCCTATCATGTACATCCGCATGAGAGTGTCTTCCACCAATGCAGTGTGCACGTAATCCAGAAAGGAAGGCACCTGCTCGCCAGCCCGCTTAAACTTGTCACCCAAAGCTATGCGGGCCTTACTGGCAAACGTCTTGAGGAGGTCATTATCATTCTTCCGAACGAGTGTGTGTTCATCTCCGCTGACTTCAACATCGGTCACTTCGCTCTCAGCCTGGTCCCCTGGTCCATATCCAGTTGACACCATGACACTGTCTGTGTCTCCATAGACAACGGGGCAAGAGTGCTTGTAAAAGGTAGACACGCAGCTGTTTACCACAGAAATCTGTTGCCTACCGTGGCCCGATATGAGAGGTCCACAAGGATAAGGAGCCGTTCCGTAGAAGGAGTTGGCCAGGACTTTACACTCTCCCTCGAGCGTCTTGAAGTACATTTGCTCTGCCTTGCCAATTTCGGGGTCCTTGAGCTTCCTCTTGAACTCGGCTCGCTGGGTGAGATAGTACTCGACCGAAGAAGAGAATATAGCCGGTGCACGGACAAAGCACCCTTGGGCCTGGTCATACTTGAGAATGAGTGAGGCATACTCAAAGCCCTCGGCCTCCCAGTTGTAACATACCCAACCTGATAGATCGTGGCAGAAGTCCACCGGCGGCCAGGGAATTGTTGTCTCTGGCGAGATGTTGAGAGCGCACATTATGGACGGGTACATGCTGGCAAAGTCGAACGCAAGCTCCAGGCCCATTCCGGGTCCTGAATAGTGTAGGCCAGTGAGAGGGTCGCACACAGCTCCCCCTTTCCACTTCACACTGTCATCAGCTTTGAACTTGGGATCCCATCGCAAGCGGCTGTTCAATTGCATACCCAGAGGTCCCGCTTTGACTCTGAGCGTGTCAAGTGTGATCTTGAGCTGAGGGATCTGGACAGAGTGAATGCTCTGCACGAAGCCACCAAACAAGTCCCCTCTTCCATGTACTACAACATCTATATTGAGAGTCGTCCTGCATCTATGGAACAGTGCCGATACAGGGTTGAGGACCTTGGCCAGCCTGGCGCACAACTGCGAGTCAACTAAGTTGTAGACAAGCACGGCAAAGAGACTCTTCCCCCCACTGTTGACCATCTTGTCCATTTTTGAGTAACTGATGTCTGCCAGCTTGTAAAGCTTTCTCGTGTCCTTCAGGGGCTTTCCATGTAGCCTCCTGACCTTGGCAATGACAAAGGGGGCCACGTCGTTCAACTTCATGCTGGTGCATGCAAACTTGATGTCTCTGGTCCCTGCCATCCTGTACAAATCTATGATGTTCATGCCGCAGCTGTTCATCTTGAAGTGGCCCAGCTTTGCCTTCTCTTTGTTGAACTTTTCAATGTGCAAGTATGCCATGTGAAGCTTGTGCTCTGTCATGGTACCGTTTAGCAACACAGTGCCTAGGCTCTTGAGCATCTCCTTGTACATAGCCAGATAACGTACGTTTTCAAACTGGAAGAAAGGGGCCACCATGTCCACGGTCAATGCCCTCGTCACAAAGAGGCCGTACCAGTTTTCCAGTAGCGCTTTGGTTCGTTTCTGGGTGGCTAGGTCGCAGCACTTTGCATAGCTTGATTCTGTGTAGAAATGAACACGCTGCTCAATCACCCTGACATCAAACTCTGCATTGTACACGTAGAGTAGCTCTATCTTGTGCCCGTGTAGAATCGTGATCATTCTTTCAAGGAGTGCAAGTTCACCTGAGCATGGGCAGAATACAATCCTTTTGACATTGTCTATCCCGGCACCCCTGGCCAGTTCATTATCGGCTTCTGGGTTGCGTGACACCTTGCACTTGTTGTAGAGAACTATCAGCCCCTTCCTGTGGTGCTCATGTGAGGTCTTGGGTACATGGGAGTTAAGGATCACAAGAGAGATGCAAGTTACCTCGTGCTGCTGACCTGGCATGTCAGGCGCCAAAGCTGGGATGGAGACTTGTTTACTCTGTGTGGGCAATTGTTTCCTGGCCGCGTTCAGAGTGCAAACCAGCCTATTCCTGTACTCTGTCATGTTGATGACCATTTGCTCTGTGCAGTAGGGGAACTTGTGGGCAAAAGTCTCGCATCGCAGGGACGCATCTCGATACGTTGGATCGAACACAGTTTCGATGTCCAGACACGCAGCCTTGTAGAAATGAGACACGTGTACACTGTCAAAGAGCTTAGCCTCAGCCTCAGAAGTGTCATGATCGTAGATGAGCTCTGACACTGAAAGCTGCTGGTTCACCTTGTTTGCGGGTATGAAATACACCCTCCCAAACATGACATCGGAGCACAGCGCAGGCGTGTTGCCATCTCGAGCAATGTAGTAGCCCTTGTCTGGGCAGAAGTCTCCAAAGGTCAGCGCGCCCCTTACGGTTTCCATGTACTTTTTGGCCAACCATATAGAGGTGAGCGGGAAGACCCAAGCGTTTACTTTTCGCTTAATGTCATCATGGTGAACGTGGATGTGCACTGGCTCAGCGACAAAATGCCTAGTCCAACATTTCCGCACCGTGTCCCAATTCTCTTCCTCACCATCTTCATCGTCTATCAGGTCTAGGTCATATCCAACAACAGGAGCAATGTCAGTGACTTTGAAGTGTACCGTGGTGTAGATGTCACTTTTCTGTGTTGCTTGTAACACCAGTCCTCTACACAAGAGCGCTTCTTCTGGCTTGTGAAACATAACAGATTTGATCATCACCCCGACCAGATTTGGCTGGAGCTCAAGGTTGACAGCTCTGCGTTCGGGGTAGATATTGGGGAAAAGTTCCACGAAAGGCACCGCTTTGTTCATGATTCTGAATCAAGAGACCGTGGGTGTTGTTGTTTGTTACAAGTGTAGTGACATTTCCCCTTCCTTTGACATCTAATGTTTGAGAGCTGGATCACGCTGTATGGGTAGCCTAAATCTAACCAAATGTGAGTTGTCACAATATTCCAGCAAGGAACCAAAGTCCAGCCAAGGTTGGAAAGCCAAGGTTGGAAATCGTAATTGACAACCCGGTCAACCACAACTGTGTCATCCAGTTGCGGGTGAGATAAGGCATTGTCTACACCACCAAGGCTATGATATTGATGTTGACATTTAAAAAGTGTATTGTTATTTTGCTCAGCAAGAATCCTTGGTCACATTCACATTAGCCAAGTCACTGACAAGTTGAGAACATGTGTATGTTTGTGGGCTACATGGGGGTTGATCCTACTTAAAGCTTGCGACCAAAGCTGTGTGTCCAACAGTCCTTGTCTATCCAAGAGGGCTAGTTTGTCCGACAGTGCTAAGTATCCAACGGAGGGCCGTTGTGTGTGTGATCAGACACACAGCCTTGGTCGAGAACATTGGCTTTTCACTGAAAGCTGAAAGGATTTACTGCGAGCATGTCTACCTTTTCACGAATCGGAACCGGCTCAAGCTCACACTCGCTGTCTCCACCATATGCCAGCGATGTACGTGCAGCAGTTCACTCATTCGGGTATGAAGTACAAGGTGTGACTACACCGTACCGGGTACAGTGCTGCTGCACGAACACCATCAAGACTGCTTTGGACAAGTGTCCTTTTTTTTCCACAGTGTATGGGGGAACTGTGCGTAATTTGCTGATTTTGAGATATCCTGATAAAGCGTGGGTGTCTGCCAACTTCCCTTGTAACCTAATGTCTGACAGGGATGTCGTAATTCTGAAACGTACGTCTACTCCCCAACCAGAGTACCCTGTGAGACACATAAGGGCTACCAACGAAGTCTTTGGTGTGATGTTATGCGTACCTAACGGATCTGACGGTTTGCATATACTCAATGTTCGACGGACATCCATGACCCCTTCATGTTTATTAGTGGTGGTGAACCCCAGGAAGACCATAAGGGAGTCATTGCAGGATGATGGTCGGTTCAGCTCACAAACACTAGAGGGTCGCTTCACTCTACTCAAATCAACCAAAACCAACACCTTCATCCCTGTGGATCAACTCGGTCAGGCTCTGCTAAGTGATGCCTCGTATTTTATATGCATCAAACTACCAAGATTGGTTCGGAGGAAATCTAAACTGCTCTCTTTGCTCAAAGGTGTTCCCAACTAACTGTAGACATTGCCAAGTACAGTGTTTCTTGATACCAAACCCTATTATGTTTATGAACCTGAATAAAAGCTTCTTCAGACTTGTTGTTGCAAACTGTGTTTGTGTGTGTGTGTGTTTATTATCAAGTGTCTTGTTGCAACCCGGTATTGTCTGTACGATACGGGTAAGTGTTTTGTTTTGGGATCATGCCTTTGACGCGCAGCAGTGCTTCATCTCTGTGTAGGAAGAGAACTCGGCAAGAGTTGTCTGGTCAGTGTGATGACCCTGCTCATATGAAGATGATAGCAAACTTGAAACGTGAAATCCTAGACCTCAATAGCACACTGAATGCAGAGCGCAAACACAGACTTGAGGCTCTTCATGACAGGACAGCTCTGTGTTCAGCACACTTGATGAAACAAAATGAAGAACAAGACACTGCTGACTCCGCAGCCAAGGCTGTTGACAAGCAGAGTGATGCCCTAAAGCTCACACAGTATGAGCTTGAGCTGTGTAAAAAGGAACTTGATGATACGAGAGTGACTCTCCATGAGGCTTGTGAAGAAAGAGAATGCTTGCGGGTCAAACTGTCAGAGAGCCAGAACAAAGTTGCTGAGAATCATGTCTCGCTCTGTGGACCACTCAAGACCACCAACTCGCTGCACCCACACTTAGACTGGGTAGGGAGACGTTACCTAGCCGTGTCACTCCCTGAAGATCGCATGTTCAAACCTGGTCAGTCTGTAACTCCGGTCGGGGTGTTACAGAAGCTGTTTGAAATGAGGGTTGGTGAAAAACTGGCAACAGGGTTCAGCCTGCTGATAGAGAATATAAACATCATGCTAGCTCAACGAGACCCTGAATGGTACGGGAGACACTTTGGTCTATGTAGAGCGTATGTGCATGGCAACAAATACAAGTCTTCAAGCAAGGTGGACACAGAGGATTTTGCTTGGATGTTGTTTGAGTATGAGGCGCACGCTCCACTGATCGAAGTGATAGCGGGGCTCCTGAATGTTGTTAACAGCACGGGTAAGGGGGGTGTTACGACCACGGCTCTGTGTACAAGCAAGAGCATGTACACCTCGTATGTGACACTGTTCAGAGACACAGTGTCAAAGGCCTATGATGAGTTTGTACATGTGTACGAGAGAGCTCAGAGAGTGCGGGAGGCGCAAGGAGTCGTGTACGTGCCTCTCACAGCAGGCTTGAGTGCTGATCAGAGCAAATGTCAAGACGGTTCCCATTCTGTCAGGAACACAGTCTTGCGCTCCATACTGGAAGGTATTGAAGTCCCCCCTCACATTGGCTGTTCGACAACAAGCGAAGAATTGGACAGGGCCTCGCGTGAAGACCCCTTTGGGTTAGAACAGTCCCTGTCTACATTCATGAAACGTAGGTGTCTACAGGGAAAGGCTAGAACAGAGGAGAGGTTGGTTACTCGGACAAACAACCAGGAGCATTTTCCCTTAAAGCATCCGTATCGCATAGCTTGGCAGTGCCTCTTGAAAAGCGGGTGCTTTTTGATTCACCTTGGCCATGTGATACAGTCACTCTTTAGAGCTGTCAAAGAAGGTTGAAGAGTTGAGGAGAGTTGCATGTTTGTTGTGTGTGTGTGTGTGTGTGTGTGTGTGTGTGTGTAGTTAGTTAGATAGAGAAACAAATATAGACAACCATCCAGAGATGAATTTGCACGCAAAGGACCTGGGAGCTGTGCCGCTGTTGTGCAGCTCTGAGAGTAAGAGACGACGTATGGAAGAGGATGAGGACCTGAAAACAAAAGCACTCTTGGCCATGTCTAGATACTGCCAGGAACAATGGGTGAGGAAAATGGTAAAGCTGCACATGTCCCGAGGCGAGAGTATGAAAGTTGCATTGCTGAGTGGAGATGCCGGCTGTGGCAAGTCGTATGCTATATCACTGCTTGTGAAGAAGCTAAGGAGCTTAAACATCAGTGTGGCTGTGAGCGCCATGACCAATAAGGCAGCAGGCACTCTGATGGAATCCGAGTACTTGGATCGAGTCTACACGTTCCACAAGATGATGGGATTCAACAAGGAACTCTTGGATGACAAGCTGTCACTCAAAGACTTTATACAGAAGTTCAACCGGGTTCACGGGACCGTGGTGTATCACTTCAACACACTTTACCAGTCCGTTTTGCCTCGGAAGCAGGCCGACGCCATTCTTGGCCACTCGTGTAGGCACCCGAGACCAGAGTCGTGCGGCGTGTGCAGTAAAATGTTTGAGCAGCTGAGAGTGGCTGAGAACATGGGGACCCTCTGCCATTCCTTGGGGTGAACGTGCTGATCGTGGACGAGTATGGTCTGATGAATGTGGAGCTGCTGGAGAGAATGTTGGGCTGTCTGGCTCTCTTCTATGGACCCGGCAAGGGTCCGCTGATAGTCTTCTCGGGCAGCGTTTCGCAATTGCAGCCCGTGGGCTCGAACATGCCCATCTGGAGCACTGATCGCTTTGAAAGGCTTCTCTCTTCTTCAACTCCACTCTTTGTCAACAGGCGACAGTTCAAGGACCCGGGTTACGCTGAGGCCGTGACGTACCTTCAGTTCAACATGGTCACTGAAGAGTCTCGGCGCATTTTCAAGAGCCAAGTGTCTGTAAGTGAGCGGGAAGTGCTGGATCCAGGGTATGAACCTGAGAAGCTGCGGATCTTTCACCAGGATGAACAGCAGATTGGGTACACGGCAGCCTACATGAACAAAGTGGGTTCAAAGGCCCAAAAAAAGTTTCTGAGCGTGGCTCGGACCAGCGCGTCCTCCACAGGCCCAAGTGCCTGGTATGAGGTGCTAAAGCAGGCTGCTCAGACTCTACCCAAGTTGTTTTCGGTGCCCAAATACCGTAGAGGGATCCGCTCCACGGAGAGGGATTATCTGAAGGTGGACAGGCTATGGGTAGGTTGCAAGGTGCGCATGATCTGGCACATGGACTGTAACGGTATACAGGTTGAAAACAAGGAGGGATCGGCCTCCCAGCCCAGACTGTGGGGCGGGCAAAGGGGAACACAGAAGCAGCCCCACTCCACCTCTGACTCGGAAGGTGTAGTGCAAGACATTCGCCTCAAGCCAGGTACTCGGTTGACCGTGTTCTACGTGAGGGGGGCTCGCACCGGGACCTTGTACAAGGTCGCTCCTTCTGCATGGCACTACAAGAACTGGAAAGTGACAACACACCCGCTGGCCTGTCTCTTGGCGATGAACACCTACGATTGTCAAGGTTCCACTGTGCATGGGCAAGTGCTCTACCATCCGCCCAAGTATTTTGCCATGTCACCGATAAAGCCCTCGGTGTACGTTGTGCTGACTAGGGTAGTTGAAAGAGGCAATCTCCAAATGACAAACTGTAATTTTGCCGAGAATGTAGGCACTGTGGCCTTTTACGACCCCAGACTGGTGGCTTATCGCAAGAGGGTGGAGATGAGCTATTCATCACCATGCATCTAGTATTCCCTCAAACACCCTAGAGACATCATCATCATCTTCATCATCATCACCATTTGTGTCATGTTCCCAATCCGCCTCATTGACAAAAAAACCAAGACAACAAGCCGAGGGGATGAGCCGGGCTGCTACCTGGCACGAGCTGACACTCGAGGAGTTGCTATGTCTCACCTCGTCCAGGTCTCAAACAGAACTTGCCAATGAGTATGAGAAGAAGCCCAACCGGGTGCAGCTGATGATCACCAGCCAAAGGTCTAGTGAACCTGATCTTGATCATGTGCCACCCCAGGCCAGTGTGCAAGATGATCTCAATTCGTACATTGTGCTAAGGTGGTGCCCTTGGTTTTCACGGACATTCGGTGTGCTCTCCGAGGTAAATCTTAACATGCTCACAGTAAGGTTGCTCAGGCTCAACAGCGACAATGCTCCCATCCACCTGGAACTGGTCACAGCAGTGTTGCTTGTCCTCACGCAGCCCAACGTGCCACACTCTCCAATCTGTCAAGAGCCACGTCGGGCAGAGAGGTTCCTGTTTTGCAGCTGACCAAAAAGTCGCTGTACTAGCGCCTTGTCCAAGATGATTCAACATTCAACTTCGATTGAGCTGCATTGAGTATCACCGATGTCGTCCACAAGACTCTACCAACCAATCCATGGGTACACCCATGCTCTAACCGATCGTCGGACCACGAGTGTGGACGTGCCTTACGGGTGCTACAAATATGACTCGGGTAAGACCTACCTACCTGGTGGTCTGTTCCACTTTGTCGTAGATGCGGATTCATATGTGCCTACTCTGCACGGGCTGAGTGCAGACCTGATTCGGGACCTGAAAGAGGTAGCGGTCTGCGACAGAAGCAGCTCTATTGCACATAGACCTTTTCTGAACACCCCGCACCTGTACGAAGTGGAGCTGATCAACACGGGGCATGACTCTTTAATGCAGGGAGATCGTTTCACAGTGCAGCTACCCAACCAACACGATGTAAATGCTCAACTTGAGGTGATTGGCGACAAAGGTTACAACATGTCTGTGAACAATGGCATCTGGGGAGGACTAGTGGCTACTAGAAAAGTGAATTGTGCGTATGGTGGTGACCCTGTTGAAGAGGTGATACAGTGTCTCAAGCACGAGGACAACGTTGACGTGTTTAACCTGATGTCACCTTACACACCCCAAAGTATACTGTCAATGATGACACTGGTTGCCAATGGTGCCGGTTATCACAACATTGTAGATAATCTGAGACATGCAGCCGCTCATGCCGTGAATGAGGACTTCAACCTAATGGCTATCGGCACCATCGTGGAGGACGAGAGTGTAAAAATGTTTTTAAGGACTGTGGTCGGACTTGCAATGAGCATTGTTGAAAGTGTGCAAGGCTTCGCTGGAGGACAGGTGGTACGAGCCTGCGAAGGTTATAATAACAGCACAATCAAGACAGGTGACAGATTCATGGCTCAGCTCAATATGAACAGATGGCTTTTGTGAACAGTTTGATCGGGGCTCTGTGTTGTTCTGTGTACAACATGTGTGCTTTGTGATAAAATAAAAGGATGTACATATTCAACACGTGTCTTTGAAAATGTTTTATTTCTGTAACAATGATATGGGTACACAAGTATGACACACATACAACGTGTGTGTGTGTGTGTGTATGCGTGTACACACATACACACACAAACAAAAATACACACAAGGGTCAATGTAGTGACTTTGAGACACGCAACGGGTTGTCAAAGGGGATCCTGCTAGTGTTTTTGATCAATTTCATGTGGCTTTTATCAATGTTGCGTTTTGCAGACTTGGCAGCAAACATCTTTGCGTTGTGATAGATGTGAAACGGTGCTGCTTTGGTCTCAGCATTGTTTTGTGCAAGCACGCTCTGGCCAGCTGTGCTTGAGGTGTCCAGGTGCTGGCTGGTCGCCGCGGTTGAGTTATTATCTGGTGCATTGTCAGTTGCACCGTTCTCTTCTTTCCCTAAAGTCATCCACCATTGACAAAAATCTTGTTTGCTGATCATTGGGCGATGAGTGTCTCCCATTTCGAGCCACCAGTCAGGTCGATGTCCGCATAGGCCTTGATGTTTCTGTGTTTCTTCCTTCACTTTGAGAAGGTTCAGCCACCAGTTATCTTTAAGATCATCCATTGCAGCCCATTGCTCGTCACTCAACAAAGGAGCTAGCATTGAAACAGAGTCTAGCAAACCAGAGGATGATGTTCAACAAGACCAGTATGCAAAGGAATACACTAATACCTTGTTCCAGGTAATGCTCCAGTGTAGCAAATTGACCTTGTCTTTGACTAAGTTTTGGCCTGGTGTGAATCGTATTTCTTTTGCCATGTAGCCAGATTGTACCTTTCCTTAGCACCAAACAACACATTTTGTTTGCATAACTGCCCAGTACAGCACGTATGTGGGTGTACCGAATAATAGAGGGGATGTGTATGAAAGGGGAACTAGAGCAAGATGTACCGTGTTGTAGAGGACCATGACTGTCACAAGGCTGCACCAGAATACGGGAGCTGGGTTGTGCTGGTCATGCAGGGTAAATTGTATCTGCTCACTATGTCCAAAACTGTCTTGCTATAGCGCTCCTCGGCACGGTTAGAGGCAGACAGATTTTCCTCTCTGTACAGGGAGAGCACCTCGCCTTTGCAGGTGGTTGCCAGAGCCGAACACTGCAGCTGACCGGCCCTTGCGAGCAGTGTGTTCAGTTCCAGGCATGTGTATGATGCTAAGGATTTGATAGCCGCGAGCAAAAATATAAGCTTATAACCAGAGAGCCAGACAAAGTTTCCTTCTAGTAGACCCCATAGTGCTAAGTCGTAAATGTGTAGACAATGGAAAATAAGAGATAGTGTAACCGAGCCCCTTGGAGTAGTGACATGTGTTCAGCGAGATCGAATCAGTCTGACAAAGCTGATGGTGTTAATCCAGACAAATACGAATGTGGTCCATCTTAATATTGGGAACAGACACGGACCTCGCCTGTCTGAACATTCGAGCCATGATACAACAAGCTCTGTGCTGCCGCAGAATCTGTAGTATAACCAGGTGTAAATATACGTGGCTAAGAAGAAGCTGAGCATGACGACTTTCTGGGATACAGGCACGGTCGACATGGGATCAGCTATCGCTCTGCAGTCACTGCGACCGCTTCGTCTCACTGCGTTCAGCATGCCCGCGATGGCACCGCCGATAAGTGTGAGGCACACCATAAGAGACCACAGGGCACCCAGTAATCCCCATGCAAACAGGTTCCACAGTCTGAGTATGTGCAAAAAGAGGGTGACAGACACCAGTATGATCGAGATAACCTTGACCAGGATGAACAGTACACCCCTGACATGCAGAACTTGCACATAGGTCCGATTGAGCCAGCATACCACGGGTGGTAGGTACAGGGGGTGAACATTTGTGGTAACCATATTGCCATTAGGGAGGCGTGGTAGAGGATCAGGTCCTGCTCGGGTACACAATTTCTGGGTAACATGTCTGGCTCGGCGCGTACAGTGATAGGTGGTATTTTACTTGAACCGTTAAGCTTGATGTACCAGTCTAGCCGAGTCTCCTGTGTCACCGGACAAACCCGAACTAGCATACCTTGACACTGTCTCATGTCCGATTCTAACCATCCTTTGGAACACTGTGTGATTGTAGTAGCGCCACTCACAGAACCCGGTGCACCTGAAGGTGTTCCCGGCCTCTGTGCCGATATGCACGTAGTAGCAGTGTCGACTGTTTTGCAGATGATTGTACAGTTCGTCTTCGGTAGAAACCCATACCAGACCTAGCGTGACACCGGCTTCGTCTCCCAGTATGGTGACGCTGTTGCCCCTTGCGGGTACAGATTTTGCCAGCAGGTACAATTTCAAAGCAGGCGCATCAACATCCCGTGGAACCATCACGTTTTCAACTTCGCCTGTGCGGTAGACCAGGCCCGAGGTCGATGTGATAGCACCCACAAGTTGCAGGACCTGCTTGACCAGGCATGGCCTTGACACAATAGAGTGTAGCACAAACCACAAATGGTCACTGGCAATGGGCACTTTCTTGAGAGCGAGCTCTGTCACGTTGGAAATCACAGTCAGACGGCGCTGCTTTGTCGTTCTGCGGTCATTCGGATCGTGCTGGCCGATCATGTCGTGGAACTGACGGAGCGATTGGTTCCACTCATGGACAAACGTGTGGATAGGGATCGCGGGTATGTACCGCTCCTTTGAGCCAGTGTAGCTGTCTATACACCTCCTGGCCATATGAGAACTACCGGTGACAACGTAGGTGTTGTACAAGTCCACAATCGATGAATATTCTTCTGATCGACTGAAGACATCCATGAGTGTGACACACACGTCACCAACTCGAGGATTGTGTTTGGTCGAGGAGATCAGATCGGAGGAGACGTGCTTGAAGTAAAGATTGCCCAAGGCCAGGTTGTTCCATTGTCCCCTGTACCCGGTGGGCCCCGATGTTATCACGTCGTTATCACAGTGCTCATCGGTCACCAGGTCTATGCTGGTAATTGCATTCCCCCGTGGTTGCACCCTCACGCGTTCCTCATTGAGCATGAAGCATATTGACTTATGTGACATAGTGAGCGGCGGCAGTGGAGTCTTGGTGACGGGTGTATTATTTGGTGAAAACGTATGTGTCGTTAGTGGCTCACATGACAACCTGTAAAGCCTCTATAACACGGTGCCTGGGTAAGAACACCTTAAAGGTAGCATGCTGACTCTTGCTGACTCTTTAAGACTATATTTTATCCTGTACACACACACACACACACACACACACACACACAATACACAATAACACACACACAATACACACACACACACACACAAGTTGTGATCCTCACACCACCTTTGCAACAACTGCTGAGATAAACTCTCCCACAGATGTAGAAGTTGTAGGAGAGCTGTCACTCCCCGATGGTACCAAGTATCCAGCCTGTTGTTTTTTTGTGACTACTGTGTTGGACTGCTGTGCCGTTGGTTGCTGGTTGATACACATTGATGGTGCGGACCCCTGATCGTCTTCAGTGTCCATCATGACCACGTCACTGATGCTATTCTCTTCATTGGAGCGGCTTGTTCTGCTGTTTGAGATCTGCTTCGTGAGCTTGCGTAGTTCATTCATCAACTGCGAGATGCCGACAGGATCCTGATTTTCCTTGGCACGCACACGCTTATACGGGGTGCCCCTGGCCAAACTCTGCAATGTTTCCAAATTGGATCGAGTAGACGTGGACTCCTCAGACGTCGAGCTGCACTGTTGTTCTAGTATCACGTCCCTTATGCTAGCCTTGATCGAATCAAGCATCCTCTCATGCTCCTTTTGTGTTGCTGCCTGTCGCTCAGATTCCTCCCTGTTGTACTCCATGGCTATCATTTTCCTGTGCTCGTCGGTCAGAGTCCCGCTCTGAAATGGGCTCTCTGCAGGAGTCGGCATGGTGAATGGGGTTGGCCGGGTGAAAGTCCCCAATGCGGTCTGCTGCTGTTGCGGCTGCTGCTGCTGATTCCACATGTTTTGGGCTTGGGGCTGTGTAAGTTGTTGCAGCAATGGGGCCAAGTACATTAAACTGTGTAAGGGTTGTAGCTGCGCTTGCCACTCTTGATATGGCTGAGGCTGCTGCTGTGGAGGCTGCTGCTGTGGAGGCTGCTGCTGTGGAGGCTGCTGCATCAGCTTGATCAGTGTGTCAATTTGCGTCGGAGAAGCTGCCATAGTGTCTGCCATGTGTTCAGAATTGGATGCTAAAGTGTTAGTATCTTTGTCAGCAGGTCTAATACCGGCACAGAGTTTAGTCTTTACCCCGGTACGTCTGGTGAAATCCTTAGCTCCTTGCACCGTGAACAGCGTGTCTGGATCATCGGGGAAGTTCACTCGCTGAGTTAGTACACTAGTCTGAACCTTCATGGCCTCTATCACATCCTTGAGCGCCTGCACCAGTGCCGCCTGGTCCAGCACGGCTGTAGCCAGGGATTTAACAGTGTCTGTGAGTGCCTCTGCACTCTCCTTTGACACATCATCAGAATGGGCTTCGGTCAGGGGGCTGTTCACAACCCCAGTGTCACTTTCATTCATGTCGAGTCCTGCGGCGAGGACCGAGTCTTTGAGTGTGGAAAAGCCCATTCTGGTCATAAGCTGGGCTATATCCTTTCCTGTTCCCATTGTGCAAAAGCAACCCGGTCTCATTGGCACGGTGACCAAACTACATTCTTGGGTGACAGGGCCGCTCTCATTGTCTCCCACTGTGCCCAAGCTGAAGCCCATGTTGATCTCTGACTCCATGATGCTCTTGGTGTACTCACTGTCGTCGCATGCAACACAGCAGTACAGAAAGGTTTTCTCTGCAGACCTACTGTGAACGTGCCAGTAACACTTGACTCGACCAATGTTCCTCTTGTCGTTGTGTAAGAATATAGCCTTACCGGGTTGAGGGTGACACGCTCCGGAGAATGACATGTCATTCCCCAAAATGAAATCCTTCCTTGACTCGGGATACACCTCGTCTTGTGCCAGGCCATATACACAACACAGCCCAACCAGGAACGTGGTACTCCCGCTTGCGACAATGTTGGCCAAGGCTTCTGCGTAGTCTTCATCTTTGGTGCCGTAACACTCTGGGCAGAATGTTGGCACAAAGAGAGACTGGTCCGAACGCAGAGGCCCGCCAGGGTAGTTGTATCTATCGGCATAGTCAACAAGAGTCATGCTGGTCATGTTCACAACGGCTCTCTTGGTGTCCGCCTTGGACACTTTTACAAACGCACACTGATCATTCGTGCAGAACACGGGTCCTACTCTGGATGAGCGGCTCACCAATGGGCTTACACTGTGCAAAGTCATTGTCGCAGCAGTCAGGAGTTGGGACTCTCAGGAGCACTGGATTTTGAACGTATGGCGTTGAAAATCAGATTGTCGCCCCAGACAAATTCCTTATCAAACTCGATCAGCTTCTGGAGGACGAGGCCAGAGATGTGTGTTACGTTCTCCACCGCGCAACAGGGCGGTGTGGCGTTGAACGGTACGCGGTGACTCTCGCCTGTCGTTTGAGTGCGCGTGAGCTCTGCTATCAATTCGGCCAACACAACAGTGTCTGTGACGTTCATGCCAAATATCCCCTGTAAGTACATCCTATTCGTAAAGCCATCAAAGTCGCTCTCTTGCACAGACAAATCATATTTGCACCATTTACACTGTGCTCTGTTTACTATAGCAACTAGATGCGTAGAACTCGTGCGGAATACACAGTGGCTGTCCCAACCTAAGCCGAAACATGAGGTCAGAAGTCCTCCGCTCACGGTGTATTGACCACACTCGATAAATCCAGCCACAGCCTTGGAAACGTCTCCACGTTTAGCCACAGAAGCCAGGGACGACCGAATGTGGTTTGTGCTCAACGTCTTGTTCTTTGTGGCCTTCTGTCTCTCGGCGGCTGTCGCCATCACATGAAGGTGTTCTTGAAGGTAACCTTGCCAAGATACAACTCAGGTACAAGAGGGCAGAAGCGACCCGTAGGCTACCACCTGAGTGATTAGCCTCCGGGTAAGACCCCAAGTTCTGCTGTCAGCTGCAGTCGCAATCGGGTTTCACGGGAAAACATGCAAGCGGCCCTTTCTGTTAGTAATCCTAACAGACCTTGCACACAGGCTTCCACGTCCTCAGACGATGGAACTCTTGCCACGCAAGATTTGTCAAAGCGAGGCTATTGCCCAAACATGGCCTCGGACCCTATATTCCACATGTTCCCAGCGCCCGGGGAGCAAGGGGACCAGGAGGTGTACAAGCTCAGCGAACACGATCGCTTCATACAAAAGCAGTACCCAATGCTGTACATGAACCTCAACGCGCACGAGCATCCCTCAATAATCGACGTGCAGTACGAAGATGGGAGCACCAGCTGTCCCTGTGTAAATTGGACAGGAACACCTTGGACTCAATGAAAGTGCTCAAGCCCCACGAGGTTAAAGGCTACCTCGACTCCTACGATCACAGATTCACAGAGGAGCAAGTCAACGTACATCTGGCCCACAGCGTGAGGGATGAGAATGTCATTGGGGTGATACAGAACATGTCTGTGGACCTGATTAGCAAATCTTACTCGCTGGCAAACAAGGCTTCTCTTCGCATCATGAACCGCTTAAGAACGCACATGGGTAGACCGCTTTTTTTACCTGACCAGGATGTTGCTAAGGTTCACAGTGATGCTGTTAAACAGTTCATAGCTCTTGCGTCTACGTGTCAGACATTGATGAAATACAAGCACAACGAGAACGAACGTGTGTCCGCAACTAATCCTCTGTTGTAATCATTTCAGAAATAACGTTACCCTAACCTTTTTTTTTTTGCAAGACCAAGGCTACAATTGTAGTTTCCAAGCAGTGTCATTCCATCAACACCCACCACCACATACAGTGCATCAGCAGTGTGCAAACACATACGCACACACAAACACACGCACGCAGGATGTTCCCGATCCTGCCACTCTTGTGGCTCCCGCAATTAATGGGCTCGCCGGTGGACAACAACAAGCCTTACGGGTATGCTCCTATGTTTGGATCAACGTTGACACATGCAACAGAGGCTGGTGTCAGGGCAGCAGCAGCTGTGGATTCGCATTAGCCGTAGGCGAGTACAACCGCATGAGCGACATGTGCACCGACTACTGCCCGGGGACAATCAATGCTCACTGGAGGCCCTCGCAAGATTGGCCTGCCGAGAAGTACAAGAATGAAGGCTCCTTCCTCGGGGCATACGTGAAGAAGCTGGACAGAGGGTCCTGTTTCACGGTGCCCGGAGGCTTCAAGTGTTCGGACCGTGTTGTTCGGGAAACACCCTTGAATAGAATATCAATTTGGCTCCACGCCACGCCTCGCAACAGAGACTATTACTTTGGCAAGGACCCCATGGCTGATTGCGGACCTGGACCTCAGTGTGCGAGCTACAAGCTGTTGCGGAGGACGTTGCAAGCGACCAATGACACCAGAACGTGGCCTGTGACCGACGATGTGCTTGCGATCCGAAACTCACCCTATGCCTGTGTGCTCTCCTACGTAGGCCTCGGAGACTCAGAGTCCATTGGCACCTGTTACGCGCAACTAGGGGACAACTGCTTCTGGTCCGAACATGTTACGTTTTGTGTAGGTGACAACTCCAGAAGCTCTATACTGGGCATAACCAATGCAGATGGTTCCGCTTCGGCACCGATTGCCATGTGCGAGATCTCAAGCTCCTCGAGTCTAAGGGATAATGACCCCGCAAACAAACCCACTGCAACCGAGATAAGGGACTTTCTCTTGCCCTCATCTTGTGATGCCGCAATAGTGTCTTTGGACCGAGCTGTATACAACTCAAACTATCTCTCTGTAAATCTCAACATGACCACATTTCAGACCGTGTCCGAAGCGGGCCATGTCATCATGAGTGTCCCCTTTGATGAGTGTTCTGTCCCCTTATCAAACGCCAAATTCCCCGCATTCATCAGCGACGTTGCCAAAACACTAGCAAAGTTGAGAGTGTCCACATATTCAACCGCCATCATGCTGGACGCGACAGATTGGGGAACAGCCAAGTGCTCTCGTGCAAACTGGCAAGACATGAGTTTCACCAGGATTGCTGCGGATCTCGCCTCGGCTCTGATCATAGAGGGGGTGTATAAACTCTTCCTCAGGTTGCCCCATTCCCACAGACTCTTGAGTACCATTGACTTTTCCCAGTTGCGCGCATTCGACGCTTTCGTCACGCCCAAGGGTTTGGTCAACATGAACAGCAAGGGACACTGTCAAAATATGTGGGTGTCCAGTAGCGGATCCAAGTCCCCGGAGGGCCTTATGTCATACCTCTTGGCTCTGCTCAGGCAAGGTATCACAGCCAACAAGGTGATCGTAACGTTGTCTCTCACTGGCGGCGTGAAGATAAGCCAGCTCGAACCTCAAGGTAAGGAGCAAGCCAAGTTCATAGGCGAACTTACCTTGGCCGACATGGAAACCAACACAGTGTTAAACTGTGAAGAGGACCCCAACACAAAGTGCTGCTCTGGGTCCAGTGTCTCTGTCTGGGCTAGGGACACGATGGTGAACATCACAGTGACCTCCACCTCATTTGAGATGCTCAAGCAGTTTCCCGAGTTGGTAGCAGTGTCGTTTGGCATCAACCAGTTTGTCGTAGCTCCGGTGGATTCGGATTTCAAGCGAGGCATTAGATCTAACACCCCTGCGCTACTGGGTATCACGTCGGCCGTACACAGGCTTAGGGACTGGAAGAAGGAGCAGATGGCGGCGGGCATATCCACAGAGACACTTGGGTTGCACGGGAGAATGAGGCGCGCCGTGTCAGAACTTGACAACCCAGGTGTGCTGCAGTTTACCGACATTGTCAACCCCCACGAAACACAGTACAAAGACCCTGCCTCAGGCTCCAAGAACTGCCTGGACCCACAGTACAACATAGGCGTGGGTTTTACGATTGTGTGTCCCGGACTCATAGCCATTCACGGGGCACTTGGCGTATTCAAGGAGCCCCATGTCGAGATGTACAGCACTAGCTACGATAAAATCTACATAGTCAATTTGCACACGCTTGAGTCGTGCACCCCCGGAGAACCTAGCAAAGGGCCAAATCGTCCACAAGGCTGCCTCAGATTGCAGTCAATGTCAACACCATGAGCCCCACCACGGACCGCAACCACTACATGGTAGGCCTCCTCGATTCCACAGCACTAGTGGAGTACGCACCTGCCGTTGACAAAGTGTGTGCCGTGCACAACACCGGGGAGACCTCACTCCGCATGAACGTGGTCCAAGTGGACAACAGTTATGCGCTTGACAAACCTATGGTCGAGGCCAGCCACGGGGTGATAGTGAAACCAGTTGAGGCGCTGTATTTCGTGTCTAACTTCACCCCGGGCATAGACTACATCAACCTGAACGTGAGCTGCGTCAGTTACGACGTGAGTGCTCTACGTCCCTGTTTGATTGCAATATGCGGAGGTGACAGTGGTTGCAGGAAGGACTATGGGAGGCTCTGCAATTTGGCACACGAGATCATCAACGACGCTCGCAGAGCCGAACAGATGATGATGGAAGGTCTTGAGGACTTGGCTGTGCAGGAGACCAAGGCCAAGATGTACGAGCTGCCTGACAACGCGCCCTTCCCGTGGCTGGACAAGCCCCAACATGGCCATGCCAGACGCAAGCGGTTTCTCGGCATGTTGACAGGCGCCGCAGCCTTGGGGCTAGCGTGGCACGTTTCCAACAGGGTGGACAAGTTGGAGGCCCAGACAGACTCCCTTAAGAATACGCTAGTCGATGTGTCGAGCCGACTTGTCGAAGTGAGCGGCAAACTCAACGAGAACATAGCCCTGGTTAATGGCAGGATTGACGAGCAGGAGAAGAAGATACAGAAGAACAATGATATTGTCAACAGCAACTTTGCCATGATGAGGGACGCCATGATGAGAAACACGGAGGTGGCATTGCGTGACACCAACGTCAAGTTCTCAGTCATGGCAAGCTATCAGATGTGGTACGCTCAGATGCAGAGTGTGACCCATCAGCTGACGCAGGCCGCGATGTACACCAAGTTTATGGCCAGAGGAGTGGAAAACTGCCTGAGGCAGGTCGCGTCAAAGCGTTCGGGGAGCTGCCCCAGTGGCATGACTGTTATGCGTGATCACCCTGGGCTGGCAGATTTCCCAACCGTGGGCACAGCTCTGTACAAAGACAGAAAGCTTTTCATAGTACACTCTGTCCCCGGGACCGTTGAGCAGAAAGTAGTCAGAGGGCTCATACCCATGCCCAGGATGAGCACGGATGGAGTCCCGTGCTGGCCCGACTACAAGGTGTGGCTGATCGACGGCGAGTATTACGAGCCGTCTGAGTGTCACGGCAAGTACTGTCATAAGCCCGAGCGTCACGACAGGTACCAGAGATGTGTGAAGAGCCCCCACGAGTGTAAAACAGTGTGTTCACCTTGTCACCGTGGTATTTGCTACCAGGACAGGAAAGTCACTTGGATGGAGGGTTCTGCCGCGGTAGAGATTGCGTCTCCGCCACTCAAACCGTTCTCGAGACTGCACATATCCGACGGACCCGTGTCTTTCTCAGATCTGTTGAAAAACAGCATCCCGGGAATACCCGAAATGGAGTTACTCCAGGCCATAAACACCAGCGTGAAGCTCATCAACGTGCAAGGAGACTTGGAGAACATTACAAGGAGCATACAAGAGTTTGACAAGCACTATGATGAGATTACCGCTAGCAGGGTCACTTTTGGCGGATGGCTTTCAGGGTTCGCCAGCGACATTGCCCTCTGGACTTCTGTGACTATACTCATGGCGTGGTGCACTGCACTCTCCGCGGGGATTGCCTACATGTATTTCTGTGGAGGTGGTGGAGCGGGAAGAGAGGTTGTGTTCTCCAACAACAAGAGACGGCCTAAGATTTTATAGACACTCCTAAAATGTGTACACAGGTGTAGTACTGGACATTTGGATTTATGTGCGTTGTGTATGTGTCTTGTGTTTGTAGTGATATGGAATCATGGGAAACAGTGGATTCTGATGTAATAAATATATTCATATATGCAATATGTACATATAAATGTACACTTATTGATTGTAAAGTCCTCCTAAGGGTCTACAAAAAGGTTGTGACTCTGGTTGGAGCTATGTGTAGTATGAACAGGAGGATTTATGTTGCTGTTTTGCAGCAGTTCATTGTGCCTTTTAAGTACCTTGTACAAATAAACACAAGTAAGAAAGTAATGTACTGGACTCACTTTTTATTTCGGAATATTGTTGTCAAGTGTTCACTGTCTAGGTATTGCTGAAACAACCATATGTCTTGGAAAGATTGGTCTGTTAAATGTTGAACCGATATGCGATTGAGTAGAAAGGAAAATATTATTCCAAGCCCTCAAATGCATAGCGGTAGTTTGCCATGATTGGATACAAAGCCGTTGTGTAATTGGGTATAAATTCAATGGAATTCTGGTGAACCACACAAAGTCTCTGATTGCCAGAGAACAAACATACAAGATGGAACTGACGTCAAAGTTCAAATTGGCCAACTATCTGAAAACAAAAGTGGGCGCATTTGCCACTGTGCTCGATGCTATACGAGCCAACAAGACTCTGCCTCCGGCTGAAGACAAGATTGCTGATGTGCTTAAGAAGTACGGTTCGGACAAGCTCCTAAAACACCCTGAGACTCTGGTCCATGGGATGTATTGCTATCTGGGTAAAGATGTCACATGGAATTTTCTGCTTGGTGCATTCCGAATGGACAATCCCGATTACCCTGTTCTTGACACGATAAATCTCTATGCACACAGTCTGGAAAAGTTTAAGAAATATGACCAGTGTGACAACAGCAAGATGAAAAATGTCATTTGGGATGCACTGTTGCACATAAGGAAATCCGAACTGGAAAGGGTGAAACTGTTGCTCTCGTGGGAGATCTTCAAGGATTACGGTTACATTTACTTTGGAAATATCGAGATAGCTAGCCCCTGCCACCTAACCGAGCAGATAGTCACCTGGTACTCTGACCATGCGGCGTATGTGATGATGCTGATATTCAATCAAATCCAGCGTGAGGATCTGGTGGAGAAACTGACCATTGCTGCCATGGCCACGGACCGAGAACGGCGCGAGACCAAAGCAATGTCGGATGAGGAGAAGAGAGGAAGCACACCACCATAGACCCAGGATGTTCTGTCTCTCTGTGGATGAGCTGGTGTAGAAATTCTACCCGACGTGTCTAGTGTTGTTGCATATTTAAGAATACTATAGCTATGAATGACCCATTGAGAATTTACACAATTTGACAACCAGCAACCAGCACAGAGCATCTGCAGACCAGAGAATAAACACACAAAATGGGACTGACACTGATGTTCAAATTGGCCAACTACCTGATGAAAATGAAAAATGACGCATTTGCCACCATGTTTGCAGATATGCAAAACCACAAGACTCTGGACGAGACAGGCCAGCTTGCCCTCCTGCTTGAGGAGAGCGACGCCGCCACCTTGCTGAAATACCCTGAGACTCTGGTCATTTGGATGCAGTGTCATCTCGGTGACAATGTCACATTGAAAATTCTGACTGGCATACTCCAAACGCACATGCCTGATTTCAACATCACCCATCTCCATGCATGCAGTCTGACAAAGCTTGGAAAGTATAAGCGGTGTAACAACAGCAAGATAGAAAAGGTCGTCCTGGATGCGCTATCGGGCCTGAGGGAAGTCGAGCTGGAACGAGTGAAACTGTTGCTCTTGTGGGGGATTGACACTGACTATGAACACATTTCCCTAGGAAGCGTCGAGAATTGGAGCCCCCTCCGCCTGACCTTGCGGATATTCTCCACTTACTCTGAGCACACAGCTTGGGTGATAATGAGTCTGATATTCACGCAAATCCAGCGTCCGGACCTGGTAGAGCAACTGACCAGCGCTGCTGCCTTCAGAGCTCCTCTGCAGACCAAAGGGGAAACACACAAAATTGGATTGACACGGATGTTCAAAATGGTCAACTACCTAATGAGAAAAAAGGCTGCCTTTGCCGCTGTAGTCACAAACATACAAGCCCATAAGGCCCTGCCATTGGACAGCATAGACCAGCTTGCTCTCATGTTTAAGGAGTGCGGTGCAGACACCCTTCTGAAACACCCTGAGGCTCTGGTCAGTGGGGCAAGTTGCTATCTGGGTCACGATGTCACATGGAGCATTTTGCTTGGCATATTAAAAATGCACATGTCCGACTTCAGTGTTACCGATCTCTGTGAACACGGTCTGGAAAAGCTTGAGAAGTATGACCATTGTAATGACAGCAAAATTAAAAGGTCGTCCTGGATGCACTTTTGAACCTAAGGGAATGTGATCTGGACCGAGTGAAAATGTTGCTGTCATGGGAGATCATCATGAATTATGGTCACATCCGCCTGGCCCATATTGAACACTCAAGTCCACACCTTCTAACAGAGCAGATATTCTCCGGACACTCTGAACACGCGGCATATCTGATGACTCTGATATTTACTCAAATCCAGCGTCAGGATCTGGTGGAGAAACTGGCTGCTGCCATGACCCCCGGTACTGTGCAACCAATGCGATCCCAGATGAGGCACGGCAAGAAAGCACTCCACCTTAGACCTAGGTGATGTTCTGTCTGTGGTTGAGCTATAAAAGAAATGGAAATTTTGTCCCCATGTGTCTACAGATACTGTTTGTTTTTAAAACCTTTGTTGAATAAAGACCCGTTCCTGTGAATGAAAATTGTTTTTGTCAAGTGTTCATTGTCAATGAGGTATACCTGAGAACAACCATATATCTTGCATGATCATTGAACTGTTAAATATTAATTGCAATGCGATCAAGTGGGCAGGGGGGACACGTTAGTCTAAACTCTTTTGTCATGCAAGTCTCCACCATGGTGGGTGACAAAGTAGTCACGTACTACTGGTGGATCAACGCGTGGGGTGATTGGCTCAAGATCACCAAGATAACGGTGGCTTCGTTGGTGTTTGTGTTCAGTCAGACTTTCGGGTCCACAGTCATGCCTTTACACCCATGTGTATGGTCCCACAACTTGCTCTCTGGAAGAGACTAGGTCTGATGTGACCGAGGAACATGTCACCCCGGCGAGACATGTTTCGGTGATTGGAGATGCAAGGGTGGAGTGAGTGCAACTTACACAGATTCCTACATGGTACAAAGACGCCGCAATGTGGTTCTATTTGTCTAATGTCAAATCTACGTTTCAACAGAAGCCAAAAGACGAAACACAGACGTGTGACAACCGCTGGGATGTGAAGGTTTCGCACAGTCCGTAATCTAAGAGAACATTCACTACAACAATGCGTGTGTGGAATGTGCAATACATAGACCCATGTGTGCATGTGTCCTCGATGTATCAGAGACAAGAAAGAAAGATACCTGTCTGTTAAAGCTTTTGAAATCTTTATTTGCAAAGAAACATTATATACATCACACATTCATACTGTGATCTCAGGCAAACTCACGTATCTTTTATCTCTTTTACATACTACAATGATGTAGTGCAAGCCATACACAAACAAAATGATAGTCAATAGCATAAGCACAGCCGTGCTCCATGTGCACAAGTCTCCGTTGGCAGTGACTGAATGGTTATATGTGGTGTTTGTGAATCTCGTGTCTACAATTGCAGCCATGATCCTCTTCAATCCACAGACTCTAAGTCTGTGAGCCGTGTAATCGACAGCGTCAGTTGTAGAATTCGTTCAGCAGCTGCACTCCTTGCAGCCTTCTTTGAGGTCCCGTAACCTGAAAGTATTGGTAGGATATAGGGTTTGGATTTGTATATATATATATATATATATATATATATATATATATATATATATATATATATATATATATATATATATATATATATATATATAAAACACCCACCTGTCAGACATATGTGAATTTCACCATCCTGTGTCAAAACGATCAGACGGCCACAGCAGATGTGGTTAGGCTGTGCGTCCAGATAGGTGTACCATGGTGCAGGCCACTTCTTCCTCAGACACAATTCCTAGGAAACAAAGCATGCAGCGTGTCAAGTATACCCATTGGGTTTCTATAAATGAGCCATATGTACGAAATGACGACTTACCTGTAACTTGGCAACGGTATTCCTTGACCCTGGCTCGACTCTGCTTTGTGTCTCAGAATCACTTGTGGGTGTGTAACGGTTATGATGTGACCCGATCATTTCTAGCAGAGCTGGTGGAACGTTCTTCAGCTGTCATAGGATACAATAAGTGCAGCATGTCAAAGTATTCCGATTGTATTTACATAAATTACACAGTGTGTCCAAGACAACCAAGTACTTGCAGCATGCTAAAGCTTACCAAACATGCCTGTGCAGCCTGAGCTTTGGCTTCGTTCTCCGTTTTGCCAGTGCCCGTAGCTTCCGCTTGCTTTTCAGGTTGATCGCTACGGGTGAGCTTGACTTGGACCGTGAAAGTGTGATCATGCTGTGTTACCTCAGAACTCAGTGTGTGGTATTCCACGGTGCACTTCTCGTTCTCAGCATATTTCTCTAACAGGCTGCACCAGGTAACAGACATGATTCTGTGAGAAGACCCCCCGTTATAGTCACTTGTACTCAAGACACTCTTATAAGTCCACTCAAACAGCTCCGCCTCATGTGCTTGGATGGCTACGTGTGATGGGACACAGAGTTGTGCTAGGATCGCCTGGCCTTAGTCGGATGAACAAACAGAGCTCAGATGTTTCAACCCCTCGTGGGTGTACACAGTCTTAGCAGCCTAACAACAGTTCCAGTCTATCTCAGCACAGAGGTTTGGCTAGAATGGAGTACATTCAATCCTTGTCAGATGGGGATGTCTGCATAACTGCTTTAGAAATGTGTCTCAAGAAATGGAAACTGTTGTGTACCCAAGAGTCTTTTATTTACACATCACCATGCAATACAAGCTTGTTCGTTGTGACGGTTAACACATTATGTGTTGAACCCTGGCCTTGACATGTACCATTAGCTATATGAACAAACCTATTGCTTGGTGCATTGTATTGTCCTTTGAATGGCACCTTTCCAAAGTTCTATATGTAGGAGTCCTCCCCGTCTGGTTTGACAGCTACCAAAAAGTAACTTCTCACATCTTTCTGTTTGTGTACAATGATAGTATAGACTGTCCCTTTCCGCTCATCCTCGCCGTACACTTCGTGATCCCCGCCTGGTGTCCAACAAATGAACAAGGTGCATTGCAGGTGTTTTGCGAACCGTTCCATTTCTTGGCAATGGCATTTACTTTGTGTGATTTCAGAGCAAGCTGCCATCTACTCCTCTGTAGCTTGTAACACGTTCAATAGAGTACCAAGAGGGTCCAGATGTCCCAACCCGAGTATCTTGAGATCCCCGTGTGCACCGAGCAATTTTGCAATGTAATTGGGAATCGGCGTCCCGACATGTGTGGCATTAGGACAAAGTTCAATGTTGTTCATCTGCAGTCAGAGCATCTTGAGACCGAGTGACTACAAAGGGGGGCTTCCTTGCATTGTCATGACTTCAAACCAGTGCAGCGTGTTAGGGGAAGTTGGAGTCAATGTCATCTGTAACGATGAACCTGAACAGCAAGCAGAAGCTACGGACACTGGCAAAATGGAGACAGCAGCCAAAGCAAACGACTATATATCTTGGTATGATCTTTGAACTGTTGTATGTTAATTGTGATGCGATCGAGTGGAAGGGGAAACATGTTAGTCTAAACTCTTTTGTCATCTAAGTCTCCACTATGGCGGGTCACAAAGAAGACAATTACTTCCACAGTAATTATTGGCGGCTAAGCGCTTGGGACAATTGGCTCAAGATCACCATGATAACGATGGCTCCGTTGGTGATTGTGTTCGGTTTGGCGCTGATCACACACAGGATCTATAGCACTCGCGTGTCTCATATTTACAAACCACATTTGGGTCCACATTCATGCCTGTACACCCCTGTGTATGGTCCCACAACTTGCGCTTTGGAAGAAACAAGGTGTGATGTGACCAACAACCCAGACAAGTAACATGTCATCATCAGAGATGCAAAGAGGGGTAAGTGTAACTCACACAGATTCCCACATACTACTAGGGTGCCAGACTGCAGTTCTATTTTTCTAATGTCATATCTGCATTTCAGCAGAACCTGAAAATGAAGACACCCTCGTGTGACAACTGAACCCATGGGATGTGAAGGTTCCGCTCAGTCCGTAACCTGAGCGAGCAGTTTGACTTTAACGACAACAATGTGTGTATGGAAAATGCAGTGCATAGACCCAAGTGTACCCTGTCCTCAATGTGTCAGAGACAATAAAGGAAAATGTCTGTTATTTTAAGTTTTTTCAAATGTTTATTTGCAAAAGAACAGTTGTACACATTGTAAATTCATACTGTGATCTCAGGCAAACTCATATATCTTCTCTTTCTTGTACACAGCACATTGATGTAGTACAAGCCATGCACAAACAAGATGACAGTCATTAACACAAGCACAGCCATGCTCCATGTGCACAATTCTCCGTTGGCTATAATTGAATGGTGATACGTGGTGTTAGTGTAGCTCGTGTCTACAATCGCAGCCATGATCCTCTTCAATCCACAGACTCTAGGTCTGTGAGCCGTAGAATTGACAGTGTGAGTTGTAGAATTTTTTCAGCAGCTGATCTCTTTGCAGCCATCTTCAAGGTCCCGTAAGCATAATTTTGGCCATAGTCAGTTGAAAAAAAAGAGTTTGCATGTTTCAAAGCCTAGTGGGTGTATACAGTATAAGCAGCTGGACAGCAATCCCAGGCTGTCTCAGCACAGAGGTTTGGTTGGAGTGGAGTACATCCACAACGCTCCTTGTCAGATGGGGTAGTGTGCACAAATGCAATAGAAAAAGACTGTTGAATCAATGTTGTGTGCATTAATAAAAGAAAACCTTTGTGTATCCCAAGAGTGTTTTATTTACACATCACCATGCAATACAAGGTCATTCGTTGTGACGGTTACCACATTATGTGTTGTTGAACTCGGGCCTTGACATAAACCATCTGCTATATGAACAAAAGTATCACTTGGTGCATTGTACTGTCCTTTGAATGGCAGCTTGCCAACATTGTATATGTAAAAGTTCTCTCCCTCTGGTTTGACAACTGCCAAATAATATCTTCTCACGTCTTTTACCTTGTGTACAATGATAGTATAGACTGCTTCTTTCTGTTCAACATTGCCGTACACCTCATGATGCCCACTTGGTGTCCAGCAAATGAACAAGGTACATTGCAGTCTGTTTGAGAACCATTCCATTTCTTGGCAATGGCATTTGTCTTGTGTGATTTCACAGCAAGCCGTGATCTCCTCCTCTGCAGCTTGTAACACCTTCAATAGAGTAACAAGAGGTCCCAGATGTCCTAACTGAAGTATCTTGACATCCCCGTGTGAACCGAGTGATTTCGCAATATAACTGGGAATCTGCGTCCAGACATGTGTGGCATTAGCACGGAGTTCTATGTCAAAGCTGGCGACGTTATTGTGCTCCGTGTGCCTTTTAATGTCAAGGGAACACATTCCCTGGTTGCAATTTTCCTCCGTCTTTGGTAGCTTAGTTTCGTCAGGACTGAAATCTTCGGGACTCGCACATTCCATCTTTATTGTCAATCCCTGGGACAGTGTGGTATTTCCCGGGGTGACCGTTGCCCGTCTTCTTTTGTGTGCAAATTTCTTTGGCCTGGGACTCACATTCAAGTGTCTGTGCTCCACATTGAGATATTGTATTTTGTCACTTATCACCTTCTCATAAGACGTAAACATGTCACCTGTGCTTGTCAAAACCTCCATGTAATTTTCAGAATCATGGCTGGTGTATTCGGTGTCGCACTTAACACACATTCGCTTCATTAGCATGTCCCCGATCCTGTCAACCGACGCATCCCTCTGAGCCAAGATTGTAGACAACAAGGATTCCCAACTGTCAACCACGTTAACACCCAAGAAGTCACACAGGGAAGACAGTACACGCTTACACTTGGCCAATCTCTCTATCTCATTGGTAAGCATGACATGTTCCTCTTTGCAGGTTTCCAACGCCATGTGGAGACCTTTGTCATTTTCCTCGCCTTTGGTTATTCTGCACTGAAGTGCGGCGATAACACTTTGCTGCTCAGAGAGTTTTGATTGTAGTTCACGAGTTTGGCATTGAGCATCAGCATGCGCTTTGGTGTGCCTATGCACTGCCTCTTGCCTGGCACACTCTAGCTCTGCCATATCCCATGTCAGTTTCTCATTGTGCGCTGTAAGGCCAGCAATCTGGTGTTCGAGGCCGTCTTGCTCCTTCACGTGGTCCTCTTTCACACAAGACAATGTCATCTCTCCTTCTCTAAGCTGACGGCGTACTTCATCAAGCGCCTGGTTCAATTGATCTTTCTCACGCTCGTGAGCTAATACAATTTCGGCAATGTTAAGTTTAAGTTCTTCACACTTGTCCTGAGATTGCTTATGTGCCTCGTTCAAGTGGTTAAAGCGTGCCCCAGTAATTTTTAACATGTTCCTAGCCTCTTCAAGTTGTATCACTGTGCCAGTTGCGGTCTGCCTTTCAAGCGAGTGATTAAGTGTGAGCTCAGTCATGATGTTCTTGTCTTTGACAAGCTCACGTTGCAACCGAGATAGTTTGTCCTTGGTGGACAACAAGTCACCCTGGCACTTTGTGCACTCGTTTCTCACGTCAATAAGCATTTTATTGCCGTTCTCGACCATGTGAACAAGAGCACGGATTAACTCGTGAACACCTCCCCAATGCAAATTGAAGGACTCCTGTATTGCGAGGACCGATGACAAGGCTGTGTTGTGTGACAACAATCCATGGAGAGCGGTCTGTAGTGCCACTGATCCAGGGACGGTCCCTGCACTACTCACTAAACGTGCTACATCACGGAAAGAGTCAAGTTCCGAGGTTTTCATTAAAATAGCCTGAATCTGCCGCAACACTTGATCGGCATCTTGGAGCTGTTGTGCACTTTGTATGAATTTACAACTACCAAATATGTCCCTTAGGCCCCTTCCCAACCTCCTAAGTACAAGCTCGTAACAACCACACAATTCCATAGCCAGGTCAAACCCTATTACATCCCGAGCTTTGGTGCCCTCAAACCACTCAAACCACTTAGCCAAGTCTCTGAAATTGTTCTCAAGCGCGGCGGCAACCACCAAGATGTCATCCAGAGACTCCGGGGACATTGCGCTTGGTGGCATGGAGACATTGTCAGCGCTACATGCCAAGGAGTCCTCCTTGGTATCCAAAGGGAAAAATTTGGATATGATATTTATGAGCATGGCACGAGAATTGCTTCCAGTGTCTGAACGAAGTAGAGGATCTAGTACGTTCGTCTCCCCGGAGGCCTGCGCCTGAGAGGTGTAGGTCCCAGAATCTGTGAACCATTCTGTTGTGCGTGGTGTACCCAAGTCTGAGTCGACACTCTTTCTGCCACGACCACAAGCCAAGCTCACGTTCGGTGTCTGTCCCGCTGATCTTTCGCTTTTTGCTACACCGCTCTTGTCCTCGCGCATGTGATAATGTTTGGGCCCCCGCGCACCTTTGCTGTTTGTCTTCTTCACCCGCGTCTTCACCCCAGTAGCATCTTGATCCATTCTCCCACCAAGAGGCGATCTGGTTTGATCTAGCACTGCTGTTACACGTGAGCACTTGCAAATTGTGCTGTTTGACATCATTGTCTTTGTCTTCCTCTTCACATCCTCCTCCTCCTCTACCTTGCCATTGTCCATGCTTGTTTCCCGTGTTGAGTTCGAAGGTTTCCTCAAAACTTGCGCTGTAGTCTCTGCGGTGGTTGAGACAGTATTTGTGTGGTTGTGTGTGGTTTCCCGTTGGATCGTGCTCGGCTCCATGGTCAGTATCTCGGGAGACTGTAGCGCAAAGAGTGGTGCAAACGCTTCCCAGGAGCAACTTGTCTATCTGCAACACAGCTGACACCCTCTTGGGTTCGGGCTCGCACACCAGGGGTGAAACTCGGTACGCATACCCGCAGCGTTGACACAACTCATCCCTCTTCGGATCACTTGTTGCGTGTAGATGCACGTCGACTCTCAACAAGGCAGAGAGCTCGTCTAGCTCACGAGACCAAAGATCCAGTGCTCCGCAACACAGAGCAGTGAGTATAACCGCCCAGTACGGAGCCTTGATAACCTCTTTGGTGCATCTTCCTGGTGAGCCCCCGGTCAACTCTAAACCTGTGTACGACAACCTCACACTCAACCACTGAACCGTACCTGAGGCCCGTGGTATGTCTATGTCTTGGTTAACAGTTGCACGTGAGAGACTTAGGTCCGAGTCCAGCTGCCACAATACACGTGTCCCCCAGAGAGCGTGTCGTGGATCGGGGACCGTACATATCTCCCGGGCCTCGCTGCACCGTAACCTGGCCAGGGTTAGCCTGCTCTGCTCGTGTAACACCTTGAATGCAAGTGGCGCGCCCAGTATGGCCAGAGTCTCGCTTACCAGTTTGGTGGCCAAAGCCTCCCTCTCGTCTGGGTCGTAAGAGGGCGACACTAAGCCACTGTGCACACAACGGGTCACTCTGGTGTATATATTTGAGACAATCGCCTCAGGTTGGTGCCCTGAAATTGTGTCCCCAGTGTAAAGTTTGTTCTGAGCATCCGCTGTATTCATCTTCACCCAGGCCAAGGGACCTCTTGCCATGTAGCTGACAGTTTTCACCCGGTGACCCCTGTGGTCTGTATACATCTCGGAAAAGTGTTTGGCAGTTATTAGACCATAGCTCTCTATGGCGTGCGATTGTACAGCCCGTAGAACAACACAATGCGTACCGGGACTCGTGTCAGCCTCCACAGGTATGCGAAAGAGCCCGTCTAATCCGGGCTCCGTGAGGGTTACAGATGTCGGTATCCGTTTCTCCATTTCGAACATTTGCACCCATGTGTACTCTAAACAAGTTAAAGCACCTACGTTTTCAAACCGCACAGCTATGTGACGAGTAGAGCTCCAGTCGCCTTTCTGACAGGGTTCCATGGCCAGCTCCACTGTACAAGAGGAAACTCCTCAGTGGAAAAGAAACAGACACTGGCGTGGTTTAAAGATTTAGTTTTATTTCCACTGCTAAGAGACAGAGAGAGCGAGAGAAAGATGGATTGACAATCAGGCAACTCTATCTATAGTATACAAAAAAATCACAAACTGTGCACTAGGACATCAACTTTAACAGTCTTCGTATAGTACAACTCTGGGCGTCTTCACAGACTCCTCTTCCGACACAAACTGACACACCGGCTTATCTCCATGTTGCATCGTGCCACCACGAACCTGAGCGCACTCGGTGAACCGATCGCCCTGGTCCTCACACCACTCCTCTTGATTGCCGTCCTTGTCAGAATAATAGCCGATGCCATACTCTACAAATTCGTGGCAGCAGCTGCGAGTGACATTGCAATTGAAAGCCTCCAGATAATCGCTCATAGACCGAGCGTTCTCAACCACGCTCTCAGTGCAGATCTCAGTGGGGTCACGTTGCTCCACAAGTGGTGACTGCTCTGTTATTGAGTCAAAGGACTCAACTCTGCCTTTGTTTTCGTATTCCACAATTACAATCTCGGGATCTGTGATTCTCTCGGCGGACTCAATCACAGCCTTGTCAACCACAGCCTTGTCTGTTGCAGCGGAATCACATTGCTCCACAAGTGGTGACTGCTGTGTTATCAAGCTCAAGGTCCCAACTCTGACTTTGCTCTCACATTCCGTTCTGGTAACATCACTGTACACTCTCTTGATGTCTTTGATAGCCTCAGGTCTTTTGCCAAATCTGTTTGTGATGGCCAAGTAGACTCTGAGGTTATTGTTACCACTGGTCCAGTCTTGTCTAAGACCTTGAGGTCTCTGCCATTCAGCATCAAATCGTTTGGCTCCGTAATGTGCACAGATGATATCTTTTAACCTGGACAAGGGTATACTGCGTACAGCTCTAAACAGTGCCACGTCAGCTTGGTGCTCAAAGTCTGGGACTGGTTCAGCAGCCATCGTTTGTTTCTGGAGAGGCCGAGAGTTAGTCTAAGTGGGCACTACTATCAGAGACCTTTGGACGCGCACACTACACAGCGCCGGTAGAGTGTTTCCATGTCCACTAGTACTTCGGAAAATATGGGCTGCTTGCATGTCATGCACGAGGTGTACATCTGTTTCATATCAGTAAATGTGCATGTGTTGACAATACTTGTGCTCAGGGGTACGTTTATCATGGGCGCAGCGCAGCACGAAGACCAGAATTTCATCTGCTCAAAGTCAAATTCCACGTCAATGTTTCTTGGGTTGCCTTTCACCACGGATGAGTGGAAGGTCTGATTCTTTAGACATCTCGAGCACCTCAGGTCTCCCTGTTGACAAGGAGGAGGCTGAGCCCCGGGTTGACCGGGTACAAGGAGTATCTGCCTGTGGTTGTGGTCAACCCAGTTGAGGTGACAGTTGAGCACAGCATATAGCAGCGTCTGACACTCGAGGTTCAGTGTGCTCAGCTTCTGAAAACGTTCACTGTGGACAATATCTACGGCTTTGCGCAGTTCGGGTAGACACGCCGCGGCCAACTCCAGTGGTTGATCCGTTGTGTACGCAACAGCCAGCTTGTAGTAACAACTCAGGCCCCACTCGGAATGGAGTGTAAGCGTGGGATGGCCCACGTTTTTCACAACCTGAAAGGCTCCTATGAGCTTTGCATAGTACGACTTTGTCTGTGTCGAAAAACTGTACTTTGACCACTTGGTGGAATCCTCACCACGTGTGACCCGGTCTACAGAGTAAGGCTTTGTGCTACCCCGGGGGTTCCAGGCTTTTCCCTCTGTGACAACCAACTTAGATCCTGTGAGCACAGTGTCAACGGTTGGTTCTCCAGTGAATGACCCGTGTCCTCTCATACGTTGTCTCGCTCTACCAGGGCACCTTCGGTCAGACACGCGGCCTCGGTCAGACAGACTTCCGTGCTCGCCTGTTTTATCACTCGCTCGGATTTTCTCGAAAAGGAGGAGCCTGAGTGCCTCGGATCTAATCCGAGAAATTTTCACCTCCGACTCCTCTGTGTTTAAAACCAGATCATCCTTTTGGTACCTATAAAAGTCAGCCAGAAGAGCCAGTCTAAGCACAACTTTGTGTTCTTTCATCAGAACCAACCTCTCTTTACTTGGCAGCACAACACTTGAGCCTTGCGATTCGATAAGGGCCAAGGACAGGTCTTCCCAGAGCTCCAGACAGAATTCGTAAGCGTCATCGCAGTGTAAAATCTTCATCTTAGACGTCAACATCTTCACTATTTTTGTCTGCATTCGAGGTGCCAACCTGTTATCTCGCTGTTTAGGATGACAAACTACGGTAAGACACTCGAGGTAAGCCTGGATCAGAGTGGCTTTTGCATAACTACGGGACCACAGGACTCTGGAATCGTCTACACTTGCCCCGTGAACCCATTTGCGCCGGTCCTGCTCAAGTCTCCCGTGGTGCTGCATCTCCATTGTCCAGACCTCTTCCCCGATGAGGTCCTGAAAGTGCACGCGGAACACCTTGGCCACTTCTTGGCTTTGCAGAGCGTGCCTCGCGTAAACCATGAGATTGAGGCGGCGCTCTTCCTGGGCCTGTGCAAACTGTTCACTCGCAAGAAGGTCCTCGCACTGTACAAGGAGACACTGACTGATGAGGCTCTGCATCAGCGAGTCCTTGACACCTCCAAAGATCAGGCTGTGAATGACTCGCACCCACGTGTTTTCGTCAGCTTCCACAAAAACAAAGCACGTCAGATTGTGTCTCTGCTGCGAAAGCTACTTGGGCTGTTTGACGTGGCTTGTCTGGTCAACAACAATGTAATGTACAAACACGGAGAGGAGCCTCAACACATGCTCTTTCTCTACCTGATTCAGCTGATGGCTATATTTGTTAGCAGCTGCATTGAGGAGAAGGACCTTGCCACCATCATGAGTGTTGCCTCGGCCCCCTTCCTCGAGGCCAATTTCTGTGACCCCTTGTGTGCCGCAACTCTGCTGAAGCCCATGTTCATTCCCTTTTTCAATTGGCAAGGGGGTTATAACCCCATCGGGGGTAACACCGGAGCGTCCGAGTGTCAGGACCCAGACGCATGGCTGACCCATTACAGGCTGTTCACAGGCTACGAACTGGACAAAGAAGGCTCTGACGTGTCCTACAGGGCAACTCTGGGCTGGACAGATGCGCACATATTGCATCATGTCCAGGGGTGTAGAATTGTTGAGGGGCAGCATAAAAAGCTGTGGTTTGTTGCTCCCCAGATGGGCGACAGGATGGCCATGGTAAAGGAGTCCGGCCTGAAAATGATGGGTGGTCAGACGGACCACAAGGCCCTCAAGATTTGCTCCTACTTGATGTCCGACACTATATTAGCTTATGTCCAGTGCGCAGTATTTGGTACTATTGCCAACATGCTGCCCTGTGCAGCCAACAGTGACTTCACCGAGACAGTAATGACTGTCATAGAGAGGTCAATGTCCAGGTTTTCAGATGCTGTTCGCCACCAGAGCGCGAACCTCATGACAGGACTAAATAAAATACAAGACAGCTGCCTGTACACTACTGGGGTAGGGTTCTCTGGACAGAACAAAGGTAAAGTTCTACACTTTGGTAAGGTTTTTACCGGCCCCGATGACAAGAGGCCCACTCCGGCTCCGGGAGGCCCTTTGGTCAATGGAACCTTTGCTTCAGTGATCCTGGGGATTGGCCCCAACACTATGATGAACGACATGCTGACCATAGCCCTAAATGATCCGAAGCATGAACAGAATGGCACATTACACAATGTGCTATCTAAGGGGCACAAGCCCATTGGGGTCAAGAACATGTCCACTTTTGGGTTCCTTTACTCGCGCTTCCACCACTGGTTTAACACGGGCGAATTCACGGAGGTGGCCAATGTTAAGGGCATGCGGGATCCCACCTTCAACGCCTCTGTTCACAATGGATCCCTGTCTGATAAGACCGACTATCAGCTTATCGTGAGCCACGGAGCCTTGCCCATGTGCACCCTGACGCTGGCCATGACTATAAGACAAGCGGTGATGATGGTCATGGGGCTTTTCTGTGCAGAGTTAGCCCGCCTCGTCTACAGTCCTAAGGGGAACGACGCTGTCCTGTGCAAACATCTTGTTTCGCTTTCCATGGCTCCAAAGTTTAGACACGGAAAGGATAAAGAGAGCGGCTGTGGCAACGTATTCGAAGCATCATATGGCAACTGTCTAAAAGTCACGGGGAAAGCCTTCACCAAGCCAGGAAAAATGGGTAGCAACTTCCACCAGCTGGACACCATGGAGTGGTTACAAGGAAACGACATTAATCTCCCCGCTTACCTACGGAGCTCGCTGGAAATGATCGGGGATACGAAAACCGAAGTCGCCAAGATCATGAATGAGAGCTCACTTTCCTACAACAGGGTGTTGTTCTTGGGCGATGCGGGGGAGCTGAAATTTGCCACTGTGTTTGCCAACGAGGAATTCATGATCCATGCGCCCATGATGCTAGCAACGACCATGAGAACATTCTCCGCCGCAAACAAGACCTACGGATGTGTCAAGCTTTGTAGACAAGGTTGCTACTACCATGTGAGGGTTTTCAGCAACGGGTGCATCGACACAAAGCTATTCAGTTCCCAGCGTGGTACAGACTTGGGCTGTCTTACCGTTGATACAGCAAGCTCAATCGATGAAATGGTCGAAAGGATCAAGAGTTCAGTGTCCTGTGTCTTACCCAGGATAGATGTGAATCGCATTAAGATAATGAACCCTGGGCTAGACGAAACACAGTTTGACTTGCTGGTGTCTGCGGTTAAGAATAACAACATCGAGGTGACTGGAGAACAATATATCACTGGGGACAGACATCAGAGGGGACAGACATCAGGGGGGAACCACCACGTTTTATCTGACCCTCGGCTCCCTGGAACTGGAGAGGAACCTGATGGTAGCCCGAAGATGAAAAGAGCCAAACTCGACTGTGGGCTGACGATGTGTGACTCAGATGTGGACTTTGGGTTTGATGACTCTGACTGAGCCCGAGTGTGTAGCCGATTTACTGTCTGCAGTCCCATTTCTGTGTGTGGTGTGTATGTGTGTTATACGAAATAAAGACATGATCAGACGGAATGGCCAGTTGCACAAGCTTTTTATTTCACATTGCTAGGTGTGGCAACATATGAGCACCTATGCGTTAGGAATATATGAAATGTAGAACATTCAGGTGTAACAGTTCAACTATAACCATCATCTGCCTATAAGCACATCCTAGCGTGTGCAAGTCCTGTGTTACGGTGAAAACAAAACGATTCTCCATGCTACTTAGAGTGCTTCCCACGTTCCCTTTGTACACTCGCGGTGCCCTCATCTTACTCCGTGAGTCAAGTCTAGCAAACTCCTCGGTAGCCCTGTGGTAGTCCGACTCTCCACAGTGAGTGAGCTTCAGCTCTCCATGTTCTACCCGTGCGCTGAGGAGCGGGTTCAATATGCCACTGACCGAAATTAGTCTGTGGGAGTTAGCACTCTCCTCAGGACAGGTGAGCTTGGTGAACTTGCACATGGGAGGGTCACCGTCCCGATGTGAGATCCTGGTCACATTCGGTGGGTAAAAGGAACACATGCTGTATATGTTCATGAACTCGTAGGAAGCGGATTCGGTGCTCAGCTTCTCCACATGCTCTCTCACCAGAGCCTTTATGTCTGAGAGTGCTCCATTTCTCAGTTCACAGTATACACGCTTGTACTCTGTGTCAATAGTTTCTATCGGCACAGAAACCTGTTGTTTCTCCAACCGGGGTCTTTTTGCAAGCAAAGAATCGTCGTCCCACGATCGCTCGCTTGTTTCATCCCAACAAGGCAGCGTGCCGTAACACGCTTTAATGGCAGTCGCTACAAAGAACTGTTCGGGTATCCCTTTGGCAGACCCCATGGGCCGCACGTGCCCCGGTGCGCACGTGGACATAACAAGGTATGATGTGTTTCTTGCGTACCTAATGGATGAGCTGGACTACAAGGGGCCGGCTCCGCTCTCCAGCGGAGCCTTAATAGAGTGTCTCGTGAAGCACAGAGAGCTGATATCAGGCCCTAACATTTGGTCTCCTAGAGCTCGAGCCTATGTTCACTTTCAGCAGAACGAGCATGGAACATTCGCAGTTGTGAAGCCTGAGGGCCCTACTGTTGTTCACTTTCTGGGAAAGTTACTTCCAGTGTACTGCAGGCTTTGCTTTTTGTCCGAATGCCACGACAGAGCCAAAGTCACGGCACAAGCTTTGTTGGTGCGTGTGACAGGGTCTGGTGACTCTAGAAGTGCAGTTGTAGAATTCGAACTCAGAGCCCTGCAGTACCTGATAGACAACCTCTCGGCAACCCCTTCTGTCGAATTCGGGGAGGTGTGTCACTCATCTGACGTTTCGACAGAGACAAAGATCGCCGTGGAGCTCCTCTGGTCTCATTTGGTGCTAGTTTACGCTGGCAACCGTAAGCTGCTGCTCTGTAATCTGGAACTCTTTCTCGTCAGACACCAGGACTCCCTACACCTGTGTCCAAAAGAGCTTCGAGCAGCGTTATTTGTGCATGGTAAACATGACCCCTTGTCCCAGCGTTCGGAACGTTGCCAAAGACAACGTCGCTCGTACACAAGCGGTGAACATGAGCAACTGTCTCAGCATGAGCAACGTTGCCACAGACAACAGAGAAAGTGTCCCGTTCTGCCACTCAACACATACACAAATGGTTCTAAACGGACCATGTCTAGATGCAGGCCCGCCGCCAACAGCCTACGCGAGTCTCGCGTGTCCCGCATTTGCTGGCTCGCAGCCCTGTGGATCCTGGACATTGAGTGTAACAAGAGCACCCTTCACTGGCTTTACAAACCCGAACCGCACAGAGCGTAGCCCAAACTCGATCAGCGCTCCCCAGCTGTGGCCACAGTGCGTAGCGTCCCGTCAGAGACCAAATGAAATGCTGAGGACAACAGGTAGCTGCGTTGTGGAGTTGGCCAAGAATGTGCTACTGCACGTGCTACACGTGAACACGGTTGGCAACCAGAAATTCAGTGCAACCGTATTCTCTACACGTCTCCGACAGAATGCTCTGATGCAGTCCAACACCACTAAGACCAAGTTGCCGAGCAGACTGCGGTTTGTGTCGGACAAGAAGAGGCTGTGCTCCCAACACGGTTATAAAAACACCCGCATAGAGTTCTCGTCCAGCTCTTGCCGCAGTGCCAACTACACATCCAATGCCAAGCACCTGCTACAGCCCTACTTCCGAGGCGTATTTGAGACCATAGCCTTGTCCCAGGGAACATGCATGGTCTCCACAAAACCTTTCACAATCAGCAACGAGAACCTGACGTGTTACATTTATGGCGTGGCAAACCCGTCAACAGCGATGATCCTCATGAAAGAAAATAAGAAATATTTTCACACACCCTTCTTCTTCTCCTCCGTCAACGTGACTGGGAAGGAGTCCAGACACCAGGTGTTCACATCAATGTCTATCAACTCGCAAAAGGTGAGGGACGTAGCCAATGAGCTCCCAAAGGCCTTGGGTGAGGTGGCCAAGCTGGTGGAGATGCACGTGCATCTCAACAGGTTGTGCTGCGAGCTGGCTCAGGAGCGACGCGGCGTCTTGACCTCGCAGGAAAAGCTGGCTCTGGTATACCTCACAGAGACCTACTTCATACAAGTGAGAGACCGCAGCCACCCCAAGCACTGGCCAGGCTACAGAGATTCCGTGAGACAAGCGTTTGTCCAGCGTTACCGTAGCAATTGCTCTTCGTGTCAGGATAACGTGCTCACACATTACCATCTGAAGAACCCAGAGTTTATTCACCTAGTCCCGTGGCTGCTGGACAATGCCAGTGCTCTGCACGACAAAATGATACTCGCACATGAGGCTTATCTGAGAGAGGAAGGTAAACTGAACGCCAGAGTGGAATTGATTGCTACAGTACGCAAGCACGTCACGCAACGCCCAATGTGCTGCCCACCTCAAGGATTTCCCAGCTTAGTGGACGGGGATTTCAAAGGCCTTAGATACAGTGAGCATGCACTTCAGCTCACCTTGAGTAGAGTTCAGTGTCTCACGATGAGCTGAGACTTACTTGTGTGTCACGCGTATAAGGTCCTACGGGTCTCAAATGTTTATTGTCTGTGTAGTATATTTTTTGGGTATATTAAAGCCTGTGACTTTGACTATGTATCAGTGTGGTTTCTTCACTAATCACATAATGTGTACATTTCCACGTAAAAGGTAAAGCTACTCAATGCCAGTTCACAATGTGTGTGTGTGTGTGTGTGTGTGTGTGTTACGGGCAATCGTTATCTGTGTTTTAAAAGGTGGTACTGGTATGAGCGTTATATGATCATGTCTGGGAGCTTGTCATGTCCATGGAGCATGTAAGCTAAGTAGTCTACAGTCAGGGACGTTGGGAAGAGGTAACCTTTTGCAGCACTATGACAAGCTATAACCCATCCAACAGCTGCCAGTCAGCAGCACCTTCTGTGGCCTCCACAGTACCGATTCTAAGGGTGTGGGACATGGTGAACAGACACTTTGAATCTCTACTAGCAACTGCTGAACGGTCCGCCACAAAGAGCAGAGCTGAGACCAACATACAATCTCAGGTCAAGGAACTTAGACACCTAATGGAAGTCTGTGGCACACGGCTGCACAGTGTTGAGGCTTACATCTCGGAATTGTATAGACAAGATGAGAGTGCTACTCTTAACAAGAACCAGAACTGCCTGTTGCAACAAGCCCTGGGCTCCGACCTAGTAGGAGACTGGCATTTCCTGTACATGGAAGACAACCGTGTGTTTGGATACTTGAAACTGATCCCAGACACGGTCACAGTCACTGATGAAAAAGACAACAGGCAAGGGTGCGTAAAGAGAGCCGAATTCACTATCCCCGCCGGGGTACTGAGAGAGGTGAACGGGATCCCATGTGGCGACTCCACTCAAACGGGTGACTATGCACTGTGTCCCTGTTGTCAGATATCTTTCGAGGTCACTGATTTTTGGAAGCATGCGTTGTTTGAGATTGCAGAGAGGGGTAACAGAGTGCCAGCTTGGCAGTCCTTAGGCAGGTCAGCCACACCTAGGTGGATGGTGGAACAGTGTGCCGGTTGGAGCAATCCTATTTATAGACCCAAAGGGTTAGCAAACATGTGTGAGATTGGACAGAGTCTTGCAGAGCTGAACCTGAAACACTTACTTTCGGACGACGAGTTCTCTCGAGCTCTTGACGACACTTTTGTATTTCTGGCTTTACATTTGAAAGACTAAATAAACCATGTTGTCATACTCTTACCATCCTCAAGTGACTTTGTTGTCCTCAGCCGCTGCAACACAACTTCCCAGTCAGCGGCAGCTGGCAAAGCCTCAGCAGCAACACATTTGTGTCACTGAGGATAGGATGGAACCCATACCAGACAACATGGTGACGCTCGACTCCTTCATTGGAGTGGCGGATCTAGAGCATGCATACTCTTTTGTGAAATACAAGTTCACGGAAAAACACAAAGAGTGTGGAGTCCTAAAGATCAACCGTGTGCAGCAGATCAACATGTTCATTCAGACACTGCGAGACAAGGCCATACGGACAGAGACATCCCTACATACGCTCATGCCGTCAACCAAAAAGACTCTCTGGATTAGAGTGTCACTAGAAGCCCTGAAGGAGCTCAGCTTGGAACCTCTTTGGAAGATTAAGGGGATAGTTGAGCTACAGTCCAAAGAGCTCTGTGTCACCATCAAGATAGACGACAGCTCGCTGGCTCGGTGCATTCTAGACCCTAAACAGCTGCTGTGCGTTCAACCTGATAGGAACCATACTGAAAAATTCCTCAGATTGGCCATGGAAGGTCTAACTGATCCCAATAGTGAGGCGCTATGCTGTGAGCATGTCGCAAACAGCAGCGGACAAGAGGAAACTGATGAGCGTTCTGTGGACAAGGATCGAGACTTACAGAAGCGTAAGAGCAGTACGGTCAGCAAGCATGAGGGTATGGGCCCACATAAGAAACATAAAACCCAGACCCAGGATTCTACTGTGAACCTAGGCTCTGAACTGAATCTTTGGACAGAAGAAAGAGACCAGAAAGACAAATGTTATACACCCACTGTGGTACACAGAAGCTTTAATCAGGCAATACAAACCAGGATGAGATCTAGACATTTTCAACAACCCAAAAGAGGAATGAACACAGTGTACAGTGTGAAGAGAAGTACGCGTCGTCTGTACAACAAGTCACCTGACCCTGTCCGCCTGCACAGGGAAGACGGTCAGGCTATCCCATCCCACATTAAACCTTATGCTGTGGTCCCTGCAGCGCCTCACAATTGTCAGGACCCGGACTCAGGGCCTGTTGCAAGTTCACCGTGTGGTGACATGTTGTTGCCTAGTGTTCACCAAAGACCCCCTTTGAAATCTCAGCCCCCAGAGTGTTATCCCGAGAACCCACTCTGTGATCAACCCACTGCTGAGGGTCCCGGGACCCGGGGTTGCTCGCTGATGTAGCAGAGAGCAATGTCTCCATGGATTCCGCTGCAATAACCCCCTGATCCTGTTCCCTTTCACCTTTACATCTCACATCCGATGGTCTGAGACCCAGCTTGTTGGCCAAAAGTAACCCGTACGCGCTCGGATGCAGAGACTCTCTAGTGAGCATGATGTCGTTGACTGTGAGTGAAGCATCTGGTCGTCTTCCAGACAGGCTGTCTGCAAATGTGACGCCGGACGTGTTCAAAAGTGTCACCAGCATACAGTGGAAAACGTGCACAGGTGAGCCAGATTCTAGCTCTCTCACCGTATCCCTGTTGTTGTACTGTATCGTATTGTGTCTCCTGTTGAACTGGCTGAATCCGGACAGTGTGCTTCGCCAAAAATTGGTCCACATGCTCAGCGTCTCCTCCAGGTGAGCCACGCTGACAGACGAAGGGTAGTTGCACACAAGTTTAACATCCGAGCCGAGCTCTGTCACGGTTTCTTCTTCTTCTTTGGTGTCACCACCAACCTCACCGATCGCTCGTTCCAGCTGCCTTGCAATGGCCTCGGCCAGCTGCAGTAACCCCCGATCCTTACTTTCCGTCTTGAGCCGTTCCAAGGCCAGGCGAGGGTGCCTGTTTGCCTCACCAAGAAACTGCTTGAGGAGCAGAACCTCTTTGCCTTCCGAGATCATTGAGGTCATCATTTTACTCAAGCTTCTTGAGACGCTCGCGGCCTTGTGCTCAGACACTGTAGTCCCGATCCCGGCTCTCAGAAACACATCTGGTAGCGAGGCCACATTCAGCCCAAACATGTCGGTGTGCTGTTCGCTGGCCAGCAAGCGGGACAGGTTATCGAGTGACGGTTGCCCAAAAGCATTGCCCGCGAGCGGAAGTCCTGCGTGCTGTTGCTCTCCACGGGATGAAAGCATCACGTCGGCCAAGTGTGTCAAAGAGGAACGGTCTAAGCCCGTGCTGGTGTACGCGTGTCTGCTCGAAGCCGTGGTCAGACCCTGTATGATCTTGTGAAAGAGATTAGCCCAGCTCCGGACCGTCGTGTGAGATCTCTTGGCCACTGACGAGAATGTGGAACCACCCCACGAGCAGCAACCATCCCATATTGAGACGTGCCTGTAGAGGACCCCGTCCACCGAAGCCGTGACAAGGTCTGTCTCCATGTCGTAGAAGGCCAGACACGTGTGTGCCCTGCACTCGGGTATGACCGGACACCGTCCGTGTTCGAAGGTCTTCATCACGCCCCACAGTGCCACGGTTGCCATCTTCAGCTCGGTTTCCTTGATCGGGTCAGGCTTGAGCGCAATGTCCCGTTGCACCCAATCACCGATGATCTTACACACCACGGAGACCTGCGTCCTGGGCACCGAATTGGCCATCAGAAGTTTCAGCGTGTCCACAAGCTGGTCGAGTGGCACGTTTAAGACCGATGGCAGGGCCCGCTCGTGAGCTTCTCGTTCCTGCACGGCTTCGACAGCGGCGGCAGGTGGACTGAGACCGTCTAGCACAGGGCTAAAGCCCCATGGTTTGTGATGCTTGTGTCTACCCCCAGCGACGTGTTTGTGTCTAGGCTGCTCGGGACGAACGGCTCGTGTCGGTCTCTCGCACCTCTCGACCCTCCTCCGTTTACTTACTTGGGTACACACCTCGTTGCCAATGTGCCCCGTGTACACATTGCTGGGTACGAACGGTTTGGACGAGACTAGGCAAGTCACAGCAGCTTTGCCAGACAACCCCAGACCTAGAGCTCTAACCTTCTGCCAAGGCAAGAAAACACAGGGCACGAAGCCTGCCAACACGGTCCAGCGGATCATGTTCCTCAGTGTGGTCTTGATGTGGGTGCACACGTGGTTCGCAGAATAGTAGTTGATGAGATACCGCACCAAGCAAGTGGCGCTCTCGCTGTTACTTCCCAACACATTGTAAAGCAGCAGCTCCACGGACAGAGCCGGACTGAACGTGTTGACAATCTCCTCTATGGCTATGGCCAGCTGCGGATCCTCACTCACGTAGACCCAAGAGTCTGTATCCCAGTGAACGGGGACCAGTCTGTAACGCTCATAGTCTACAGCGTGAGAGTCAAGACCCCGTTCGCGGTGGGAACATTCTCTTCTTTTGAAACTTTCTAACATGTAGGAATCCCCCCTGTCCTCCAAAGCAGCCACGGCCAGCTCTTTCTCCCAATAGACCAGCAGTTCCCTGGACATGCTAAGTGCAGCTCTTGACAGCTCCCTTTTCCCAGTTATGAACGATGTGTAGTTAACGATGTCAACACAAGTGTCCAGCATGGACGGACACTTTTCGAGATGTTCTGTATGATGTTAAGAGCATTGTGTTGTCTGTGTAGCAACAGACAAAGCTTTCCAAGCAGAAACCTTGGCACTCAAGACTTTGACTGGGATGACAGTGACGAAGATGAGACAGAGGACAAAGTGTTAGCCTCCAGGAAGGCCCGGGCACGTGTGCTCAAGCTCTCTAAACTCAAACGCAATGCCATTGACGTTACAACGGATGTGATTGTCGCGGAAAACCTGCTGAGACGACATGGTCACGATTCGAGTTTACTAATGTACCATGGCAAGTGCGACAGAGAGATGCATCGAGCACTCGACAAAATCCCTGTGACCTCCCATGGAGCACTAGTGAAGAAGCCCTACTACAACAGCAAGTCCCGTCCTACCAACAGTAATGGTGCACATCACACAAATGCCATTGTCTAGATTCTTGTCCAGAATACACAACGCACGCTGTCGATTTGACTTGCAATTCGCACTACCACTGAGTAGTTTCTTGTACAGTTTGGTGTAAAGCTTCACGCCGCCATGAGCGTGGTGAACCTGGACCCAAGCAGCTACAAGCTGAAACCGTTGGCCACAATCGAGCGTTTAGTGAAAGCTCCTGGATTTATGACCGATCCGCACAGTGCATTTGCCCAGTATGTGGTCGATAACTTAACCAGAGCCTCGGCCACCAACAGTTCCATCTCAGCCGAGGCCACCGTGATGATGGCGCAAGCTCACATGGGGGCAACCCTGTTCAGGCAACAGAAAGACACAAGTCGTCTCCTCGCGGGCTTCGTGTACAAGATGCTAGTGCCAGACAAAGTGGTGCCCACCGGTACTAGATTCTGCAAGCGCTACAGGATCACGGATCAGCGGGAGGCTCAGCAGGGCACCTACGACACAATCACCAACGGCGTGCAGACCAGAGAGTACAGCCAAGTGTTTCAGCACAAGTCGTTTGTGGTCACATTGCAATTCGGATGCCTGCTCAGTGTCACAGTGCCCACAGAGGCCTTCGACCTGGTCAAAAGAGAATTGGACAGAGCCAGCACATCCTGGGAACTGACAAGGACCACAGAAGTGCTCCGTTACTGCGTCGCTCAACCCACCCTGACAGACAGAATTGCGCAAAAGACCATCACGGCCAGCCGTGCTGAGAAACTGGACTCAGTGCTGATCATGGCGGAGCTCATGTGCGGCATGGTCAACATACAGCCCGACTCCGTCGTGTGCGCGCTGGAGAATGCTCGGAGGATACTGGCGAGCGACAAGCCTGAAGTTGTGATTATAGGTGACACTCTGTTTCGTGTGCTCTCCCAGAGAAGCTCCAATGTGTGGCTTCAGATAGTCAGCGAGGACACCAAGATCACGCCCGAGTTCTCCGTGTACACAATGGCCAACGAGAGTGGTAGAGGCGGGGGAGCTTACGAGTTCACCATGCAACAGGTCACACAGCAGGCTCTAGGTGACAAAGATCTACCCTTCACCAACGAATCGTGCTTCCGGGACAGCTCGATTGACATGCGAGTGCACTACATTGGACTCGGAGGAGGCCCTACGGCTAGGATCCCCATTGTGAACGTGGACTCGGTGCAAATGGAGCTGGGTGGCAAGCGAAACACTTCTACAGAACACAAGGCCTTCTGTAACTCGGAAGGTTTCAAGTGGGAATACTTTACGGTCGGTTGTACGGCGCCTGCTCTTAATCAAATTGACCCCTCAAACATGCTTTCCACAACGGACTTGGACGGCGTGAACTACAAGCAGCTTGCCCAACGATCACCCTGCATCTCGTACCTTCACCAGTATGACGGTGCGGTCGCCTCGGTCAGTCTCCGTAGCCTGCATGCCGTGGGCAATCCAGAGGAGCTGTTTACACGTGAGCGCAGAGAGAGACTGCAACAACAGGTCAACACGTTGATGAGAGGCGACCTCAATGCCGTGCCTGTAGCTACCCTGGGGTGTCTTGCACGTGCAAGAGACTGGTATAGTAAGATAAACAACCCTGCTTCCGTACTGGAGTTTGACGCGCGCAACATGGTGGTACCTCTCCCTGATGGCAATAACCCCGCACAAGTTGGACAATGGGTGGTCAGACCCAGGGTGGCTCTTTTCAACTCATCGGCCATGAACAACATTGACAACGAAATGGCTCAGATCGGCAGTGAATTACTCACACACTTTGGTGACACCAAGCAGGCTAAACTGGTTCGAGATCACTTGACCTTCCTGGAGCAGGCGCTCCATCACGAACACGGCATAGGGTCAATGGTTGAAATGAGACGGAAGATCCTAGCTGGAGATGTCGTTGAAGAATTGGGCACAGAATGGACCAAGGGAAGATCTTTTTGGTCCTGGATAGCAGACCCAATCTGCTCGGTGCACATTCGGCACGTTCTCGTAGCAAGAGAGGCGGGTACCGCGAGCGGTGCAATCACCGCAGAGGAACGTACCGTATTGATACAACTCGAGGGGTTGATGAACGGCCTTATCGGGCTGTTCAAGAGCATCGTGGGGTGTAGACGCAACTCTGTGATAGCCTCGATGCCTGCGTGTTACTATGTCGATGCACGTAACGTCACAGAATATGGCTATCCTGAGGACTTTAGTTTGGACGATGTGGACTATTGCAATCTCATGTACTGGCTCATCCTCCCGGCTCTGGGTGCCCGAGTATACCGGATTGGCGCAGCCTTTAGCGGAGATGAAGTTGTCCGTGTGCCTATCCAATACAGACGGGAGGACCGTAATTTGACCAACGAGTTAGGCCTTGCCAACAGCAACCTTCTCACAGTGACGCGATTGAATGGCAACTGTGCTTTCTCCAAGACAGTGCCGCGGACAGGGGTGGATGTGAGTGAAATGTTTGAGCCTACTGCGTTGACACACAAGAGGTCTAGCGACACAGGATTCAGCGTGACATCCGTGGTCACCTATATGTGGGCAATCAGACTGCAAAAACTTGCGGGTATCAGCAACGACCTGGCCAAGGTGTTACTGGCAATGCACTACAGCACGCTGTTGACTCACAATGTCATACAAGATCACTACGACACAAAATACTACTCGGGCATGTCCTACCTGCTTTTCAGAGGTGTGCGTTTCACGGGATGCGGCGTCTCTCTCTCTCTCGTGCCTAATACTCTCGATAGATATTTAGTTAGAAAATGATTGTTTGTACGGCCTAGGAAATTTTATTTTACTCTGCATTGTTTCCTCTGTTTAAGTCTACTTTGCCATATGCTATTCATGTTTTGTATAACAATCACAATGGGTTGACATCTTGTCATTGTTGTGTTCTGAGAGTATTGTCACGTCTCTACCATGTGCCATACAAAAACATTAAAGCAGGTCACAACCTTTGAGTTTCTCAATGTCCTTATTGCACATGTGCACACACACGATTGAAGTTGACTCGTAATCACAAGATGTATTATGAATTGATACTATAAATAAAATTGAATTGAAATTGAATTTAATGTATTACCTGATGCAAATAATAAAACACCTGAACTGAGGGGCACTGTCACATTTATTATACAGTGAAACACAACAACGAAACACACAACTATTATTCAAATCTAAGTTCCCAAAATCTACAGAACTACAACAAAGAAAACAAAGTGTTAATTTGGTTGACAGTGATTAGTCACATCAAACTAAAGTGCAGCTTACAGGCCAAAATATTGAAACATGAAATGAAATCACATCACATTTTACCAGTTTAGCACAGGCAGTAGTTTTTTAAATATATATAATATACATAATATATACATTTTTTATATATATATATATATATATATATATATATATATATATATATATATATATATATATATATATATACACAGAGTGGCTTGCACCTCATAATTGTTGGTATTCATGTTATATTGCCACCCTAAGAATTTGTTGTTGCACTTTTGACCAAATTGTTCTGTATTTCTGTTAAAATTCCTCTTTTGTCATTTTTTGGATTAGATTAGATTAAATTCAACTTTATTGTCATTACACATGTACCGGTGCAAGGCAACAAAATGCAGTTTAGATAGAGTCCTCCGGGCCGCAGTGTTGATGCTCTCTGATCAATCGAGCCATGCATAAATGACTGTAGATGAGAGAGTGTAGTCTTGGAGGTTGTAAGAACTATTGGGAGTTTGCACACCTGGTGTACAGCATGTGATGTGGAACTGAATATAGGGGTTCATGTTTTGTTAGTATTGTGTCACGCTGAGACTTGACATGCTCTGGAACAGAGCTCTAAGTGAATCCACAGTGCCCTCGGGCCCCAGTAGAACCGTTAGGATCTTAACACTGTAATATTCGACAGTAAACTCTGGAGTAGGTCCATCTCGCCTACGCTTTGTGAACATTATGACAGGGGCCCAATTGGACATGGGTGAAATGGCGTCATATGTGAAACAGTTTTCATTGTCATGAAATAACCTCGACCAGTCAAGTTGATCCACACAGGGGATCTTAGAAAGGGCTGAGGTTTTGAGAGACACCTTAGCAAAACCCTGCGTGCAATCAAGTGACATAACTTCGAGCCTCGCTAGTCCAAATAGCTTGACTTTCATCCTCAATACTATGTCCCTAACCAGTGTCTTCAACTTGGTAGCGCATAAGCCCTCTGCTGTCAAGTCTCGTTTGCAAAGCCTCGGTTGTCCATACACCAGCAATTTAGCACAACTTCTATCGTTAGGAGCTTCCTCCTCACCCATGGCAGTCAGCCAGTTGGGTACATCTGAGGTATAATCATTGAATGTGAAAAAGTTACCATCTAGGCTCGATATGCTCGGCGTGGTCCTTTCACTGGACCCAAAGCTTCTCAAGTGTTCAATTGCGGTGGTCAGTATACACAATGCGGGTGTCTCAGAGTTCATATCTTGGAGCTGTGTGCACAGTTCTGAATAGGGTAAGTGTTTTCTCACCATGGTGAGACAGAGACTGAGCAAGCTCTCACAATGTTCACCAAACAAGGAGGACTGGGGCTTGTTGAAATTCCTGCTGAGGTACAAAACAACGTCGATCATCACAGCTCCTTTACTGATCAGAAGATTGTTACACTCGGTCATGTGTGTGGGTAACAACTTGCTCTCTAAAGCAGATTTGAGCGTCAGAAAAACCTGCAGTAGTGATCCCTGAGCACAGTCCCATGAGTCCAACATTGAGACCTGCTTGCACCCTTCGAAAAACTGAGCGTACTGGAAGATGAATATGTCGTTGCTCCTAGAGCACTTAGACAATCCGTTTCGCGGACCGGCGAACATGAGTGGGTACATTTTGGTCACGCTTTGTGACAACAGGATTAAGTTGTCTTTGAAACGTTTCATCTCGTTCTCGTTGCGACTTTTGAGAATGACCATGTGGGTGGATATCTCCCCGGGGATATGCTTGCTCCGCACCGTCACCGTGCCCTGAGGCTCTGACACAATCAATTCACCGGGTGGACCAGGCGTCTTCTCCTGGAGTGTCTGTGTCTGGACAGGTTGATGACACTCTAGTTGAACAGGGTCCACGGTTGAAGTACCCTCTCTCTGATCTACACAGTCCACTTTCAGGCGACTGGCCTCGATCAGAATCTCTGTGTTCCCAGCTTTGCGTTTTTTATCAATCTGGTACACATCAGCTAGCTTTTTGACCTTGTTCCAGTACCACTCGTAAGGTTGGATTCGACCAGGGGCAAGCCTCAGCAAATCTATTCCGTAAAACGTTTTGACCGCAGACGTGATCTTAGCTGGTGAACGTTTCGCTGCAGCTCTATTGCTCATCAGTCTAGTGTTCCCCTCAGGGGCACAATCATCGCTGACTATGACATCGGTCAATCTGTACTCTCCTGCGTGTATGGACAACGGGAGCGCTTTATGCGGCACATTGGCCTCGCTGATGTCTCTACTCAAACACTTGTATCGTTCCAGGTTCAGCAGTTCGGAAGGGCACCATCTCTCCTGAGGGAATAGCGTAATGCACAGCGCTCCAATCTCGATAAACGCCTTGTCATTATTGTTGTTCAGGGCCATGCGAGAGAGGTTTGCCTGTATCTGCTCAACACTAGGTCTTGCGTCTTTGTATTTGGCATGAAGGGCATGAGCATTTATTGCTTTCATGTAGCCAAGTTCAAACGTTAGATTGTTCTCGGGATTGTAAACCCCAACCAATTTGGACAGGTTCTCAGCGTATGTCTTTTTACAAAAGCCTACCGCGTTGCCATTCTTGTACGGTATCAAAGGTGAGCCATTGTACAACTCCCATATAACGCAGTACCAGCTGAACACATCGCTCCCCATGGCCGCGTTCAAGCACCACATGACCTCCGGTGCCATGTTACAGCGGTTTCCCCTTGGCTGATCTGGGGTGGAGAAGTTGCACGCCGTGCCAAAGTCGCTTATCTTGAAGGCGAATGGCATGGGCTTTCTAGTCTTCTGGTGACAGACTAAGATGTTCCTGTACGTAATGTCTCTGTGCTGGATGGCTCTTGAGCGCAAATAATCCAGTCCACGTAGTGTGTCCAGTTCGACCATGGGCACGAACGAGACGCTGTTAATGTTCCACATGAACTCATTCAGTGAGCATAGGGCTCGTTCCATCACGAGCACGGCTCTACCGCCTAGCTGGTACCCAGGGATTTCGCACCAAAGGCCTCCGAATGTACGCAAAATGTTGCCGTGTTTCATTGAAACACCCGTCATGACCTCTTCCATTTGGGAGGCAATGTGTGCATAGCGATTAAATTCCGAGTCTTGCACAGGCATGCTCCAGTTCACTATGTCTGGAAACAGGTTGGTTTTTGCCACAAGGTCCTCGTTGAGCAGCACGGTTACGCCAAAGCCACCTCGCCCCAGAACCGTGTCCTTTGTGGTTATCAGTGTTTCTATGTCTATGTTACATTCAACGTCCCCGGTTGTGTCTGCGTAGAGGCTCCATGGACTGGCTTCCTTGGTAGGCCTTAGACACTTGTATGTTCGCCCACATCGGTCTACAGGTACGTTGGGTGTCTTGGGCTTAGTCGTATCGTAGCTACGAGCCAGGAAGCCGTCTATTACGGGATGCTGCTCCTGACGGACTGTCACATTTGACGGACCAACATGTTGACACTTGGCAAACTCTGGGAATAGGGGGGTCTTGCGGCTGTTGAGCAATGCCCGCGCATTTTTGTAGATGATGCTAGCATCCCGATTATACGGGGTTTCGTCAAAGTTGACCACTAGGAACAATACTATTGAGTCAACGCTCGCTTGGCCGTGATGCCGTTTTATGTACACAATTACGCGTCGCTTGCCCTCGACCTGTGGTTCCGTGTCTATACTCACCATCGCCACGTCGTGGAGCGATGTTAGGAGCCTACTGAGCACTGACACTGTGTCTTCATGTTGACTTAATGTGAAATCTCTGCACTGTATCCCTAGCCAGTCCAGCACACCGCGCAAGTCATTGTAATGCAAGGTCTTAACGTAATACAGATTGAACTGCTCCACCAGACGTGTCAGTTTTTCTGTGTTGCTAGGAACCCTGACCTGGGCCATTTCTGCGAGATTGTCAACACCCGTGTGCTCCATGCTCTTATCTTTGCTATTAAATAATACGGTGAAGATGAACGGTGGTTCGGTTTCTCGCAAAGAAATCGTGTTCTCCAAACACGTGTCGTTGTCACTCTTTGAATGCCTGATAGTGGCTGGTGCACCAGCCACGGGTTTGTTGCAAGACACGTTTAAATGCGAAAACTCACTGCAGACTATCCTGAAGCACTTGAGAGATATGTGGCAGAGGGCTGATACATTGTACACACCCAGATCAGATCTAGAGTCTCTCCATGCAATGGAATGTGGAAGCACAGTGTTTTGCGAAGCGAAAATTCCCGAGCTAATAGTTGCGGACAACCGCAAACTCTCCAGATACTACATATATCTTTTGTTTCGTTACTGCATGAGTTCTGCAGGGCCTGTTACAAACAACTGCTGGATCCACATGGCTCATTGGGAAGCCAAGAAGCACACAGCTCCTTTACTTGACATACCTGCGAGCTGGCTCAGTACTAACGTGTGTACCAACTACTCTTTGGCTCCACCTATGCCTGACGACAATGTTCCAGGGTCCCCAAACAAAAAGTGTCTTTGTCAACCTCAGCAGCTACCCCACCAAGCTCTAGTGCGTGAGCGACGTGCATTGGAGCCTTGCAATAACAAATACGCAGTCCAATGCACCAAAACCTCCAAAGGTGTAGACACTTCTAGGAGTGGATACAATTCTACAGTTGACAGTAAAGACGAATACTGAGGGTACAGTCCTAACTCGTGTTGGACATTTTGCAACTGTATGTGTGGCCAAAGTAACTCTCAGTTGGCTGTACATCCGACAACAGGGGCTGTGAATCCAAGGACAGGCTTTTTTTTAAATCTGGAATGAGAGTAGACGGGGGGTTAGGTTAACTCTTTACGAGACATAACGGCTGTACACATAAAGCTGAAAACAGCACCAAGGACAATGGACGGTCTTACCTCGGGACAAGATCTCCAAGATCAACGTGAGCTCCGCCAGAATTTGGAGACCCAGTACCCAGAACGCCACTCTACTGCGATCCTGGGACACGATATCCACAATCAGCGCAAGCACCTCCTGAATGTAGAGACACAGAATACAGAATGGAACACCCCGGAACACACGTTGACAACTGACACACAGCGCATGGACTTGGTGTGTGGCGTGTGCCTGGACGTGATTTTAGCCAAGGACAAGCCCCGGGAGCGATGTTTTGCGATTCTGCCAAACTGTAGTCACTGCTACTGCCTGCAATGCATCCAATCATGGAAGCTGGTCTCATGCCGGGAAACCGGTTTGTCATGTCCAGAGTGTCGTACTATATCAGGTTATTATATCAAGAGTCGTCGCTGGGTTGTAGGTGAAACCGAGAAGCAGGTGTTGATTCAAAAATATAAGAGTGTAATGGCAACTATACCATGTCGACGCTTTCGCCGTGGCAGTGGAATGTGCAGTTTTGGGACGGAATGCTTTTACAATCATGATCACGAACCGGAGTACCAAACGGGGGGCAATTTGCAGTTTCCACAACACGTGAGAGTCCAGCAGCCTTTTCCACGCCCATGGGGAGTAAATCGGCCTTTTTCACAGTACGTGGCAGCTTATCACCGTCTGGGTTCACAGCCTGTGACAGCTCACTACAGTCGGCCGCTCACGACCATCCCCCACGGGGTGATCCAGCGTTTCTAGCCCACAACAGCCCAACAGCAGTGTCAATAGTCCATGGGATCAGAGTTTAAACACATGAGAGACATTTGTGTATTCAAGTGTATGCCAAAGAGGATGGTTATCACGATAACTTACTAACTAACTAACCATCTAGCCAGTGGTTGGATGCCATAGCCAAAGCCGCGATGCCTTAGCTGTTGTTTGGCTGTTTTAGACAGTGGTTGGATGTCTTAGGCAGCTGTTGGATTGCCACGTCAGTAGGACTGACCAGCACTCGGATACACCATGGCTTCATCAGTGTGTTATCACAGTAGCTACCGATCTGACAGTGTGACACAAAGATGCCAGTAGCACGGACGTAAACATTCAACGTCAGCCTTCAAGTGTATTTTTTCCCTTATCACCTTCGGGACATGCATGGGTCTTAACTTGACTGCAAAAATGACTCAAAATCAGGCCAGGAAAGGTGTCGGGACGGAGATACACTACACACATGAGACACATAAAGGTGAACAGCGACAAATCATTGGTCCTGACGAAGTCAGTGAGACCAGACACTGCAGTTGGAAGAAAGGGATTCTGAAGCGTTACCTTGCAGAACGTGAGACCAGGTCTGACGTGTCCTTCACATTCTCCTCACAGTGTAACAAAGTCCAGATTGAGCAAAAACAGAGCGACAGCCCACGGACCGTGAAATTGATGATACCGGTCACCAAAGGCACCATGTTTATCGGTGGAATTGATGCTAATTTCAGTGTGGTTGTATTGACAAATATATTCAACCAATACACCACGGTACTTGATGTCAAAGTCATATCATCCAAGACTCACACGTTCGGATGTGTCACCATGTCTTCAGCTGAGGAGACCTTACTGTGCATGGAACGTCTCAAAAATACAGTGCATTTGGGAGTTTTGCTATTCAGGCATGTCGGATACATGACCATGGGACCATGGCAACTACCCGTACTATACAAAGTTGATCTGACCCACCCAGTGAACCGATTTTTGAACCCTACTTCAAGCTAAGGACATCATCGCCACAAGGAGCAGCGTATATGTCTGTGTACAGCACTTGACACCTGTGGGATTTGTTGGGTTTCTGTAAATTACATCACAAAGTACGGTCTAGACCTGATCTTTTATGAAAGGTACAATGAGATACCTGTTAGTGTGATTTAGTGCTATATTAATAAAATTGAATTGAATTTAATTTAATTGTTTGATTTCATTTGTATGGTGGGATACCCTGATGTGCGCCTGGATCGAATCATTGACATGGCTCTTTTTGAATGATACATTTGGTTACAATAAAACAAAGCAAGATTGTGGTTGGTCACACTGCCACTCAGCGCAAATTATCTCTCACAGCAATTTTCAAGTTGTCAAAGTGTGCAAACGGACAAGCAGTCGTGCTCGGACAAGCAGCCACAGAGAGGCTGCCCATAACATGTACAGTCCGCCTGCTATATCGCAGAGCATACAGGATCCTGGCTCGAGAAGTTTTACATGAGCTTTGGGTGTGCAACACAACTGAAGGAAATAATGGAGAATTATGTGATAGGTGCAGTAATTGGCGAAGGTGCCTATGGAACTGTATACAAAGCTACGTGTAAAAAAAGTGGAAAAGAGTTTGCCTTGAAATGTCACAGACGTGGTGTAGAGGATACAACCGTGAGAGAGTTATCCTGTCTCACGGCACTACGGGGTCACCCTTATGTGATCCAGATCCACGATTGTGTCATCCACAATGGAATGATGGCCATGCTCATGTCCCACGCACCATACACATTGTCAAATGTGATTCACAGTGAACACCTTCTCTGTCACGAGCAGGGCCAAGGGCTAGAGGTGATTCCGTTGAGTTTTGTGGCTCGTTTTTCAGTTCAAGTGGCTGAAGCACTGTCTCACATGCACCAACTAAACTTGGTGCACCGGGACCTGACGCCTTTCAATGTGCTGTTGACAGAAGATCTAATTGTACAAGTGGCTGACATGGGCCTCTCTAGACATTCCTGTAAATGGATGAGCGCACCTATGGTCACAGAGGCGTACAGGGCCCCTGAATTGTTTGTTGCAGGTGGCCTCGCAGAATACACTTGTGCCATAGACATGTGGAGCCTGGGGGTGCTGATTGTTGACGCTATGGAAAGGAGAGTGACATTCTCAAAATCTTGGGTGTCCCCGTACCAGATCATTGTAAAGACATTGTGCCCCAAAGACCACGCCAGTGCATCACTCACCCCTTGGGACCCTAAGACCATAATGCCCAAGGTGATGGAGTGTGCACTGGTCAAAAGGATTGTCTTCCAATTGCTGGCTTTTCGCGAGAATGAGAGACTTTTGGCTCATGAGCTGCTGAAGGACACAGAATGGACTGAGGCTGCTCGCATGACCAAAGAAGACCAAGACATGGTCAGAGACCAAATTCGTCGACAGCGGGTGAAAGAATGAAGAAACAAGCAGTAGCATGAACATGAATACTGTATTCACTAAATGTGTGCACAATTCACAATGCATCAGTGTATGTATTGAAAATAAATACACATAAAGCAACCTTGAGCATGTTTCTTGTCTCTGTTATTAACAAGGTGAAACAATCTAGAACATGCAATAACAAGAAAATCTAAACAAAAGGGAAAAGAAGTGTGTGTTAACAGAACTGTATGCAATAGAAGCCATCGTGGCATCACTCCACAACACCATACCTATCATACCTTTCTGATATTAACAAAGCTCGACACATTTGATCACACATCAAACCCTAAAGGCCTCAGCATGGAGAGCCTCCATCCCAAGGTCCAGTTGTTCCTTGATGATCACGGCTATACGAATGAGAGTTCCAAATTTCTGGGGCTGACTTTCCTCACATTTATGACACTACCAACAAATGCTCTACGAGCCATGGGTCTCACCGACGGATTCATACAACACCATAAAATGCTGTCAGATAGTTTGAGAGAAAAAGTGAATTGTGTCAAACTGAGGCAACAAGGAGAGAGGTTGCTACAAGACAAACAACATGTGGAGAACCAGCGTGGCGTTGCTAATGTCAGGGTGCGCTCCAGAAGTCCAGACAATGTGTATAACACTCCAACCGCAATTGCAGGAACAATCTATGCCACATATCAACCTATGCTCGGGGAAAAGTGCTGCGGACACTCTGTGAGAGCTAAATACGTACGGGACCAGAGTCACAAACCCCAGTGTGCTGAGCCGTGTCAACGTAAATTGCGGCTGAGATCCGAGGGTACAAGGGGAATTTCGCTTAGGTCCGATGTCAGTATGTTGGATAAGAGCCTGATCAGGTCAACAGTAGCAGCAACCCATGAGGGTCAGACTCGCAGCAGCAGTGTCTACGAGTATTAGATATCCAAGCAAAGTGACAATTCATTGTGCACACAACTTGCTTCATCCAAGCGGAGGTTTTTATTTGACTCAGCGGTGGATGTCTTCACCAAAGGGATCTGGAGTTAGCTAAAAGAGAGTCACACCCAGACTGAAATTAGAACCAAGTAGGCCTACATCCATGACTGTAGCACATCTCTGATCTCAGCCCGGACTCTGGTCATCGACCTAGAAGCTAGCGAGCTACAGACTCACTGAGAGTGTCTGGTGCAAGGCATTTCCACACAGAGGTGTCACAAAACTCACACTAGATTCAGCAAAGTGCCTGCATAATGGATCCAGCTCAGTCAAGTTGCCCTGACTCCACCAGAACTGCAACCACTGGGAACACTACAACTTGTACATATTCACCGGCCCAAGAAGGTACAATTTCCATGCTACTCAGTAAAATGGGGTTGTTGTACCAGACAGACCTCAGCGTTATAAAGGAAAGCGACGAGTTGTACAACGAAGATGCAGACACCATGGACCAGGAACCTTTAGCCGAGGACTCTTGCCTCGATCGAGACACAAACACTGGGTACCAAGTAGCCCGTGACGTGGACCCTGTGTCTTCTTCCAACGGTAACACGGACACGGACGAGTCTTCTTCAGACACAGACGTGGACCTGTCTTGTTGGCCAGAGTCAGATTCGGATCCCGCGCTTCGTTATTACCACGAAGACACGGTTGCATTTAAACGTAGTCTCGGCCTAGAATTCCAGGAAGAATTTGGCGGAGGCTTTTGGTATAAAGGTGGTGGTGTATGCCTTGTCAACTGTGATCAACGGCCCAAAGGAGTCGTGTTTGACGATTGAATTTGCCAACCTTTCCACTTCTTGTGTGTATGGCTTATGGGACTCCATGTGTTTTTGGCTTTGTCAACCCTGTGCTAATACATGACTCATGTTCCATTGCTTATGAAACCCCAAATATGTACCCATGTGATGTATAGCTGTGTAAAAGATACTCAATAAAAAAAACAGAAACTCTCTATCTAGTGTACTTTCTTTATCATCAGATCAGGTCACAAGAATACACATGCTAGTTACAATAAACCTCACCGCCAAGTCTGATAGACCTTTCTCTGCCATGTATCTCGTCTCTTGTGTGACACAGAAGCAAGAAAGCTGAGAGCATGTCATCTCGGCTGTACTCTCCGTTTACAGACTTCTTGCCTCCTGTGGTCACCATACTACCTTTAGCGGATGCAGTGATAGTGACCATTGACAGCTCTTCTCTCAGTTTACCAAGTAAAACTTTCCCTTGCTGTGCATGTGTCTTATCGGCAAGCCTAGACTCAGGCAATGTTATGACATCGCGTGTCTCCAATACACTCGCCGTGATATCTGTGGCCAAATTAACTCCCCTTTGCGAGCGCCTGTACATGAACACTTCCTTGTTGGAGCCCATCTTGTTACTTGAGCCTGCACCCTGTGTGGTCCCAATGCTCGATTCGAGTATGTGAGTTTTTCTCATGGCCTCAGATAACACTGCCCATCCCAGGGACATAACAACATCACAGTAGTACAGTGTTTCTCTATTTATTGCCGACACCGTACTGAGAACCATAGCCAGTTTGGTCTTTGCACCCACGTGCTTCCCTAGCATGTACTTGTTGTTGATGTAGGACCACTTGCTGTAGAACAACACCTTAAATCCAGAACGTGCAAGCGAGTGCTCGACTAGATTTTTTACATCGACCAGGGCATTGACGTAGGTGTTTTGTTCAAACACTACGACCACTGGGATTTCTTTCCACATGACTCTGGGCATGAGAAGCTTCAGCAGTCTGACATGAGCACTTAGCAGAGCAGCATAGGCTTGAGTAACGTGGTCCAAGTCACGTATCTCCAGTTCCTCCAGGGCCATAACCTGTTGTGGTGTGTGTGTGTGTGTGTGTGTGTGAGAGAGAGAGAGAGAGAGAGAGAGAGAGAGAGAGAGAGAGAGAGAGAGAGAGAGAGGGGAAGGTACAACATAGACTGTTAGGACCGGGAAGATTTGACAGCAGACAAGAAGTGGTAGTGTCTGTCATCATCATCATCATCATCATCATCATCATCATCATCATCATCATCATAATGTTCTGTCCCACATGTCGGGTAGCTCGGAAGGAAGTGGAAACATTGATGAGAACCCCATGGGAGTACCTGATATCACTGTACGAGTTCATGTTAGTGTTTACTACGTTCCATCACAACGTACTCTTCTACTCTAACATGGATCACGGGCAGCTCAAAAACCTTTACTGTCAGCTTGTGTGCTTCTCGCCCGCTAGAATACTCATTATTGACACCTTAGTGTCCAGTTACATCAAACGAGGACTCGATAAAAATGTGTGTGATTCGCTCGCCGTGCCCGGCAACTTGTCCAGGATCATAACACTCGTGATTGGAAACCATGTCCCAGAGCAGTTGGTGCACAGGTGTATCGCAAGCTACAACTGGAAGGGGTACTGTGATATGGTGCTAGGGGCCTTTGCCTCGGCTGAGACCATTCGCAGCGGAGTCCTCAAGTACATGGCCATCCTGAAAGAGACCAGTGCACAGACAAGAGGATCTATTCACACCATTATTTCGCTAGCGGTAACCGGGTGGACGGTGAAACTCTCAAACTTCAAGTGCACATGCGGCGTCTGGACCCAGGCCCTGGACCTGGTTTCATGTTTTGTACCCGACACAGAGACCACGTTGACGATACAGGACGAAGCTCGTATAAGCGCATACATTTGCACCCTGTTAGACCTCAGACCCTTGGTTAACAAGAACGAACCGCAGTGTAGCAACAAGTACAAGCCTTTAAATTTTGAATACATGTTTAGCGATCTTCTGGTCTCGAGTTTAGATACACCGCAACAGCCGCCCACTGGAGAACCTGAAAACTCACCACTAGATTGCCACCTGCCAGCTCCACGGCACAGCACACTCCGGCACAGGACCTAGATCCTCCTCCGAACGTCGGGTCGAGACACAGGTAGGCTCTGACCACGGAGGCACATCTCATGTAGTCCAGGGTGACACTGTTGTTCGACAGGAACTTGTTTATGACCGAGGACTCGAAGGGAGTGGTGTTGTCAGTCTTGGTGTCGGTGGACGACGTGATGCTGTTTCCCGTGACTTCGTTCTCGAATCCCTTTGGCGTGACCATGTTCATCAGCTCCTTCAGATGGTTGTCAATGGATATGTGTTGAGGACAGTACACACCGAGGCAGGCGCACGTCAGTCCCGGCTCCCTCTCGTGACGCCTACACTTGAAGCTCTGTGTGACTACGTGGTAAGCTGGCTCCCCATTTTCTCCGCGGATATCGGCAACTCTGTGCAGCCACGGGGTGTTGTTGACATGACTTGTAATGTGCACTTGCTTTCGCCCTCTGAACGCGATGTTTGGTAGCACAGCCAGTAGCACCTTAGAACTGACAAAGCCCACTTCGTCCACGAGAATGAGATCGGCGCTCTGTCCTCTGCTAGCCTGTGACAACACAAGATGTGGACGAGGGACGGGTTAGGATCACACTTATGGTGACTCTTGTTGGTCATTGCAGTGGTGCACATGTGAGAGAGAGGAGCATAGATGGCTCCCAAAAGTGTATGCATCGAGACATGACACACTGAAGTGGAAAAGGAAAGTGAATAGAGAAAGGACAGCAAGCGCGGCCGAGTCTCAGCGTACCCCGCAGTATGTATCATTCCCACACAGCGTTAATAGCGGATCCGCAATGGGTGAGCTACTGCGTCGAGAAGGAATGTTCTTTCATAGACCACATTCGAGGCTACTTGTGCCCAAAACACTGCAGCTGGCATGTGTGCTTGGGTTCCAATTGCTCTCTGATACTAGCCATGGCCAATCGAAGCCAATATCGGGCGCGCTCATCATCGGAGTGGTCATGCCCTGTTGTGGCTCTGCTCGTTTTCAGAAGCCTCAGTTGGAGTTCAGAGGAACGTACTACATGCCGGCTAAAGGGGACCCTGTCGAAATGGGCTACGGTGCGATGGAGTACAAACCGCTGCAAGCACGACATATCTCTGACACGCAATTGGATGTCAACCATCTCATTCTGAAAGCCAGCTTGCCAGTCATGATCGCTCTGTTCTCAACAGCACTGACTGATGAATTCACTCGTCACTACAAGATGTTCGCCAAGAGTCAGGCCTCGAACAACGCATGGAAGGACCCACGTTTCTCCTGGCCAAGCAAGACATTCGAGCTGGCCGAGGCGATTCAGTTCGCTGGAAAGCCCAAGCTCCATTGCTCCAGAGAGATGTCCTCGGTTGTAAAGGAGGCGGTGTTGAAGAGCGCTGTGGCCTTATCGACACTTTTCAAATCGCGTGATGACAAAATCACCCGGTTCATGAGGAAACTGATGTTCAAGTACAATGATAAACACAGCAAGAGAGCTGACTTTTACACCATGGTGGTCATGCTGACACTGTGTCTTTTCCCATATTTGAAACATCGTGTACTCTGTAATATATTTAACAACAGGACTTTAGTGATTATGTACTTTGACAAGACTTGCACCAGACATAACCAGTGGTCTACGCTCTCCACGCATGTCCACCTGCACGCAAACCAGCCCGAGTTTGTGAAGCGGGTGCTAGTCAACAGCCATCTCGCAAGCTCCTTGCCCATTGTGGTCACAGTCACCTTAGACAAATACATTTTGGACGCTAGCTACTCTGAGAACAAGAGTGACTTGGCCATGTCTTATAGTCAGAGGTCTCCTTCAGACCCCAGTGAGCAAGGGTGGAAACCTCAGGAGGCTCGAAATCAGCCCCAACGTCAACCAGATTCATCATCTTTTCACCAAACAACAAAGACAAGAGTGCCACTGACTGGGAAAAGGAAGACGTCTTGCCACACGGGATACGACAGAAGGCCTGAGGGGAGACTCAAGGAGAAAGTGATGCATTTAGAGCAGTCGTTGCCTCAACCAGGACCACATTAACTTTGCTTTTATTGATGCAGAGATGATATGTTGGTGTTCAACTGTGTTGTACATATGGCCCACCTGTCGTTCTATGTGACTCTACAATAAAATATTGCTCATCTATCATGACACAATGTTTCCTTGGTTGATTAATTAATGTGAGATACAGAGAAATTAAGACTTAAGTGACTTGATTTGTGTTTTATGCAGACACTTGAGTGTGAACACAGAAATAGATGAAAGGGGGTAACAAGCTGGAACAACTGAGTCTCTGGGAAAGTGGTTCAAGGCGGTACAGGTGATCCTTGCAGTTGTTGTCCTCTTTGCAGGGGTGTTTTCTTAGAGTTTTTGTCCTTCTTTTGCATGCAGAGAGGTCTTTTCCAATTGAGTGTACCCTTAGCTCCACGTTGCTGCTGCTGCAGCTGCGGCTGCTTCTGCGTAGACCACTTTGATCTCACTGCGTGTCGATTCTGCCTCCTTGCCACGTACTCCCTGAGTTCTTTGTCGAACTCAATAGTGGGGTATTTTGAGCGCTCAGAGTTGTGTTTTTTCATAGCCTCGCATTTCCACTGTAGATTGACCATGCCGGTTATGGGACTGTTACCAAACTGTACCAGCGCTTCGTAGGACTCCTCGGGTCCGGCTGTGATGACTCTATTGGCAAAGTCTCTCCTGAACGCTATCCCGCAGTGCAAGCAGTTCCAGAATGTGTGAGAAGGGCACACACGCTGAGGTTGCATGTCCTGTTTTACGGACATCTGTCGCGTCTGACAGTTCAAGTCCTGGGGACAATTTGAAGCCCACGTAATCTTGGTCAAACACGTAGAGCCCATCACAGGCCATGTCCTCCGGCGAGTCGCCCATTCGTACGTAGCCATGATTCAAATGTCGAAGCGTGCAATATGCAGTGATGTGCGAGAATAACCATATGAGGGAAGCTATCTTTCTGTTATATGCGGTAGGTTGAATGGTTTTTTTCAACTGTAGCTCAACACCCTTGGCCAACGGTAAAGTGATCATAGACACTCTATTGCAGTCGCTTATGCTCTTCACCAGACTGGATGCAATCTCTATTGGAAAGCCGAACCTATCAGGTGTTTGAATAACACGACTCTCTCGGCTGTGAAGTTATACCTAGGCTTGTACCTTCGCACAGGACCTATCATTGCCATGCACACATGTGAGAGCAGTTTGTCATTGTTACCCGTTGAGGCTGTGGACCGTAGGTTGAGTCTCAGTTCTTCGACATTGAGCTGAGCTCGATGTCTGTCATGGTTAATCTCGGGGTACTGTTCCGACAACACTTGGGCTCTCACGCGGCTCCTGTTCAATGAGCCGTAATACTGGTAGAGGCAACGCAACTGGTAGGAGCTCAGATACCTGGGGGCCTCTAGCTCCTTGAGTGTGTGGCTGTGGGATTTCAGTTCGTAGAATATTTCTTTGCCCAGTGTTTTCTGTTTGGTTATCTCGTCGCGCCTCTTGAGCGATTCCAACTGCTCAAGAAACCTCATGGGTCTTAGACATTCACCCACATCGCCCTTGTCCTCGGTCTCATCAGTCATGAACATGCTACCACAGGGTCCGGCTCTCACCATTTCCCCGTTGTCGTCAATGCGGAGATTATCTGTGTCCTCCGAGGCCAGACCATTGTCTTTCTGCATGCACATGAACTGTTCATGTCCCAGCGTAAAGTGGTAGCACGCCATTTTCTGCCTCACATCCTTCCATGTGTCGGCGGTTATTTCCGCTTCGAAGAAACACTCGGGGCACTCCTTAGTGTCCATGGCCAGCTTTGGCACAATGGGGTACCGGAGCATGAGTGCTAGAAAGTCCTGTAGCAAATCCAAGGTGTTCAGGGACTCTTTGTGAGAGCATGTTATGAAGTCTCGGCTCAGCTTCGCGTAGGCGCAAACAACTTCAGACAGTGTCAGCGGTTGATTGGGGTTTCGTACTATGGCGTCTTGGTTCTCTACGCCTCGCACCGTGAGCCAAACTGTGTATTCATTTACACATTTGTTACAAGGCTCGTTGGGAGTTGAGGCCGATCGCCTGGGCTCCTCAAACATGTCCACAAAGATCCGCAATTGCGGATCAATGTCCCCTGCAACCTCGCTCTGCATGCCAGATCGTACAGCTCACTCACTCTCAGCCTGTGGCTTTGGCGTGACTTGCTGTCAGAGCCTCTAGAGCTCCAGGGGCTACAGCATCCGTGATCCATCTCTGCCCCTGCCACTCTGCTAGACACACCATGAGTCCTATCCATCTGGGGTCCCGTGAGCATGTAGGGTGTTTTATGTCGCCTCTCTTGCACACAGAGGGCCAGAGGGTCGTTAGTTGAGCAAATGCAGATATGCCACTGTGGCCGATAAACTTCTCAGGCGAGGCGTATTGTCCGGAAAGCTTGCTATACCCCGTAAATGCTGAGCAGCAGGTCTCTCTTTCGATATTGGGCGGCAACTCCCTAAACTTGTATACCAGGGCGCCCGCTCTCTTTCTACGGTCGATGGTCACGACAGTGCAGCGGCTGATCTCGCGAGCAAGTTTCACCATCTCCTCTCTCCCCTTACATACCACAAGTGCAATCTTCGGATGGCTAGGATACACATGAGAGGTAAGTTTGTTGGCCAAGGCAAGTGTTCCCATGACCAGGATGAGAACCCTGACGGCTGCAGCGTCCAAGGAGCCGTGCACAAACACCGGTCTCAATCCGCAGCCATAGACCAGCACTGTGCAAACGTCGTACATCAGTGAGAGGAATTTGTGAGGTTTGTAGTACTTGACGAGCCTGCCAGAGTCGTCCAGTGTCCCTTCGGTCCGGTAGTAGCTGCTGGGGTTTTCCATGGGTTTGAAGAAAACATGGCCTTCCTTCTCTGGCAGACTGGGGACTAGTTCAATCTCGAGACGAGAATTGAGTGAGATGAAACTTGATAGCTCACTATCACGCCACTCGCAGTTCACAGTCGTGTGCTCCCCACGCTGGGGTACACCGCCCCCTTGACAGTGTTGTACACAGTCATCTTCGCCATGTGCTCCGTCTTCGTCTTCTCCTTCGTAGTCTTCCCCTTCCGAGTACTCATTGGGGTCAGGAAACTTGCATCTGTTGTCATCTTTAGCCAACCTCACAGCGTCTGCATCAGTGGTTTGTCTGATGAAAGACTCCTTGTAGTCAATCAGGTTCCAAAACCTGTCTCTTTGAGGTATCAGTTTCCCATCTGAGCACCTCACGCCCCAGTGTTGCAGCTGCTCTCCGTACAACCCACCAGAGTCCTGAGGTAGCATCTCGGCCAACTCTGTGCTCCCAGACTCCCATCTGTACTTTAAGTCCGACACCTTAGAGCAAAAGGTACCCGGCTCCCTCTTTGACCACGGCAAGGCCCTCTTCCACGTTTCGGGACCTCGAATTCCCACGGGTATGCGTCGCAGCTTGCAAAACTCCCTAAGCGATAGGTGGCAGCGAATGTGAACCCGGTCGTACTCGCCCTCACAGACTTTTGTGCCGTCCACAGGAGTGGTAGCAACAGCGTGCACCCCTGGCTCCTCTTTCGTTGCTATAGACACTCTCAAACTCCCCAGGTTTGAATGTAAAACCAGATTGCCAGCGGAGTTAACTCGAACCATCCCTTTGGACTTTGCAACCAGCATAGACACATCATCCCTGCATGGATGTTTGCAAGACACCAGGTAGCTGGTTCTACTTGTTTTCAGGATGTCTAAACCCTGGGGCAGAGTGTGGGTCCAAGATGCAATCGCAGAGTCTGCTTCGGGCGTGAAGACGGTCACCGACCGCGATCTGAAAGGTCCTGTGGCACCCGCGAACCAAGCCAGAGCCCGCTGTAGGTACTTATACACCCCGCGTCTAAGGCATTTTATCTCCAGCGCTTCGTGCACCTCTCCTGATAGCATTCTACACGCTAGGGCCACTGCAAACTCGGGAGCTGAGCCCACCTCATCGTAGTAAATGAAACTATCGCCAACCGGCGGCACGTGTGTCTTGGCATTGTCGCACAATGCACCGTTGTCATTACAGGGCAACGCGTACAACTGTCCGGGTTCCACAATCACGATCAAGTTGGCCATTGGTACCAAAGCGTCGCGTTCGAACATGCTCAGGCCTTTGTTCACGACCTTGCAAACGCCTCTGGTCCACACCTTTTCAGTAGGGCACGTCAGCACACGGGAGCACAAGACGTCGAAGCCTTTCCACTCTGCAGGGTCTCGGATCCGAGCCGTCCTAGAGTCAATTTCCATGCACGTGATGAGCGTGTCAAGCTTGTCATGTGGCGCTTTGCCTAGACATCTCCTTTGTCCAAAGGTAAATTTGGCAGGAGGCGCAGCGCACAGCCACTTTACAGTGTCAACGAGGCCAGAACCGCCGGGCCCTGTCACAGTCAAGCTCTCAGACATGGGGTAGTCCAGTTCCCAGTCTTGATTCTGACATGCTTCACCCGGAGCCTTTTTGAACATCCACCTGGAGTCTATCAGTTTGGCCCAAGACCTCTCGTTCACATCGTACCCCTCCAATGGATCCCGGCCTCCGCAGCGCATGAACATGTCATTGATGACACAGCTCTTGGTTTTACACTTGATGCGGTCTCGCGGATCTAACGGATTGGGTCCCGGCCACTCCGGGTCCTCTTTCTGCAACACGTGCGTTCTGTATGCCGAGCTGCTCTCTACAACTACCGCCACCGACTCCAGCTTGTGCACCAAGGGCCCCTGGTCCCTGAGGTAAAACAGCGGTGACTCTGCCGCGAATGCCAAAGCGTAGCCGTCTACCACTGTGGTGCCCGGGTAGCGCTTGACTCCAGAGGACCTGCTTGCCAGGCGCATGAATGTCCAAACCCCGAGACTGGTGTTGACCTTGGACGGGAAACGCTGCACCTTCTCAAACTTGAACACAGGACCGAGCGTCTGAGAATATGCTTGCAATAGGAGCTCCTCTTCGTCACCGCGAGGCAGCAGCTCACAACCGGTCCAGAATTCCGAGGGCTGTAAGGGCTTCGGATTGCAACACCGCGACAGCAGAGGCGCTAACCTGTGATCTTGAGCACACAAGAAGGCTCCCATGGTGTTTGTCCTAAATCTCCGCGTGTGAAACGGGGCCTCTGTGCCCCTGGTCCACACCGACGCACCTCTGTGTCTGCTCAGCGTGATCAGCTTGTAGCTGGGGAAGCAGTTGACCCTGCAGCTTTCTGCCAAATGGCTGAGGAGGGCATATACAGGAGACAGCTTGCCCCTGCCATGCAGGCTGAACTCGTAGTCAAGCATCATGTCTCCCACACTCATGTCGGGGACGCACGGGTGAACTGATCTGTAGAACCACGTCAGACAAGCGCTCACATCAAAGTTCCTCTTTGCGCCCCGTGTGACAGAGAGCCTCGCACAGTGGCCCAGTAGCACGGCCTCGTCTAAGCACGCCTCATACACTGAGCCGCATTCGCCCGGGGCTCTGTCTGCCCTGGCCAACGCGTAGTGATTCGGAAAAGAGTTAATCGTGAGGTTGAGATTGTATTCTGAGAGCGGGTAGGCAAGCGTGTCTTCGTCGCTCTCCTCGAGATCAGCTTCTCTTGCTATCTCCACACAAGGGAAGTATTCTCCATCTCCTATGGCTGAGGGTGCCTCAAACGAGCCAGCTTGTTGCCTCTGTGATGCCCCAAGCCAAGATCTCTTGTATAGAGGGTCCATGCGCCCGGTGTCGCCGATGTCGGGCTCGTCAATCTCAACGTCCAAAAGGCACGGACGCGTCCTCCTGCGAGAGGTCCTAAAGAGCCTAAAGAGTTTCTGTTCTTCGTAGCCTCTCGCGGTCTCACTACATATGGCCTGTTCTATGCGGGACATCTCTACGACCAAACCCACATTGTCAACAGCTTGAGGTTTCCCTGTCACCGTCCTAGCCGCATTGGGGGAGTAATTCAATTGAAAGGAGCAGTCACTGCAATCCAGCAATGGCATAGGCAGACCATCTGGCCCCCCTTCCGGGCAGAGACACAGGTCATCTGTGAGCAAAGTGCCCCTCTCGTGCGACCAACATGATTCGGGTAGCACGCCGTTTGTGTTCGGAATCTTCAACATAGCTCTGCTGAGACCGTGCTTTGAGTGAAACAAACCGCATGCACGCAAAATTTTCAAGTTAACCAGGCCCAGCGTGCGTAGACCAATTGTGATATACTTGAAACTTGACGAACGACATCCTCCTCGCCCAAACAGGACCACATGTCCCGTTCTTGCGCCGAACCTGGGTACCGAGCCGATGACTTTTGCAATGGTTGCAACCGCTTGTTCTTCGCCATCCGTGTCATCCACACACTCGCAATCAGATTTTTTGCTACCCCGCGGACTCTCATTTTTTCCCGTGTACTTGTCTACGTCCTCACCGTTTTCATCACTACTCTCCTCCCACTTGTCATCTTCAGTTGCTCCCTGGTCCTCACCTGGCTCCCGTTTCTCATTGCTCCGTTCAGTGGCTAAACCATCTTGGATTCGCAACATCTCCTCCTCTAGGTCCTCTCGCATTGCCTCCTCTCCACGCGACAGGTCCAATTCCTCAAGCCTCGAGTGTACTCTTGGGTTAGCGGAAACAATCTTTCTGAGTTCTGATAATGTTGAATGGTGTTGCACGCTAAACACAAAGCTGCTCTTTTCCGACGCGCCAAAAGACTCCGTCAGACACAGGTACGACAAGAGTAGAACCTGAGCCTCTTGCACACTCAGATTGGACACAAACAAGAGTTGTACAGGGCTGCTAGCACGCTCCTGTTCAACAACACCTAGCTGTCTGAATGCATTGAACGCGTACATGATAGCCACGCAACCCTGGAAATGTAAGGCTCTTGGTGCGACAATGGTCATGGTACCTGGAAGCAGGCACATTGACTGATTGAAAAGATGGTGGCCACTCGACCTAAACCCTCGCGGTAGAACACTGTGATACTCGGAGCTCCTGAGGACACGCAGCGTTGGCACCTCTGCTGCGGAATGGTCCTCGCCTGGGCACCGGTGGTCACCATCTCCGTTGCAGAATATCACAAGAGGAGGTACACCTGCGTAACCCCTTTTGATTTTGAACAGAGAGTGCCCGCACGGGAACCATTCCGTCACACACCCTGTCGGAGCAGAGATATCGCTCTGTTTCAGCTGAATTTCCCCTCGGACCCCCCCCGGTGTCATGCCAGCCCCACGTTTTGGTACAATGACCACAGCATCTCTCAATAAGTGCCTCAATATGAGCACGTTTTTGTTCTCTGCAAGAATTGCAAACCCTGATGGAAGTCTGGTCATGTCTCTGAGACATGTCAAGTCTTCCCGATGGCAGCTTCGGGGAATGTTTAACTGTTCACACGCGAGTTCATTGTCTGGGGGTTCATTGTCCCGGGGAACGAGGATGTCTCTCAGCGTCGACGCGGGCTCCAACGGATCCAGATCTCGCAAATCTAAGCCTAACCCTCGATCAGGTAAAACACATTTGAGCGTGAACTCTTTGCCCAACGTAGAGTCTCCCATCGCCAAAGCACATAGTGTGCGGACAATCTCCTGTCGGCAACCTTCATCAAAGATCAGACAAACATTGGTCTTCCATGAGGCAACCAATCTGTACAGACATAGTGCATCTCTCGTGTAGATGCAGCCCGCTGCCACCTTCAGACCTCGAATGTCGCACTCCTTGACCGTGTAACACGTCTGCCAGTTTGAACACAAGGTCTCGTGCGAGCCAGAGTGTCGGCAAATTACCAGCGAAGGTGACGCTGGTGCTCCTCTGCTTTGTAACCTAAAGGCCACATCAGAGAACACTGACAGGTTCTCTTTGAACGCTGTAAATGCCTCATCCCCAAGTCTCCTCAAGGGACCTGGGTCTGTGAAATCCTCGATTTGTACCACACGACCTTTGCTGTCGACCGTTACAAACGAGCCTTCTCTGGTCTGCACCTTGTACACGGTTCTGGATATATTTAGAGGCGATAAAGAGAGACACTTCTTAAGTTCCAGGTGGTACAGAACCCGGCACCTGGCAATGAATCGTAACAGCCACTTTGGATCCAACTGTGCAAAAACATTGCTGCGACTGCCAAATAGGTGTGACAGTTCGTCATCCGTGAGCCGGAGCCTTTCCCATTTCAGGCAAATGTACACGTAGAAGAGGTATTTATCGCACATGCGAAAGAGGCATCTCGGGCTACATCTATTTGACCCAATAGTGACGAGAGCTCTGTGTCTCTGACGACAGCTCACATTTGAGGCCATGGTCGCCACCTCGCTCTGGAAGAATGGGCGCGACGTGTTTGATGGCTCTCTCTGCTCAGTGGGAGATGTCCTGACCCGCGCAGTATTCGACATCTTTGCAAAATACGAACAACACGTCAAGGATCAGGCAACTGCACGGGCCTCGGTTCAAAGACAAGGAAGCTGTGTGGAATCAATGGACCTGGGGTCCGTGGCCGACAGTCATGGCAGCAAACCAGACTTGCGTTACGATGACAACAGTATGAGTTCCGAGGATTCCTGTGATGAAGAGTTACCTAAAAACTCAGTTAGATTCACCCATTTTGAAGGCAGCGACAGTGATGAGTGTATGTCAATATCTAGTTTAAACCTGAATGATTGTCACGATAAACAGGACCTTGACACTCTTGAGTCCCAACAGGCCAAGTCATGGAAAGTTACAGAGTGTACGACCGAGAACCTTCTCTTATTAGGCAAAGAAAGGAGACTGACAGGAGAGCGTTCGGGGCCATGGACCAGCTCCAAGCATAGATGTTTGCGATGCGAGGCCTACGACGCTCACTGTAAGGCTGCGGCCGAAAACTACAGACGTGTCCTGACTAGCTACACCAAGACCGTTTCAGAGCTCATGATAGGCTTCAAAAAGGTCTTGGAGCGGTACCCTGAGCTTAGGGTTGACTCGAGCGACGGTCATCTACACTACATGGTACAGGCTGCGCTTGGGCGCAACAACCTGGTGCAAGAGATGGTTCGCCTGGCTGCTAAGAGACAGACGCAAAAGGCACTTAAAACTGAGTCAGGTCGCGAAGAGGTTACATTTGACCATGCCATAGTTTCGGTCCATGAAGCTCTAAACACATGTTACACCGACGGCGAGGCACTGAGGATGATCCTTGACCACTACACCAATCTGTATGTTCGCTACATACAGGTGTGGAGAGAAATGTGTTCCAAGGTGTCGCGGGACATTACGGTGATGGAGTTTGTGAACTTGACTCATGACCGGCCAGGTGTGAGCCACGGGGAGCCTTGGTCAGAGGCAAAAGCCTACATAGCACGCATGTTAGCCAAGGTGGGCACTATCACCCCTAGGGCCGTTGGAGAAGCTTGTTCCCGCGCTCTGAAAAATGTAGACATCAATCTATCGTCGGCACCTGAGGCTTTTGACAAGCGAAAAGGGCTCATCGACGCCGAGTTGGAGGACATGCGCGACTGCCTGGACAGGAGTTTGCACAAGTGGAGTTGGGATTCGCACATGAACGACCTGTACTGTGATACTCGAAGCCCTGACCGGCGTGGGAGAGCTCTCTGTGAAGACTCTGTTGCACGAAAGGTCTATACTCGTGTCACAAGTGAGGAAGTTGACCAGAAACCAAGGAACTCTGGAGCTGCAGGTGGCTCAGACTAGAGCCAAGCTCAGAGACTCTGTAGCTCGTTGTCGACATGCAGAGATGAACGCACTGCAGTGACCACACTTGTGCTGGCAATTGGTGGAAGCAGTGGAGAGTGTATGTACTAATCTCTTGCATTGTTGACAGTTTGACACAGCATGGATTCAGACTGTGATTACCTGGTGTACAAAAGTTGCAACGTAGAAGAGAACAAGGGTGAGGAAGATAGTGACATAATTTGTCCAATCTGTATAAACTACCACGTTCAGGACAAGCCTATACGATGCACCGCATCTATACCCCCAGTCTCGTTTCAAGGAGTGTGGAATTCGGGACGCATGGTACCTTACATAGACATTATCCAACAGCAACCAGAGATAGCCGCATTTCAGGAATCTGAGCCTATACTGTATGTGAAAGAAGGACGCCTTGTAGCCCTAAGAGGTGCAATATATATGCAGGACGTGTCACCATTTGGCACCTGGCTTGCCGACAGGAGCCAGTGTTTGAGAGCGGTGTCCAGGTTGAGAGACGCGGGTCTAATGTGTGTACATCTACCAGAACTTAACCCTTGTATTGTCCTTTGTGTCACAGGGACATGGTTAGCTTATGTGACCTTCTGTACTAACCAGCCGTTCTGCTTCGGGATCCCGAGACACCACTTTCATTCCATGTCAAATACCATCGTGGCCTCATCCTTTGGGTCTCAGAGACCCCGCTGTTTTATGTTCCATGCCATTATACGTATGTCCCACAACTGCCGTGGCGCCCCCATCCTCCGGGGTCCCGGGGACCCATCCTTGTTCGATGTCATCTTTCTCCTACCCTTGAGGCCTCAACCTCGCCATTCGGGTCCCTGGGACCCAGGGTTGTGTGTGTGTGTGTGTGTGTGTGTGTGTGTGTGTGTGTATGTATGTGTGTGTGTGTGTGTGTGTGTGTGTGTGTGTGTGTGTTGTTTTTGTTCGGGGCCTCGTCCACACGGGCCAAGAGGCTACGGGCGAACACACTCGGCACAGTAGTAGGCCCGCGTGCAGCTTCCACAGATGTATCTCTTGCAGCCACCGCAAACGATGTGTGATTTGCGGTCCTTTCTCTCCGGACAGAGCTGACACCGCTTCCTTTTGCTTTGCACCCTCGGTGTGTCCGGTTCAGAATCCCCATGCTCCTCTAGGCCCCTTGTGACTGTGCCACCGCCACCACCACAGGACCTGCTCGCCGTGACGACGGCTTTGACAAGCGCGGCGGACGCCTCCGTGCGAGGCAGACGCCGCCGTCTCTCGATGAGCGGATTCACAAGCGCCCTTCCCAACTGCTCGAGGAACGCCCTCCTCTTGTTGAGCTTGCCGCGCATCCACTCGGGCCTGAGCTCTCGCCACAGCACAAAGGCGTTGTAGGCGGACACGTCGAGGATGTTGTGGAAGACGGCAAGGGGCCAGCGTGCTGTCTTCCTGCGGCAGCTGTACGTGCCCACAAGCTTGTCCAGGTTGTCCACCCCGCCCTTGGTGTGGTTGTAGTGGAGGATGATGTCGGGTTTGGCTTGCCTGCCAGCGCCGACGCCCGCATCCCCCGTGTGCAGCGTGCTCAGCAGCACCACGTTCCTGTGCTTCTTGGGCACGTAGGACACCAGAGTGGCGACGGGCGTGAAGGCAAACTTGGACGAGAAGACCGCACGGCCCTTGGTGGCGAGCAACGCCCCCGGCAGCTCGGGCTTGTTTTTGCGCATCGTGCCCACCACGGTGAGGCGCCGCTCGGCGAGCAGCCGCTGGGCCAGCGCGTAGGAGGTGAAAAAGTTGTCGCACGTCACGTTACGCGGGCCCCTCAGGCCCTCGGTCACGTCCAGCAACACGCGGGAGCCCAGATTCTTCTCGGGCGTGCCGCTCACCGACTTGCCCGTGTAGAGCTGCATGTGCCAGGCGTAGCTGGAGCCGGCGTCGCAGGCCACCCACGACTTGAGTCCGTACCGGGCAGGCTTGCTGGGCATGTACTGGCGGAAGGCGCAGCGACCTTGTGAAAGTGGCGTGTCCAAACAAGAAGATGGAACACGATGGATAGAGATGGAAGACAAAAATTCAACACACACACACACACACACACACACACACACAAAGAAAGACAAGTGTACGGCAGAGGTACAAAAAACAACAACCAAGCAAAAAATAAATAATAAAAATACAACACCTCGAAAGGGCACCAGCTGCTCGTCCACCGTCACGTCGGCGCCCGGGTTGTAGAGGCGAGGCAGCTGCCGCGTCCACTCGTCCACACCTCTCGTACGGCCGCCAGTTTGTCCGAGGCTCGGCGGACAGCTCTCGACTCGCGGTCGTCGAATCGCAACAGTCTAGAGTACGCGTGGAACTGCTTGATTGGCATCGTGGCGCGGAAAATGGCCCTGCCACTCTCCTCGTGCCACAGGCTCTCCAAGGCCTCGTTGCGGGACCGGTACACGCCCGCGAGGAGCAGCAGCCCGAGGTAGCCTCGCAGGTCCGTGACGTCCATCGCTTTCCACTTGACGCCTGTGGCACATCTCCTTTGACCCTCGAGGTTTGTGGCGGCCACAACCATGTCTTCGATTTGCCGCGTGACAAACAGGCCAAACGCAGACACTATGTCGTGGACGTGTTCCGCGGCGTACTCTGTGGGTCCCGGGCGCTGTAGTAGTAGCAGCGTGGCGGCGTCTGCGGCGGCAGCAGCATCAGTAGCAGCGTCTGTCGTGTCCTTTTCTTGCTCGGGTTTGTCCTCTTCGGTGGCGTGGCAGTGAGTTCTTGGGACACTGGGATGACACGTTTTCGAGGACCATTTGATTTTGCCATCTTTTGACACAAATGTCTCCTCATCCTGCTCGTCCTCCTCTTGCCCCTCGTCTTCACTACCCTCTTTGTCTTCTTCTACATCTACTTTTTCATCATCGTCTTCTTCTTCTTCGTCTTCTTCTACAACTACTTCTTCATCTTCGTCTTCTTCTTCTTCTTCTTCTTCGTCCCTTGCATGTCCACCCTCTTCTTCTTCTTCTTCTTCTTCTTCTTCTTCTTCTTCTTCTTCTTCTTCATTCACCTGTTCTCCTCCTTGGTCTTGAACTTCAATGTCCACTTGGCCTTGGTCATCATCTTTGATGTCGTTGTCATCGTAGCAGCAGTAGTCTTTTTCTTTGCTGTGGTCGTGTATACGTTGGTCCTCTCTTGGTTTTTCTCCGTTTTGTACCTTGGCTTCAGCGGGGACATTGCGAGCGGCACCGCCGCTCAAGAGAATCCGATGCAGCTTCAACTCCAGTGTCAAATGACGGGCCATGCTGCAGCTTCTGGCCCGGCTGTGCCAACGTGCCACGTGCAAAAGTGCACAGGTCCGAAAAAGATGATGTGAAAAAGAAAATGACAAGAACAAGAAGACAACACAAATGTGTCTAAAGTGTCTATTGTGTGTATATTGTGTGTTTGTGTGTGTGTGTGTGTGTGTGTGTGAGTAATAAAAATAATTAGTAGAATAATGTCAAACAAATGCCTTTGTTTCTCTATTCTTTTTTACCTCCCTTTCCACTCGAGCCCAGGGACCCATAAGGACAATGCCCTGGGTCCCGGGGACACAAAAGGACAATGCCACGGGTCACTGGAACCCGTAGGACAACGTCAAGGGTCCTGGTGACCCGAAAGGACAACGTCAAGGGTCCCCGGGACCCGAAGGACCACACCACGGGTCCCCGGGACCCGAAGGACAACACAAGGGCTAGAGGAACCTGGTGCAGAGGCGTGGCCACACATTTCCATCCGCCTTCCTGCACAGCTGCAAACCATTGCTAGTCCCTGCTGTTTTCCAGCACCATGGACACTTTCCCTGTCTTTAGTCAAAAGCATGTTAGCACCATGAACAGTTCCACCCTTTTCAGTTAAAATATTTTAGCAAAATTGCTAGTTCCTGTTGTGTGAAATTACCCTGCACAGTTCCCCGTTTTCCAGCACCATGGACAGTTCCCCCTGTCTTTTAGTGTCAAGTTGTTTAGCACCATGGACAGTTTCCCCCGTTAATCAGCACCACGGACAGTTGCCCTGTGTTTCAGTTTAAATTTACCTCCATTGTTAGTTCTCGCTGTTTTCCAGTACCATGGACAGTTCACACTGTCTTTTAGTACCAAGTGGCTTGGCACCATGGACAGTTTCCCCTGTGTTTTTGAACCATGTACACAATGAACCGGGTCCTGGGGACCCGAAGGAATGCGTCAAGGGTCCCTGAGACCCGAAGGACATTGCCGGGGGTCCCGGGGACCCGAAGGACAGCGTCAAGGGTCCCTGAGACCCGAAGGACAATGCCGTGGGTCGCCGGGACCCGAAGGACAACACAAGGGTTAAATTTACCTCCATTGTTAGTTCTCGCTGTTTTCCAGTACCATGGACAGTTCACACTGTCTTTTAGTACCAAGTTTCCCCTGTGTTTTTGAACCATGTACACAATGAACCGGGTCCCGGGGACCCGAAGGACAGCGTCAAGGGTCCCTGAGACCCGAAGGACATTGCCGGGGGTCCCGGGGACCCGAAGGACAGCGTCAAGGGTCCCTGAGACCCGAAGGACAATGCCGGGGGTCCCGGGGACCGAAGGACAGCGTCAAGGGACCCGAAGGACAATGCCGTGGGTCGCCGGGACCCGAAGGACAACACAAGGGTTAAATTTACCTCCATTGTTAGTTCTCGCTGTTTTCCAGTACCATGGACAGTTCACACTGTCTTTTAGTACCAAGTGGCTTGGCACCATGGACAGTTTCCCCTGTGTTTTTGAACCATGTACACCCCCGTTACTCAGCACCATGGATAGTTCCCCCTGTCTTTTAGTGTCAAGTTGTTTAGCACCATGGACAGTTTCCCCCGTTAATCAGCACCACGGACAGTTGCCCTGTGTTTCAGTTTAAATTTACCTCCATTGTTAGTTCTCGCTGTTTTCCAGTACCATGGACAGTTCACACTGTCTTTTAGTACCAAGTGGCTTGGCACCATGGACAGTTCCCCTGTGTTTTTGAACCATGTACACAATGAACCGGGTCCCGGGGACCCGAAGGACAGCGTCAAGGGTCCCTGAGACCCGAAGGACAATGCCGGGGGTCCCGGGGACCCGAAGGACAGCGTCAAGGGTCCCTGAGACCCGAAGGACAATGCCGGGGGTCCCGGGGACCCGAGGGACAGCGTCAAGGGTCCCTGAGACCCGAAGGACAATGCCGGGGGTCCCGGGGACCCGAAGGACAGCGTCAAGGGACCCGAAGGACAATGCCGTGGGTCGCGGGACCCGAAGGACAACACAAGGGTTAACGGATCGGAGAATAGTGCTTTGACGGCATCTACTGGTAGAACGCTGTATCGCCTGTCCTAAAGTCAAAATCACAGCCACCGGAAACATAACCGGATGTGTTTCGACCCATTTACCTTGGTCTATGAGCTTGTTATTTTGATGAGATGTATTTGTATGAAATTTTATCTGTAGGCTTTTCATTTTGCTAAATGTGGACCCTTGCTTTTTTGCCTGTTTTTTTCAATGTGGTCTGTAAACCTTTTGGCAGCCAAAAACGGTTTGAGAGGAGAGACAGTTGACACAGTCTATGAGCTTGTTATTTTGATGAGATGTATTTGTATGAAATTTTATCTGTAGGCTTTTCATTTTGCTAAATGTGGACCCTTGCTTTTTTACCTGTTTTTTTTTCAATGTGGTCTGTAAACCTTTTGGCAGCCAAAAAACGGTTTGAGAGGAGAGACAGTTGACACAGTCTATGAGCTTGTTATTTTGATGAGATGTATTTGTATGAAATTTTATCTGTAGGCTTTTCATTTTGCTAAATGTGGACTCTTGCTTTTTTGCCGTTTTTTGTTATCAAAAGTAAATGTAAAAGAGAGTCATGACACACTCTGTCCCTTTGTGACAGAAACAACACGGAACTGATGAAGCTCACAGACAAGGCTGCGATAGCCTCGAAAGGTGGTAGGGAGGAACGTTTAAGTGGCTGTTGGTTTTAGCGGATGTGTGTCTTTGACCACAGTGCACGGTTGTGATCTTCACTCTTGACTTGGCATCCCCTCGCTTGCCGCTGGTGATGACGCATGTTCCCCATGCTGAGAAGGTGCATATCGTAGATGTGTCTGCGGATAGTCGTATGGGCTTTTCACTGTGGGATCTACGTAGCAACACAATAAGGCCAACAGGTCCCCAATGTTGTGCTGTTGCGTGACCTCAATAAAAAGGGGCCTGTCAAAGCGACTCTCTTGTGTTCCTATGAAATCGCAGCCGCCTCGGGTGACACATTTCACATGAACACGTCCCAAGTTTTTCTTCTCGTGATCTGTTAGGGTCCTGTTGTTTAGGCGCAGACAGTCGTACAATGCGGACATGGTGTTGGTGGATGAAGTGTCTGTCTTTGTAGAGCGTGAACTTGTTCCTGATATTGACAAGGGTGGCCCGAGTCAAGCATTGGTGAATGTAAATACGGGGCTGTTATTGGTTTTGTAGCGTGTGGTGACACGCTCACTTGATCCTATCTTTCACACAGGCTTTTGGTGTTAGATATAACTCGAGATTGAATCGTCACGAGTCATAGTAGCTTCTGTGGTCTCGAGCAAGGGTTGCCGTGTCCGGGATCGCTCTCTGACCATCACCGTCGACAGTCTTGCCTCTCTCCTTGAGAATAGTCGAGGTCATTACCATGGTCACCACGTACATGCCATAAATTATGATGTTGAACACAGCGATGGCACACTCCATGTTATGCAGCCTCTGAGCGTTGCTGGTCAGAGGTCGATACAGTAACTCCATGCACCCTGCTATCACAGCCATGAACAGCTCAATGTTCATCATGACGAGACACATGATCACGGTCCTGGTGCTCTTGGACTCTGGACCCCTGTACAGACCTGACACATCGTCCATTTTCAGTTTGCTTTTGACGGCAAAGTAGCTGAGCACTGTGCTCACGACCATGGCCAGACATCCCAGCGTGATTAAGGCTATCCCGCGTGTATGTAGGCATACTCATATCTATTCCTATCCTGGGCCAAGGTGGAGTCTGTGGCTGGACACCCCGTGGTCCTTGTACCGTGTGTGTTGTCAATGAAGTACAGAATGTTGTTTGGGAGGGTGAGGAAGCCCACAATGAGAGAGGTGACAACGGCTATTGCCGCTCCCAGCTTACCCTTAAAGCGAGCAGCGGCTCCATTCAATAGGGTGGGCACTTTCTTGGTATTGGCTACCAGAGTCTCGATGCTCATCGGGTTCCTGTACCGATGCATATCTCAGAGAGGATCCTTGCCCCTCTTGTGGGTTTGTCACTTGTTACTTACTCACAATGCATTTTCTCCCGCAGTCAGCTGGCAATGATTCTAACACTTTAATACAATGAAGCTGCAAGAGCCCGCAATCGAATTCCGGGGCTCACATGGCACCCTGTGCGCCAAGTCAACCGCAGACCACCGTTGGTACAAGGTTCAGGGTATCACCAAAACTCTTGAGTCTATCAAGTTGTACAAGAGGCGAGGGCGCAGACACAACATGATAAGCATGGACATGTTTGCCAGGGTGCTTAGGGACCTGAATGCAAATGCAGACAGTTCACTCGAATGGGTGCCAGAGTACATAAGAAGCCTGAATGCGCCAGATACCCAGGGTTTGGCACTCCATAAAGCGCTTTTGCAACTGTTGAGGTCAAAAGCTCTCACTCCAGAAGCTTGTAGGCATCTGTGGGACAGGAACCACATGTCATCCATTATAGGCAATGTGGTAGACGCTGAGTGTAAGGACGTGTTCAATGGAAAGAAGACAATGTGTGACGTGGGTCTGGTGTCTCGCCTGATTCTCACGCAGCTTGAAGCTCTGTGCCTGACTCCGATATGCGCAGGGCTTAAAGTCGCCGGTGTGCCCAGGCCTGACAGATTTAGCACCAGCGGTCGCAGCGTACCCAGAGCCTACACGTTCCACAACGGCTGTACACGGTGCACCTCCATAGGCGACATGTGGGGCTTCTACACTGAAGTGGACCTAGTGGCCCACGATACCATAAGGGACAACGTAGTGCTGCTCGAGATCAAGACGAGGAACAACGAGACACTTGATCAGGTCACCTTGTGGCGATACAACACGCAACTATGGCTGACGTGGCTGATGTTCTCCCTCACGTACCCGAGCATGGCGGAGCGGTCCGTGGCTTACCTGGTGATAGTCAGACCCGGGACAAACCAGGTTACCATAAGGACTTGCTCACGACCCACAATTTCTAGGTCCTTGCGCGCCAAGTTCCCGTGGCTGACCAGTTTCTGCCCACATGTGCTTAATTGTCTTACTCCTACATGTATGAACATGAGAGTCGAGACTCATCTGGCCATGGCAAGGGCAGGCAGGGTGGCCTCCTGGGTGGATGAGACCGAGTTGAGTTACAGGAACATGCTTTTCAATGAGGAGAAGAAGAGAATTGCCACTCAAGGCTTGGCCTGTCTGACCACAAACTTGTTATGAATCTAAAATTCACACTCAAGGCTACAGGCGTGTGTGTGGTTTGTGTGTGTGTGAGTGTTTGATTGTGACATGAACATGTGGAGTAACACGTGGAGGAAATCTCTGTGTCTCAATGTGTAATTGTCCAGCCAGTGCTTTCTTAGCTGGGATCCTTTGCTTGTGGGCTTTATAAAACAGCACATGTGTAGTTGTCTCAAGAGTCAGAGAGATCTCTGAAGCCCATGTGCTGTCTCTGACCAAGTGCTGTCAACAGGCTCCCTCTCCACATGTTTGGCAAACATGGGGTTGAGACACAATGCTATCCATGCTATGCTTGCAAACCCTCACCTGGCGCCATTCGAATTGATCGATGCACCCTGTCAACAGAAGGATTGGACTCTGATAGACCATCTCATGGTCATCCACAAAGTCAAGGAGAGTGACTACATTGAGGATGACCCGCGGGCGTCCATAGTGAACATGGCCAGAACGCTGGCCTGTGGCTACATCTCAGAGAATGAGGGTAGTCGGTGTGTGGTGCTTGTCAAAGATGGAACTAGGGCTCCGAAGCCGGCCGTGAGGAGCTCAGACTCAGCCGCACGCCTGCGCCTCATTCAGTTCTGTAAGCGCAATCTGTGTGCCATAGAGTACACAATGATGAAGCTTTTGGCCGACATGGGTATGAAAAACAAGTTGTTTCTAGTGACCGGGGCAAAGGGAGAGGACAAGGGGACCTCTGTCGATAACCTTGTGTCATTTCACAAGAAGTACATGGAGGGCCAGAATAACAGTGTGTCGCTGGACACGCTCAACGCTCGGAAACCTCGCGAGAATGAGCTCTGCAATGTACATCCCAATCACGCAGACGGAAAGATAGAAAGACCCGATGGTCTTGAGGGTGTCTTTGTGGCGAGCTTTGCGGACCCAGAGACGTCACAATTGTCTTTGTTGCGTGTCGTGTGTCGTCTGTGTAGGACCACAGAGGCTGACACACTGCTCGTGGAATTGGCCAACTTGCTTACGGGCAATGTGACCGTGTGCTCTGGAGACTCTGACGTGGTGGCCGTACTGACAGCTTGTGGACGGGAAGGTATTACTTTGAGGATGGACAACAAGAGCTACCGGGAGAATAAAGACATGCACATGTCGAGCTACGGCAAGCTGTTGTTTGCTGTCCCCGAGAAACAAGTGCTGAAAGTGCCACTCCTGGAGCTCGTCAAGCGAGGGTAGGTTCGAGTTCTGTGTGACATTGCTGCCGAGGACGAACACCTGCTGCTACCAGAGACGCGAGAGCAGCATGACAAATTTGAAGTCAGTCTGGATTACCACGGGTCAGCTGTGGGGAGAGTTGACATAAAGCTAAACGTAGCTAGGTACCTGTACCAGGCTGGGATCAGGGGCTCTCTGTACCTCACCTTTCTGTCTAGGTTCTCGACCAAAGGGGACCGATTGAATGTGTTGTGTCGCTGTGGATGCACACTGTGTCAATGGAAAAACGGTCAGTTTCATATTCGAAACACTATGGCCCGCATCTGACCAGAGTCTGACACTGAGTTCTGAATTGGAAACCTTCAAGTTTACGGGTGAAAGAGGAAAATCTCCTGTCTGCAGGAGCACAAAGAAATCCCTGAGCTTGAGCTAGAAGAGTGTGCACACGTGGCGAACCAGAACAGGGAACAGAAGACCTTGTGCGGTCTCAGGCACTTGAGCAATGCGTACATGAAAGGTCTGATTCAAGAGACAGTTACCCTCGGTATTTGAGATTGAACCAAGCTGGCAGGCATTTTTTCATGCGCATCAAAGAGACGTGATCAGATGTGATAAGGAGCGTAGGGAAAAGCTGGTGTTTATGGCGCTGTGTGGGACAGACTACAACAAGGTGCCAGCAGGACTGGGGATTAGGAGATTGATGACCGCAGTTGTGACCAGGTACACTGAGTTTTCCTCTTGGTGTCATTCACTGAAGAGTCTATGGGACACAATAGACACATGTTCTCCTCGGGACTGCTACAATGTGGGTGTTCAACTCTCGGAATTGACAAATGTCCCCAAGTCAGTCCGGTCTAAATATTGGACTGAATTGAATTGCGAGCTGATGGTCAGGAGCATGAAATATGCATACCAAGTGTGGAACCTGATGACACCAAGACCTGGTCCAGTATGGGTTCCCGCATGTGATGGTGCCCGCTAGCAAATTTGGTTAATGTGTACAGTGTGATATGTGATACATATTTTTGTGCAGTGTACAATAAACTCCTTTAACCCACCCTGTACTGTCTCACAGAGTGCTTCTTTATGTTTCAGTGATTTATTTTATTTTTGCTAGAGTTTGATGTCTTACAGTTTCAGATATCATACCAAGAAGAGAGAGAAATCAGTGACAAACTTCACACATTGTGCTCCAAGCATAATTATGTTTAATGACTCAGCACCATGGACAGTTCCCCTGTCTTTTAGTGTCAAGTTGTTTAGCACCATGGACAGTTTCCCCGTTAATCAGCACCACGGACAGTTCCCCTGTCTTTTAGTGTCAAGTTGTTTAGCACCATGGACAGTTTCCCCCGTTAATCAGCACCACGGACAGTTGCCCTGTGTTTCAGTTTAAATTTACCTCCATTGTTAGTTCTCGCTGTTTTCCAGTACCATGGACAGTTCACACTGTCTTTTAGTACCAAGTGGCTTGGCACCATGGACAGTTTCCCCTGTGTTTTTTAACCATGTACACTTCCAGACACTACTACACTACACTACACTACAGAGGTACATTGTATAGTAACTTATGGTTTGCTACAGTATAATCCATGCACATTGCCTCAAGATACACCACAGTATGAAGAAAGAAAAGTACAGAATTACAACAGAAATCAAACAAGTACAGTGTGCACATCTCAAGGGATACATTTCCGTGGTTGGTGGTAGCATGACAGCAAATCACGCCATCATGGTCACAAACATGGTGTGTGACAAGAGGGCCTTGTGGTGGTCCCTCACAGGGAGCACTGTACTCAAGGCTTCCTCACACTCGTGAGACGTGATCAGATGTGATAAGGAGCGTAGGGAAAAGCTGGTGTTTATGGCGCTGTGTGGGACAGACTACAACAAGGTGCCAGCAGGACTGGGGATTAGGAGATTGATGACCGCAGTTGTGACCAGGTACACTGAGTTTTCCTCTTGGTGTCATTCACTGAAGAGTCTATGGGACACAATAGACACATGTTCTCCTCGGGACTGCTACAATGTGGGTGTTCAACTCTCAGAATTGACAAATGTCCCCAAGTCAGTCCGGTCTAAATATTGGACTGAATTGAATTGCGAGCTGATGGTCAGGAGCATGAAATATGCATACCAAGTGTGGAACCTGATGACACCAAGACCTGGTCAGTATGGGTTCCCGCATGTGATGGTGCCCGCTAGCAAATTTGGTTAATGTGTACAGTGTGATATGTGATACATATTTTTGTGCAGTGTACAATAAACTCCTTTAACCCACCCTGTACTGTCTCACAGAGTGCTTCTTTATGTTTCAGTGATTTATTTTATTTTTGCTAGAGTTTGATGTCTTACAGTTTCAGATATCATACCAAGAAGAGAGAGAAATCAGTGACAAACTTCACACATTGTGCTCCAAGCATAATTATGTTTAATGACTCAGCACCATGGACAGTTCCCCCTGTCTTTTAGTGTCAAGTTGTTTAGCACCATGGACAGTTTCCCCCGTTAATCAGCACCACGGACAGTTGCCCTGTGTTTCAGTTTAAATTTACCTCCATTGTTAGTTCTCGCTGTTTTCCAGTACCATGGACAGTTCACACTGTCTTTTAGTACCAAGTGGCTTGGCACCATGGACAGTTTCCCCTGTGTTTTTGAACCATGTAGGATGTCATCTCACTCACAGTAAAGGCTCCGGGAGGCCCCTGTCTAGCCTTACAGGGACACGTCGGTCCCTGCTACACTTTATTGTCATGTTGATAGCAATCAGTAACATGCAGGTGAGAGCGGACAGGGTAACAGAAGCAGCGCCCATGAACCAAACACGGGCTATTGCACTCTCAGTCTGTACAACCCTGAGATTGAGCGACTGTCTGAGCATGTAATTTGTCAGTGTGTTTTCAGGCGGCCTGATCCATGGCGACCATGGTCTGTAACACAGACTCTCCCGCTCTAGCAATAGTGATGAGCGATCCGCTCGCTCCCGAACGCTGGCGAGGAGTGTGCATCTCGGCCTCAGACAGAGAGTAGATATTGGAGACTCTCCTTGGGCTCGGGTTCGCCAGGACCTCACGTATAGTTGTGTAGACACCATGAGCTCCCTCAGGTGCAGTCGTCAGCGTGTACGTGTCCCACTGTGGCTGGTAGCAGATAGGACCAAAGCACAGGTGCCCGCAAACCACGGGGCACTCAGAACTTATCTCGCCCCTGCGGTTCACTCGGCACGCTGCGACCGTGGTACTGTCGACCACCAGAGGCTCGCATATTCCAAGCGAGTTGCACAAGGGCACCTGGTAGTTTGCCTCTGCATCACTCACCATGGGCCTGTATAGCCAACAAGTCCTGTTGCCGTGTGAAGCATCAATGAAGGGCATGTACCAACGCGAGAGCACCACAGGCTTCCAATGGACCCTCTCCACGACCACAATGAGCCTGGATGACTGCGAAAGGCTCGCCAGGGTCTCCGTGTAGTACTCTGTGATGAATGTGGGCTCGCATCCGGTCATGTCTGATCTCATGATGCCCTGGGCACAAGAGAATAAGCGCCGGTGGGCTCCTTGTAGGGCGAATGTGACTGCGTTGAGCTGCATGGCCAACTTTAGCGCACCGCTCTTCCAGCTGTCCAGTAACTCGTTGAAGCCACTCATGTTGTTGGACCCCAAGACCGGTCGGCCACGTACAGTGGTCTTGAGGGCGGCGCTTGGAAAATGTTCCGCCACAGAGCTGAGAGCATCGTCCATCAGCCTCCTGTACGTGCATTACGTCTCGACTTGCGAACCCGAGCCCCTGTTTGCCAAGAGTTTAAGAACGCCCGGGTCCAGAGCACTTGTATGACCAAAGACGTCCACTAGAGCGGCTACATCACTGAAGGCCGCTTCTAGAGGCCATGGCCCTGGTGTACTCACGCTTGGCTGTTTTCAAGGCAAATTCAGCATCATACCAACTGCCGCTGGAGCACAGTCGATCACAAGGGTGTTGTGTTGACTTGTTTTTGTCCTCGGGTAAGCCCTTACAGGCCACTTGGGCACAATCAGGGTACTCAACTTGGAGACGGCTCGTCGTCAGGTTCAATCCCAGAAAGAAGTGGTACACTAGGAAAGGTTTTGTGCCAGGCGTGCGAATCTTCCATTTACTGGGGTGACAATCACTCTGTGATCTGGGAGTCCAGAGAAGCACTGGGTTCTGGCGTTTCACTGGAGCTAGTGTTCATTGGTGCTGACTGTTGACTGAACCCCACCGGGGGTCGAGCCCAGAGCAAAGCTAGTGGCAGCAGTAGAGAGACGGTCGAGAGTTGTGAGACTGTAGTCATCGCCAGTAGTCGTTATTTCAGTTTCCTAAACCGTTGTCTCCGATATGTACTGCATATCAAGCAGAGCGTTGCAGTCAGTGCAATGTTGATTAATAAAGCAAGAATGCAAGCAGTCAGACATAGTGCAGAGGTGCGTGTCGAGATGTATGTGACGTGTTGCACTCTCACTTCGGTAGCCCTCCCATCCTGCATAAGCACTCTGGACAGTCGAGAGAACGTATCCCCTAGAGCCTCAAGAGAGACGTTCATTGTGGTCATACACGCCTGGGCCTGCTCAGAAACATCTTGGTTGAAGTCAGGGCAGTAGAGCAACGCGACAGCCTCTGTAATCCTGGAGGCGAGCGGTCCGAGAGTTGCGCGTAGCCTTTCACATTGGACACCAGGCAATTGTGTCTTTGCATGTAGTAGCCTGGTGCGGGCTGAGGACACAAGGGTGGCTGGGATCAGCGAACGGCTCCAGGTTGCACGGGATCTCAACGCGCCTCACACCATGGTTGACAGCCACTATCATCTTGACCAAGTTGTCATTCTGCGTGTCCTCACTGCTTGTAATTGCTATTGGGTAACCCATACCTCCTTCGGGCCATCCATTGTGAGCATAGTCTCCCAAGTCCATGCATGAACTAGAGCCCCTGATGCACTCAACCGTCTTTGAAATCAAGTGCATACTCTCCAGGAGTGAGGTGGGCCCGATAGTGAATCTTGGTGTACCGAGGGAATGCAGTGGTGGCATTGTGTACTGGCTTATCGTAAAGCCACTTGTGTTCCTCTCCTGTGAGCACGGGTTTGCCAAGCCAGCGACTTGCTTCCAATACGCTTTGGAGAATTGCAGCATGACTAGAACCAGTTTCCGGTACTGTCACAGAGATCCTGGCGCGATGCTGAGCTCCGCTAATGTAACCATGGCAACCTTGGCGTTGGTTATCACGTTGAGTTATGTCTTTCTTGTCATTTTGGTGTACACCAAAGGAGGGAAACCTGAGGCTGCTGCTTCTTACAACCGTGTCTGGCGAATGGATGCAGATTGTACCCCTCTCGTGATTGACAAAGGCCACCATGTCCTTGTAATTCAAGTTGACAACCTGTGCGTCGTGTGGGACAATTTTTACTTTGTCAATACTGCTCTGGGCAACAAGCTCGTTGCCTATGGGCAACGGAGCGCCTACGTTCATGTCTGAGGACAAGCCCAGTCGCAGGTTCGGGATCTCGGGAACCAGGACAAAGCTTTTGGCCTGAGACATGTTACCGGTCGCGTGCTGGAAGAACATACCTCCTTCTAGCTTATACACACCGTCCACGTGAGCGTAAGATTGCCTGCTGTCTCCAAATGTCGAGTCCCTTGTATACCGGTAGTGTAACGTCTGTAGCTTGGCGGTAGCAAAGTTGATTGTGTGTGAGAGCTCCGTGAAGGTCGGCTCCCAGTCCACAGGCGTGCCAAAGGTGTAGCCAAGGTATCCCAGAGAATATTTGCGCACTCCCCACTTGGCCATGTCTTCGATGATGCCAGCGAGGTGATGCATTGAGTAATGGACCCTTACAGCAGGGTCCCCAGTGTCCTTGCCGCTGTGTCTGTTGACCAATTTCACCTTATCACAGCTCTCAAGCACATAGTCGGCCGAGGGCACCGAGACCACGATGCCCGCACGGTTGTTGGATCTCTTGCATAGCTCCTCAAACACCACAAGTCCGATTCTCTCCTGGTGCCGTTCGTCACGGGCAGCTTGACCGCATATTCCTCTACCACGTCTCCCACGGTCCAGCGTGCCGGCTTCACTCGTTCACAACCCATAGAGAGACTCGTTGGAAACACAGATATTGTGTCCAGGTTCAGGAAAGCCCCATGCAACGAGACAAGCAGGCCCAACTCCTGTAACATAGTCTCAGCTTGCGCCTGCTCAGGCAACAGGGTGCCACTGAGCACACCTCGCACACTGTCCGCCTGGTAAACCCTCAGCTGTAGTCCTGCACTGTTCAGCACAGTTGCTGGGCGATAGATGTTTGGACAGATGATGACAATCTTCATGTCTTGGTGCCGGCACACACTGCAGTCCTTGGGGAACGGTGGAGCCTGACGACAATCAGGAATGGGATTGTTTACATCTTTCCGGTACAGGAGGTTGTTTTCCCAGTCATATATGGCTGTCAGTGTAGAACAGCTCTCCTTAGCACCACCGCTACATTTGAAGAGATTGTACTCGTGAGATTGCACATCGTACCGCTGATCCGAATGGCATCAGAGATCATGTCTGCCGACAGGCCAGGGATCAGCTCTAACTTGGACCCATATAGATTGTTGATCATGGCAAAGTCCGCAGACTTCACACCCAGGTCCACGTCAACGACTACCACTCTAGGAGCTTGTTCGCTGCTCCCTATGGTCAATATCCAGTCAAGTACAGCTGAGAGCTCTTCCTGGCGTGGAGTGACTCTGCTAGAGTGTAAGAATCTGAGCTTCACACCGATTTTCTTTCCCCAGCCTTGGCCGAGTACAGTTTTTAAGGTGTCCACGGCCATAAGTGGCACGTACAACTCAGGAGCTGTTGTGTTCTCACCGTCCTCCTTTGACAAGGATCGCACAGCTATGGACAAGTAGTACTCTTCACCGAGACCCGGTGCACGGTCTTGTGTCACAATGTCAAACTCCACCAATACCACGTCACATTGCCGCACGTCCAGAGGCTCAGATTGAGCATCTCGTTTCGGTCCAGGCGAGCGGCTGAAAATGTCCATCTTGACTAGACAGAAACTTTCAGTCGTGGTGGGGACCGAGCCATACAACACCCTACCCAGGGTACTTATCTGGGTGTCAGGTGGTGTGCGTGCAATTTCAGAGTCCAGTCGTTATTGCTACCTGCGACTCCTTTTGACAAGTGAGCAAACTCGCTTGAGAGACACATCGGTGAGCACAGGCCATCAGGGTTCATGTAATTCAGCAGGGCTCTGGTGCAATTGCAGGCCATACTCAGCCTTGGTTTCCACATACAGTTGACGCGTAGCATGTCAGATATACCCATCACGGTCCTGCTCCATTTGTCATTAAGGGAAACGTGGACTTGCAATGTGTCAAACAGGCCACAGTGGAAGCTTTTCACGACCAGTGAGATGTCCAGTGTGTCCACCAAGAAGCCACTTGACAAGTCTCTCTTGGTCCAATTGAGGCCTCTGGTAATGTCGTATCGCCAGATGTGTTTCTCAATTTTCTTATTGTTTGCTGCCAGCACTAACCTGTCCCCATAGCTACCCGTGTACCAAGTAAGATCGTTGAATGTGTACCGGTCAGACATGCCTGTGGGGATGGTGATTTTAGTTGGTATCGTGACCGTGTCATTTTCCGCTAGCCACACTAAATTGGCTTGCATGAACTCGATGGACACTTTGGGTTCTGGATATTGCTGACCAAGTAGTGGTTTTGCCACAGCATCGTACATGAGGTGTGCCAATTTGTAAGACGATATTTTGTTCAACATGTAGTACAATGTTTCAAAAAGCATACCCTGCCTACACATGGGTTGGTACTCGAAGTTGCATCTACACAGGGTGTGTTTAAGGTTAGAGAATTTAACGCACAGATTATCAACAACCCACTCTGGTCTGTCCCGCACCCACAGCATGGTCAGGCTATTGAGCGTGTCGAGAACCACTTTGGATTCTATCCTCTGTGCGGAACCCTGTGGTACCACATAATCCCTCTGGTGTCCACATATTGTGTCATGCCAGGAGTTTCCAGGTAGTATCACACTCTGACCTGCAGGACACAAGCTCCTGTGTGGCTCACAACGTTCTTTGGACTCTCTGTTCACAAATTGCCCACTCGGACACACTGCTGCACATCTTAGTCCTTCACCTCCTCTGGGATAGCTAACGGGTTGTCCCAGAGGACACCAGCGCACACAGCGTGCTTGGCGACTGGCCGTACAGCCAATCAGATATGGCGTAACCTTTGTGGGGCAATAGTTTACTTTGGGACTACACTGGTCTAGATTGACATTGTCCAATGAAGGCACAGCTTTCTGACTTGCAAGACTCACAATCAGTGTTCCTAGCACAAGTGCTACGCAATTAACCAGCTTCATGATTATTCTCATCATGCACGGATATCAGCACAGATTCGGCTCAAAATGCCATGTTTGTCGGTCCACGATGAGGACACACGCAAGAATTCCCAGAGACCCGAAGCTCTCAGATTCTCTGGTGAGATAAACACAGATACACATCATAGAGAACTTCTGGATGAGCTACATGCGTACCCCCACCTCTAGTTGAGGAAATGTTAAAGCATGTAAATGGTTGTCTTATCCAGCAAAAGACAAGGTCTTGGCTCCACACACTGGAGCCCACATCAACTCCCCAAAGTACTAGGTCTGTGTTGCCGGGTTTCCATCTCGCTGAATCCTTGTATACTCTACACCAGGAACCTTTGTTGATACGGACATTGTCAATAAATGCACTCACCCAAGGCTTGTTTTCATATGTGTGTGCGTATGGATGTATGTATGTATGTATGTATGTATGTATGTATGTATGTACATATGTATGTATGTGTGTATGTGTCTATGTGCAACTCTCCATATTATTCTTATTGTAAACATTTACAAATGCACATGTTGAATTGTACATCATTTTATTTCATTAGGCAAGGCAAGGCAAGGCAGCTTTATTTATATAGCACATTTCAGCAACAGGGCAATTCAAAGTGCTTTACACAAAAACAGTTAAAAGAAAATAAAACCGATAAAACACAGAAGAAACAGTTTAAAAATATATATATATATATATACAGCTTCATGATTATTCTCATCATGCACGGATATCAGCACAGATTGGCTCAAAATGTATATATATGCATATATATCATATATATATATATATATATATATATATATATATATATATAAACAAATAAAACACAAGAATAAAAGTTACAGTGCAGTATAAAAGAAAGAAATGAACATAATTTAAAGGAAGGCAACATCAAAAGAAAGGTCTTCAGCATTGATTTAAAAGAACTAAGAGTAGCAGCAGACCTGCAGGTTTCTGGGAGTTTGTTCCAGATGTGAGGAGCATAGAAACTGAACGCTGCTTCCCCTGTTTAGTTCTGACTACAACCACACATACATACCCAACCACACATAAACATATAAGGTAACTGTCAAGGCAGTGGACAATATCTGCTACGCGAGCAGCTACAGCTTGAATGTCTCCAGCATGGCAGAGCAGGACCTTTGCAGCCTCCAGCACAGCTTAGCCAGAGTTTTTAAACCTCCAGCACATAACAGTTCGGTAGCCGTATGCACTTCCTAAATGAGTAAGGAGCCTTGTCGATGGACGAGCGTCTGCTTTCCGCACAATCCTGCCCCCTCCGGGTAGGACAGAAGCGTAGTTGAGAGAGACATTCTCCATCTCCTCAAGCAAAGGTTTGTACGCCTCTATGCCCTCAAAGGCGCACAGTTCTACCGGGAGATACCAGAGCATCCTTAGACTGAGTTTCGACTTGGCAGAGTCATTATGTTTCAGTGATTTATTTTATTTTTGCTAGAGTTTGATGTCTTACAGTTTCAGATATCATACCAAGAGAGAGAAATCAGTGACAAACTTCACACATTGTGCTCCAAGCATAATTATGTTTAATGACTCAGCACCATGGACAGTTCCCCCTGTCTTTTAGTGTCAAGTTGTTTAGCACCATGGACAGTTTCCCCCGTTAATCAGCACCACGGACAGTTGCCCTGTGTTTCAGTTTAAATTTACCTCCATTGTTAGTTCTTGCTGTTTTCCAGTACCATGGACAGTTCACACTGTCTTTTAGTACCAAGTGGCTTGGCACCATGGACAGTTTCCCCTGTGTTTTTCCCCCCTGGGACTGGGGATTAGGAGATTGATGACCGCAGTTGTGACCAGGTACACTGAGTTTTCCTCTTGGTGTCATTCACTGAAGAGTCTATGGGACACAATAGACACATGTTCTCCTCGGGACTGCTACAATGTGGGTGTTCAACTCTCGGAATTGACAAATGTCCCAAGTCAGTCCGGTCTAAATATTGGACTGAATTGAATTGCGAGCTGATGGTCAGGAGCATGAAATATGCATACCAAGTGTGGAACCTGATGACACCAAGACCTGGTCCCGAGTATGGGTTCCCCGCATGTGATGGTGCCCGCTAGCACATTTGTACCTCTGTAGTGTAGTGTAGTGTAGTAGTGTCTGGAAGTGTACATGGTTCAAAAACACAGGGGAAACTGTCCATGGTGCCAAGCCACTTGGTACTAAAAGACAGTGTGAACTGTCCATGGTACTGGAAAACAGCGAGAACTAACAATGGAGGTAAATTTAAACTGAAACACAGGGCAACTGTCCGTGGTGCTGATTAACGGGGGAAACTGTCCATGGTGCTAAACAACTTGACACTAAAAGACAGGGGGAACTGTCCATGGTGCTGAGTCATTAAACATAATTATGCTTGGAGCACAATGTGTGAAGTTTGTCACTGATTTCTCTCTTCTTGGTATGATATCTGAAACTGTAAGACATCAAACTCTAGCAAAAATAAAATAAATCACTGAAACATAAAGAAGCACTCTGTGAGACAGTACAGGGTGGGTTAAAGGAGTTTATTGTACACTGCACAAAAAATATGTATCACATATCACACTGTACACATTAACCAAATTTGCTAGCGGGCACCATCACATGCGGGGAACCCATACTCGGGACCAGGTCTTGGTGTCATCAGGTTCCACACTTGGTATGCATATTTCATGCTCCTGACCATCAGCTCGCAATTCAATTCAGTCCAATATTTAGACCGGACTGACTTGGGGACATTTGTCAATTCCGAGTTGAACACCCACATTGTAGCAGTCGAGGAGAACATGTGTCTATTGTGTCCCATAGACTCTTCAGTGAATGACACCAAGAGGAAAACTCAGTGTACCTGGTCACAACTGCGGTCATCAATCTCCTAATCCCCAGTCCTGCTGGCACCTTGTTGTAGTCTGTCCCACACAGCGCCATAAACACCAGCTTTTCCCTACGCTCCTTATCACATCTGATCACGTCTCACGAGTGTGAGGAAGCCTTGAGTACAGTGCTCCTGTGAGGGAGCACCACAAGGCCTCTTGTCACACACCATGTTTGTGACCATGATGGCGTGATTTGCTGTCATGCTACCACCAACCACGGAAATGTATCCCTTGAGATGTGCACACTGTACTTGTTTGATTTCTGTTGTAATTCTGTACTTTTCTTTCTTCATACTGTGGTGTATCTTGAGGCAATGTGCATGGATTATACTGTAGCAAACCATAAGTTACTATACAATGTACCTCTGTAGTGTAGTGTAGTGTAGTAGTGTCTGGAAGTGTACATGGTTAAAAAACACAGGGGAAACTGTCCATGGTGCCAAGCCACTTGGTACTAAAAGACAGTGTGAACTGTCCATGGTACTGGAAAACAGCGAGAACTAACAATGGAGGTAAATTTAAACTGAAACACAGGGCAACTGTCCGTGGTGCTGATTAACGGGGGAAACTGTCCATGGTGCTAAACAACTTGACACTGAAACACAGGGCAACTGTCCGTGGTGCTGATTAACGGGGGAAACTGTCCATGGTGCTAAACAACTTGACACTAAAAGACAGGGGGAACTGTCCATGGTGCTGAGTCATTAAACATAATTATGCTTGGAGCACAATGTGTGAAGTTTGTCACTGATTTCTCTCTCTTCTTGGTATGATATCTGAAACTGTAAGACATCAAACTCTAGCAAAAATAAAATAAATCACTGAAACATAAAGAAGCACTCTGTGAGACAGTACAGGGTGGGTTAAAGGAGTTTATTGTACACTGCACAAAAATATGTATCACATATCACACTGTACACATTAACCAAATTTGCTAGCGGGCACCATCACATGCGGGGAACCCATACTCGGGACCAGGTCTTGGTGTCATCAGGTTCCACACTTGGTATGCATATTTCATGCTCCTGACCATCAGCTCGCAATTCAATTCAGTCCAATATTTAGACCGGACTGACTTGGGGACATTTGTCAATTCCGAGTTTAACACCCACATTGTAGCAGTCCCGAGGAGAACATGTGTCTATTGTGTCCCATAGACTCTTCAGTGAATGACACCAAGAGGAAAACTCAGTGTACCTGGTCACAACTGCGGTCATCAATCTCCTAATCCCCAGTCCAGGGGAAGTGTACATGGTTCAAAAAACACAGGGAAACTGTCCATGGTGCCAAGCCACTTGGTACTAATATAATAATGATAGTGCCTCCAGCACAGCTTAGCCAGAGTTTTAAACCCCTCCAGCACAGTCTTGTGGGTTTGTCTGTGTAAAAAGACCATTGTTTAAATTGACAATAAAGACACACTCTGGGCTAGTGTGTGCTTAGCTCCCCCTTTTCATTCTTCAACACAACACAGGTCA
>JABXJD010000612.1:200000-242583 GCA_013375575.1 Percina caprodes | reverse complement strand
ACCTTGGTCTATGAGCTTGTTATTTTGATGAGATGTATTTGTATGAAATTTTATCTGTAGGCTTTTCATTTTGCTAAATGTGGACCCTTGCTTTTTTGCCTGTTTTTTTTTCAATGTGGTCTGTAAACCTTTTGGCAGCCAAAAACGGTTTGAGAGGAGAGACAGTTGACACAGTCTATGAGCTTGTTATTTTGATGAGATGTATTTGTATGAAATTTTATCTGTAGGCTTTTCATTTTGCTAAATGTGGACCCTTGCTTTTTTACCTGTTTTTTTTTCAATGTGGTCTGTAAACCTTTTGGCAGCCAAAAAACGGTTTGAGAGGAGAGACAGTTGACACAGTCTATGAGCTTGTTATTTTGATGAGATGTATTTGTATGAAATTTTATCTGTAGGCTTTTCATTTTGCTAAATGTGGACTCTTGCTTTTTTGCCGTTTTTTGTTATCAAAAGTAAATGTAAAAGAGAGTCATGACACACTCTGTCCCTTTGTGACAGAAACAACACGGAACTGATGAAGCTCACAGACAAGGCTGAGATAGCCTGAAAGGTAGAGGAACGTTTAAGTGGCTGTTGGTTTTAGCGGATGTGTGTCTTTGACCACAGTGCACGGTTGTGATCTTCACTTGACTTGGCATCCCCCTCGCTTGCTGGTGATGACGCATGTTCCCATGCTGAGAAGGTGCATATCGTAGATGTGTCTGCGGATAGTCGTATGGGCTTTTCACTGTGGGATCTACGTAGCAACACAATAAGGCCAACAGGTCCAATGTTGTGCTGTTGCGTGACCTCAAAAAAGGGGCCTGTCAAAGCGACTCTCTTGTGTTCCTATGAAATCGCAGCCGCCTGGTGACACATTTCACATGAACACGTCCCAAGTTTTTCTTCTCGTGATCTGTTAGGGTCCTGTTGTTTAGGCGCAGACAGTCGTACAATGCGGACATGGTGTTGGTGGATGAAGTGTCTGTCTTTGTAGAGCGTGAACTTGTTCCTGATATTGACAAGGGTGGCCCGAGTCAAGCATTGGTGAATGTAAATACGGGGCTGTTATTGGTTTTGTAGCGTGTGGTGACACGCTCACTTGATCCTATCTTTCACACAGGCTTTTGGTGTTAGATATAACTCGAGATTGAATCGTCGAGTCATAGTAGCTTCTGTGGTCTCGAGCAAGGGTTGCCGTGTCGGGATCGCTCTCTGACCATCACCGTCGACAGTCTTGCCTCTCTCCTTGAGAATAGTCGAGGTCATTACCATGGTCACCACGTACATGCCATAAATTATGATGTTGAACACAGCGATGGCACACTCCATGTTATGCAGCCTCTGAGCGTTGCTGGTCAGAGGTCGATACAGTAACTCCATGCACCCTGCTATCACAGCCATGAACAGCTCAATGTTCATCATGACGAGACACATGATCACGGTCCTGGTGCTCTTGGACTCTGGACCCCTGTACAGACCTGACACATCGTCCATTTTCAGTTTGCTTTTGACGGCAAAGTAGCTGAGCACTGTGCTCACGACCATGGCCAGACATCCCAGCGTGATTAAGGCTATCCCGCGTGTATGTAGGCATACTCATATCTATTCCTATCCTGGGCCAAGGTGGAGTCTGTGGCTGGACACCCCGTGGTCCTTGTACCGTGTGTGTTGTCAATGAAGTACAGAATGTTGTTTGGGAGGGTGAGGAAGCCCACAATGAGAGAGGTGACAACGGCTATTGCCGCTCCCAGCTTACCCTTAAAGCGAGCAGCGGCTCCATTCAATAGGGTGGGCACTTTCTTGGTATTGGCTACCAGAGTCTCGATGCTCATCGGGTTCCTGTACCGATGCATATCTCAGAGAGGATCCTTGCCCCTCTTGTGGGTTTGTCACTTGTTACTTACTCACAATGCATTTTCTCCGCAGTCAGCTGGCAATGATTCTAACACTTTAATACAATGAAGCTGCAAGAGCCCGCAATCGAATTCCGGGCTCACATGGCACCCTGTGCGCCAAGTCAACCGCAGACCACCGTTGGTACAAGGTTCAGGGTATCACCAAAACTCTTGAGTCTATCAAGTTGTACAAGAGGCGAGGGCGCAGACACAACATGATAAGCATGGACATGTTTGCCAGGGTGCTTAGGGACCTGAATGCAAATGCAGACAGTTCACTCGAATGGGTGCCAGAGTACATAAGAAGCCTGAATGCGCCAGATACCCAGGGTTTGGCACTCCATAAAGCGCTTTTGCAACTGTTGAGGTCAAAAGCTCTCACTCCAGAAGCTTGTAGGCATCTGTGGGACAGGAACCACATGTCATCCATTATAGGCAATGTGGTAGACGCTGAGTGTAAGGCGTGTTCAATGGAAAGAAGACAATGTGTGACGTGGGTCTGGTGTCTCGCCTGATTCTCACGCAGCTTGAAGCTCTGTGCCTGACTCCGATATGCGCAGGGCTTAAAGTCGCCGGTGTGCCCAGGCCTGACAGATTTAGCACCAGCGGTCGCAGCGTACCCAGAGCCTACACGTTCCACAACGGCTGTACACGGTGCACCTCCATAGGCGACATGTGGGGCTTCTACACTGAAGTGGACCTAGTGGCCCACGATACCATAAGGGACAACGTAGTGCTGCTCGAGATCAAGACGAGGAACAACGAGACACTTGATCAGGTCACCTTGTGGCGATACAACACGCAACTATGGCTGACGTGGCTGATGTTCTCCCTCACGTACCCGAGCATGGCGGAGCGGTCCGTGGCTTACCTGGTGATAGTCAGACCCGGGACAAACCAGGTTACCATAAGGACTTGCTCACGACCCACAATTTCTAGGTCCTTGCGCCAAGTTCCGTGGCTGACCAGTTTCTGCCCACATGTGCTTAATTGTCTTACTCCTACATGTATGAACATGAGAGTCGAGACTCATCTGGCCATGGCAAGGGCAGGCAGGGTGGCCTCCTGGGTGGATGAGACCGAGTTGAGTTACAGGAACATGCTTTTCAATGAGGAGAAGAAGAGAATTGCCACTCAAGGCTTGGCCTGTCTGACCACAAACTTGTTATGAATCTAAAATTCACACTCAAGGCTACAGGCGTGTGTGTGGTTTGTGTGTGTGTGAGTGTTTGATTGTGACATGAACATGTGGAGTAACACGTGGAGGAAATCTCTGTGTCTCAATGTGTAATTGTCCAGCCAGTGCTTTCTTAGCTGGGATCCTTTGCTTGTGGGCTTTATAAAACAGCACATGTGTAGTTGTCTCAAGAGTCAGAGAGATCTCTGAAGCCCATGTGCTGTCTCTGACCAAGTGCTGTCAACAGGCTCCCTCTCCACATGTTTGGCAAACATGGGGTTGAGACACAATGCTATCCATGCTATGCTTGCAAACCCTCACCTGGCGCCATTCGAATTGATCGATGCACCCTGTCAACAGAAGGATTGGACTCTGATAGACCATCTCATGGTCATCCACAAAGTCAAGGAGAGTGACTACATTGAGGATGACCGCGGGCGTCCATAGTGAACATGGCCAGAACGCTGGCCTGTGGCTACATCTCAGAGAATGAGGGTAGTCGGTGTGTGGTGCTTGTCAAAGATGGAACTAGGGCTCGAAGCCGGCCGTGAGGAGCTCAGACTCAGCCGCACGCCTGCGCCTCACATTCAGTTCTGTAAGCGCAATCTGTGTGCCATAGAGTACACAATGATGAAGCTTTTGGCCGACATGGGTATGAAAAACAAGTTGTTTCTAGTGACCGGGGCAAAGGGAGAGGACAAGGGGACCTCTGTCGATAACCTTGTGTCATTTCACAAGAAGTACATGGAGGGCCAGAATAACAGTGTGTCGCTGGACACGCTCAACGCGGAAACCTCGCGAGAATGAGCTCTGCAATGTACATCCCAATCACGCAGACGGAAAGATAGAAAGACCCGATGGTCTTGAGGGTGTCTTTGTGGCGAGCTTTGCGGACCCAGAGACGTCACAATTGTCTTTGTTGCGTGTCGTGTGTCGTCTGTGTAGGACCACAGAGGCTGACACACTGCTCGTGGAATTGGCCAACTTGCTACGGGCAATGTGACCGTGTGCTCTGGAGACTCTGACGTGGTGGCCGTACTGACAGCTTGTGGACGGGAAGGTATTACTTTGAGGATGGACAACAAGAGCTACCGGGAGAATAAAGACATGCACATGTCGAGCTACGGCAAGCTGTTGTTTGCTGTCCCGAGAAACAAGTGCTGAAAGTGCCACTCCTGGAGCTCTCTCAAGCGAGGGTAGGTTCGAGTTCTGTGTGACATTGCTGCCGAGGACGAACACCTGCTGCTACCAGAGACGCGAGAGCAGCATGACAAATTTGAAGTCAGTCTGGATTACCACGGGTCAGCTGGGGAGAGTTGACATAAAGCTAAACGTAGCTAGGTACCTGTACCAGGCTGGGATCAGGGGCTCTCTGTACCTCACCTTTCTGTCTAGGTTCTCGACCAAAGGGGACCGATTGAATGTGTTGTGTCGCGCTGTGGATGCACACTGTGTCAATGGAAAAACGGTCAGTTTCATATTCGAAACACTATGGCCCGCATCTGACCAGAGTCTGACACTGAGTTCTGAATTGGAAACCTTCAAGTTTACGGGTGAAAGAGGAAAATCTCCTGTCTGCAGGAGCACAAAGAAATCCCTGAGCTTGAGCTAGAAGAGTGTGCACACGTGGCGAACCAGAACAGGGAACAGAAGACCTTGTGCGGTCTCAGGCACTTGAGCAATGCGTACATGAAAGGTCTGATTCAAGAGACAGTTACCCTCGGTATTTGAGATTGAACCAAGCTGGCAGGCATTTTTCATGCGCATCAAAGAGACGTGATCAGATGTGATAAGGAGCGTAGGGAAAAGCTGGTGTTTATGGCGCTGTGTGGGACAGACTACAACAAGGTGCCAGCAGGACTGGGGATTAGGAGATTGATGACCGCAGTTGTGACCAGGTACACTGAGTTTTCCTCTTGGTGTCATTCACTGAAGAGTCTATGGGACACAATAGACACATGTTCTCCTCGGGACTGCTACAATGTGGGTGTTCAACTCTCGGAATTGACAAATGTCCCCAAGTCAGTCCGGTCTAAATATTGGACTGAATTGAATTGCGAGCTGATGGTCAGGAGCATGAAATATGCATACCAAGTGTGGAACCTGATGACACCAAGACCTGGTCCAGTATGGGTTCCCGCATGTGATGGTGCCCGCTAGCAAATTTGGTTAATGTGTACAGTGTGATATGTGATACATATTTTTTGTGCAGTGTACAATAAACTCCTTTAACCCACCCTGTACTGTCTCACAGAGTGCTTCTTTATGTTTCAGTGATTTATTTTATTTTTGCTAGAGTTTGATGTCTTACAGTTTCAGATATCATACCAAGAAGAGAGAGAAATCAGTGACAAACTTCACACATTGTGCTCCAAGCATAATTATGTTTAATGACTCAGCACCATGGACAGTTCCCCTGTCTTTTAGTGTCAAGTTGTTTAGCACCATGGACAGTTTCCCCGTTAATCAGCACCACGGACAGTTCCCCTGTCTTTTAGTGTCAAGTTGTTTAGCACCATGGACAGTTTCCCCGTTAATCAGCACCACGGACAGTTGCCCTGTGTTTCAGTTTAAATTTACCTCCATTGTTAGTTCTCGCTGTTTTCCAGTACCATGGACAGTTCACACTGTCTTTTAGTACCAAGTGGCTTGGCACCATGGACAGTTTCCCTGTGTTTTTAACCATGTACACTTCCAGACACTACTACACTACACTACACTACAGAGGTACATTGTATAGTAACTTATGGTTTGCTACAGTATAATCCATGCACATTGCCTCAAGATACACCACAGTATGAAGAAAGAAAAGTACAGAATTACAACAGAAATCAAACAAGTACAGTGTGCACATCTCAAGGGATACATTTCCGTGGTTGGTGGTAGCATGACAGCAAATCACGCCATCATGGTCACAAACATGGTGTGTGACAAGAGGGCCTTGTGGTGGTCCCTCACAGGGAGCACTGTACTCAAGGCTTCCTCACACTCGTGAGACGTGATCAGATGTGATAAGGAGCGTAGGGAAAGCTGGTGTTTATGGCGCTGTGTGGGACAGACTACAACAAGGTGCCAGCAGGACTGGGGATTAGGAGATTGATGACCGCAGTTGTGACCAGGTACACTGAGTTTTCCTCTTGGTGTCATTCACTGAAGAGTCTATGGGACACAATAGACACATGTTCTCCTCGGGACTGCTACAATGTGGGTGTTCAACTCTCGGAATTGACAAATGTCCCCAAGTCAGTCCGGTCTAAATATTGGACTGAATTGAATTGCGAGCTGATGGTCAGGAGCATGAAATATGCATACCAAGTGTGGAACCTGATGACACCAAGACCTGGTCCAGTATGGGTTCCCGCATGTGATGGTGCCCGCTAGCAAATTTGGTTAATGTGTACAGTGTGATATGTGATACATATTTTTGTGCAGTGTACAATAAACTCCTTTAACCCACCCTGTACTGTCTCACAGAGTGCTTCTTTATGTTTCAGTGATTTATTTTATTTTTGCTAGAGTTTGATGTCTTACAGTTTCAGATATCATACCAAGAAGAGAGAAATCAGTGACAAACTTCACACATTGTGCTCCAAGCATAATTATGTTTAATGACTCAGCACCATGGACAGTTCCCCTGTCTTTTAGTGTCAAGTTGTTTAGCACCATGGACAGTTTCCCCGTTAATCAGCACCACGGACAGTTGCCCTGTGTTTCAGTTTAAATTTACCTCCATTGTTAGTTCTCGCTGTTTTCCAGTACCATGGACAGTTCACACTGTCTTTTAGTACCAAGTGGCTTGGCACCATGGACAGTTTCCCTGTGTTTTTGAACCATGTAGGATGTCATCTCACTCACAGTAAAGGCTCCGGGAGGCCCCTGTCTAGCCTTACAGGGACACGTCGGTCCCTGCTACACTTTATTGTCATGTTGATAGCAATCAGTAACATGCAGGTGAGAGCGGACAGGGTAACAGAAGCAGCGCCCATGAACCAAACACGGGCTATTGCACTCTCATAGTCTGTACAACCCTGAGATTGAGCGACTGTCTGAGCATGTAATTTGTCAGTGTGTTTTGAGCGGCCTGATCCATGGCGACCATGGTCTGTAACACAGACTCTCCTCGCTCTAGCAATAGTGATGAGCGATCCGCTCGCTCCCGAACGCTGGCGAGAGACGTGTGCATCTCGGCCTCAGACAGAGAGTAGATATTGGAGACTCTCCTTGGGCTCGGGTTCGCCAGGACCTCACGTATAGTTGTGTAGACACCATGAGCTCCCTCAGGTGCAGTCGTCAGCGTGTACGTGTCCCACTGTGGCTGGTAGCAGATAGGACCAAAGCACAGGTGCCCGCAAACCACGGGGCACTCAGAACTTATCTCGCCCCTGCGGTTCACTCGGCACGCTGCGACCGTGGTACTGTCGACCACCAGAGGCTCGCATATTCCAAGCGAGTTGCACAAGGGCACCTGGTAGTTTGCCTCTGCATCACTCACCATGGGCCTGTATAGCCAACAAGTCCTGTTGCCGTGTGAAGCATCAATGAAGGGCATGTACCAACGCGAGAGCACCACAGGCTTCCAATGGACCCTCTCCACGACCACAATGAGCCTGGATGACTGCGAAAGGCTCGCCACGGGTCTGTCCGTGTAGTACTCTGTGATGAATGTGGGCTCGCATCCGGTCATGTCTGATCTCATGATGCCCTGGGCACAAGAGAATAAGCGCCGGTGGGCTCCTTGTAGGGCGAATGTGACTGCGTTGAGCTGCATGGCCAACTTTAGCGCACCGCTCTTCCAGCTGTCCAGTAACTCGTTGAAGCCACTCATGTTGTTGGACCCCAAGACCGGTCGGCCACGTACAGTGGTCTTGAGGGCGGCGCTTGGAAAATGTTCCGCCACAGAGCTGAGAGCATCGTCCATCAGCCTCCTGTACGTTCGCATTACGTCTACGACTTGCGAACCCGAGCCCCTGTTTGCCAAGAGTTTAAGAACGCCCGGGTCCAGAGCACTTGTATGACCAAAGACGTCCACTAGAGCGGCTACATCACTGAAGGCCGCTTCTAGAGAGGCCATGGCCCTGGTGTACTCACGCTTGGCTGTTTTCAAGGCAAATTCAGCATCATACCAACTGCCGCTGGAGCACAGTCGATCACAAGGGTGTTGTGTTGACTTGTTTTTGTCCTCGGGTAAGCCCTTACAGGCCACTTGGGCACAATCAGGGTACTCAACTTGGAGACGGCTCGTCGTCAGGTTCAATCCCAGAAAGAAGTGGTACACTAGGAAAGGTTTTGTGCCAGGCGTGCGAATCTTCCATTTACTGGGGGTGACAATCACTCTGTGATCTGGGGAGTCCAGAGAAGCACTGGGTTCTGGCGTTTCACTGGAGCTAGTGTTCATTGGTGCTGACTGTTGACTGAACCCCACCGGGGGTCGAGCCCAGAGCAAAGCTAGTGGCAGCAGTAGAGAGACGGTCGAGAGTTGTGAGACTGTAGTCATCGCCAGTAGTCGTTATTTCAGTTTCCTAAACCGTTGTCTCCGATATGTACTGCATATCAAGCAGAGCGTTGCAGTCAGTGCAATGTTGATTAATAAAGCAAGAATGCAAGCAGTCAGACATAGTGCAGAGGTGCGTGTCGAGATGTATGTGACGTGTTGCACTCTCACTTCGGTAGCCCTCCCATCCTGCATAAGCACTCTGGACAGTCGAGAGAACGTATCCCCTAGAGCCTCAAGAGAGACGTTCATTGTGGTCATACACGCCTGGGCCTGCTCAGAAACATCTTGGTTGAAGTCAGGGCAGTAGAGCAACGCGACAGCCTCTGTAATCCTGGAGGCGAGCGGTCCGAGAGTTGCGACGTAGCCTTTCACATTGGACACCAGGCAATTGTGTCTTTGCATGTAGTAGCCTGGTGCGGGCTGAGGACACAAGGGTGGCTGGGATCCGAAAGCGAACGGCTCCAGGTTGCACGGGATCTCAACGCGCCTCACACCATGGTTGACAGCCACTATCATCTTGACCAAGTTGTCATTCTGCGTGTCCTCACTGCTTGTAATTGCTATTGGGTAACCCATACCTCCTTCGGGCCATCCATTGTGAGCATAGTCTCCCAAGTCCATGCATGAACTAGAGCCCCTGATGCACTCAACCGTCTTTGAAATCAAGTGCATACTCTCCAGGAGTGAGGTGGGCCCCGATAGTGAATCTTGGTGTACCGAGGGGAATGCAGTGGTGGCATTGTGTACTGGCTTATCGTAAAGCCACTTGTGTTCCTCTCCTGTGAGCACGGGTTTGCCAAGCCAGCGACTTGCTTCCAATACGCTTTGGAGAATTGCAGCATGACTAGAACCAGTTTCGGTACTGTCACAGAGATCCTGGCGCGATGCTGAGCTCCGCTAATGTAACCATGGCAACCTTGGCGTTGGTTATCACGTTGAGTTATGTCTTTCTTGTCATTTTGGTGTACACCAAAGGAGGAAACCTGAGGCTGCTGCTTCTTACAACCGTGTCTGGCGAATGGATGCAGATTGTACCCCTCTCGTGATTGACAAAGGCCACCATGTCCTTGTAATTCAAGTTGACAACCTGTGCGTCGTGTGGGACAATTTTTACTTTGTCAATACTGCTCTGGGCAACAAGCTCGTTGCCTATGGGCAACGGAGCGCCTACGTTCATGTCTGAGGACAAGCCCAGTCGCAGGTTCGGGATCTCGGGAACCAGGACAAAGCTTTTGGCCTGAGACATGTTACCGGTCGCGTGCTGGAAGAACATACCTCCTTCTAGCTTATACACACCGTCCACGTGAGCGTAAGATTGCCTGCTGTCTCCAAATGTCGAGTCCCTTGTATACCGGTAGTGTAACGTCTGTAGCTTGGCGGTAGCAAAGTTGATTGTGTGTGAGCTCCGTGAAGGTCGGCTCCCAGTCCACAGGCGTGCCAAAGGTGTAGCCAAGGTATCCCAGAGAATATTTGCGCACTCCCCACTTGGCCATGTCTTCGATGATGCCAGCGAGGTGATGCATTGAGTAATGGACCCTTACAGCAGGGTCCCCAGTGTCCTTGCCGCTGTGTCTGTTGACCAATTTCACCTTATCACAGCTCTCAAGCACATAGTCGGCCGAGGGCACCGAGACCACGATGCCCGCACGGTTGTTGGATCTCTTGCATAGCTCCTCAAACACCACAAGTCCGATTCTCTCCTGGTGCCGTTCGTCACGGGCAGCTTGACCGCATATTCCTCTACCACGTCTCCCACGGTCCAGCGTGCCGGCTTCACTCGTTCACAACCCATAGAGACTCGTTGGAAACACAGATATTGTGTCCAGGTTCAGGAAAGCCCCATGCAACGAGACAAGCAGGCCCAACTCCTGTAACATAGTCTCAGCTTGCGCCTGCTCAGGCAACAGGGTGCCACTGAGCACACCTCGCACACTGTCCGCCTGGTAAACCCTCAGCTGTAGTCCTGCACTGTTCAGCACAGTTGCTGGGCGATAGATGTTTGGACAGATGATGACAATCTTCATGTCTTGGTGCCGGCACACACTGCAGTCCTTGGGGAACGGTGGAGCCTGACGACAATCAGGAATGGGATTGTTTACATCTTTCCGGTACAGGAGGTTGTTTTCCCAGTCATATATGGCTGTCAGTGTAGAACAGCTCTCCTTAGCACCACCGCTACATTTGAAGAGATTGTACTCGTGAGATTGCATCGTACCCGCTGATCCGAATGGCATCAGAGATCATGTCTGCCGACAGGCCAGGGATCAGCTCTAACTTGGACCCATATAGATTGTTGATCATGGCAAAGTCCGCAGACTTCACACCCAGGTCCACGTCAACGACTACCACTCTAGGAGCTTGTTCGCTGCTCCCTATGGTCAATATCCAGTCAAGTACAGCTGAGAGCTCTTCCTGGCGTGGAGTGACTCTGCTAGAGTGTAAGAATCTGAGCTTCACACCGATTTTCTTTCCCCAGCCTTGGCCGAGTACAGTTTTTAAGGTGTCCACGGCCATAAGTGGCACGTACAACTCAGGAGCTGTTGTGTTCTCACCGTCCTCCTTTGACAAGGATCGCACAGCTATGGACAAGTAGTACTCTTCACCGAGACCCGTGCACGGTCTTGTGTCACAATGTCAAACTCCACCAATACCACGTCACATTGCCGCACGTCCAGAGGCTCAGATTGAGCATCTCGTTTCGGTCCAGGCGGCGGCTGAAAATGTCCATCTTGACTAGACAGAAACTTTCAGTCGTGGTGGGGACCGAGCCATACAACACCCTACCCAGGGTACTTATCTGGGTGTCAGGTGGTGTGCGTGCAATTTCCAGAGTCCAGTCGTTATTGCTACCTGCGACTCCTTTTGACAAGTGAGCAAACTCGCTTGAGAGACACATCGGTGAGCACAGGCCATCAGGGTTCATGTAATTCAGCAGGGCTCTGGTGCAATTGCAGGCCATACTCAGCCTTGGTTTCCACATACAGTTGACGCGTAGCATGTCAGATATACCCATCACGGTCCTGCTCCATTTGTCATTAAGGGAAACGTGGACTTGCAATGTGTCAAACAGGCCACAGTGGAAGCTTTTCACGACCAGTGAGATGTCCAGTGTGTCCACCAAGAAGCCACTTGACAAGTCTCTCTTGGTCCAATTGAGGCCTCTGGTAATGTCGTATCGCCAGATGTGTTTCTCAATTTTCTTATTGTTTGCTGCCAGCACTAACCTGTCCCCATAGCTACCCGTGTACCAAGTAAGATCGTTGAATGTGTACCGGTCAGACATGCCTGTGGGGATGGTGATTTTAGTTGGTATCGTGACCGTGTCATTTTCCGCTAGCCACACTAAATTGGCTTGCATGAACTCGATGGACACTTTGGGTTCTGGATATTGCTGACCAAGTAGTGGTTTTGCCACAGCATCGTACATGAGGTGTGCCAATTTGTAAGACGATATTTTGTTCAACATGTAGTACAATGTTTCAAAAAGCATACCCTGCCTACACATGGGTTGGTACTCGAAGTTGCATCTACACAGGGTGTGTTTAAGGTTAGAGAATTTAACGCACAGATTATCAACAACCCACTCTGGTCTGTCCCGCACCCACAGCATGGTCAGGCTATTGAGCGTGTCGAGAACCACTTTGGATTCTATCCTCTGTGCGGAACCCTGTGGTACCACATAATCCCTCTGGTGTCCACATATTGTGTCATGCCAGGAGTTTCCAGGTAGTATCACACTCTGACCTGCAGGACACAAGCTCCTGTGTGGCTCACAACGTTCTTTGGACTCTCTGTTCACAAATTGCCCACTCGGACACACTGCTGCACATCTTAGTCCTTCACCTCCTCTGGGATAGCTAACGGGTTGTCCCAGAGGACACCAGCGCACACAGCGTGCTTGGCGACTGGCCGTACAGCCAATCAGATATGGCGTAACCTTTGTGGGGCAATAGTTTACTTTGGGACTACACTGGTCTAGATTGACATTGTCCAATGAAGGCACAGCTTTCTGACTTGCAAGACTCACAATCAGTGTTCCTAGCACAAGTGCTACGCAATTAACCAGCTTCATGATTATTCTCATCATGCACGGATATCAGCACAGATTCGGCTCAAAATGCCATGTTTGTCGGTCCACGATGAGGACACACGCAAGAATTCCCAGAGACCCGAAGCTCTCAGATTCTCTGGTGAGATAAACACAGATACACATCATAGAGAACTTCTGGATGAGCTACATGCGTACCCCGCACCTCTAGTTGAGGAAATGTTAAAGCATGTAAATGGTTGTCTTATCCAGCAAAAGACAAGGTCTTGGCTCCACACACCTGGAGCCCACATCAACTCCCAAAGTACTAGGTCTGTGTTGCCGGGTTTCCATCTCGCTGAATCCTTGTATACTCTACACCAGGAACCTTTGTTGATACGGACATTGTCAATAAATGCACTCACCCAAGGCTTGTTTTCATATGTGTGTGCGTATGGATGTATGTATGTATGTATGTATGTATGTATGTATGTATGTATGTACATATGTATGTATGTGTATGTGTCTATGTGCAACTCTCCATATTATTCTTATTGTAAACATTTACAAATGCACATGTTGAATTGTACATCATTTTATTTCATTAGGCAAGGCAAGGCAAGGCAGCTTTATTTATATAGCACATTTCAGCAACAGGGCAATTCAAAGTGCTTTACACAAAAACAGTTAAAAGAAAATAAAACCGATAAAACACAGAAGAAACAGTTTAAAAATATATATATATATATATACAGCTTCATGATTATTCTCATCATGCACGGATATCAGCACAGATTCGGCTCAAAATGTATATATATGCATATATATCATATATATATATATATATATATATATATATATATAAACAAATAAAACACAAGAATAAAAGTTACAGTGCAGTATAAAAGAAAGAAATGAACATAATTTAAAGGAAGGCAACATCAAAAGAAAGGTCTTCAGCATTGATTTAAAAGAACTAAGAGTAGCAGCAGACCTGCAGGTTTCTGGGAGTTTGTTCCAGATGTGAGGAGCATAGAAACTGAACGCTGCTTCCCCCTGTTTAGTTCTGACTACAACCACACATACATACCCAACCACACATAAACATATAAGGTAACTGTCAAGGCAGTGGACAATATCTGCTACGCGAGCAGCTACAGCTTGAATGTCTCCAGCATGGCAGAGCAGGACCTTTGCAGCCTCCAGCACAGCTTAGCCAGAGTTTTTAAACCCCTCCAGCACATAACAGTTCGGTAGCCGTATGCACTTCCTAAATGAGTAAGGAGCCTTGTCGATGGACGAGCGTCTGCTTTTTTCCGCACAATCCTGCCCCCTCCGGGTAGGACAGAAGAGCGTAGTTGAGAGAGACATTCTCCATCTCCTCAAGCAAAGGTTTGTACGCCTCTATGCCCTCAAAGGCGCACAGTTCTACCGGGAGATACCAGAGCATCCTTAGACTGAGTTTCGACTTGGCAGAGTCATTATGTTTCAGTGATTTATTTTATTTTTGCTAGAGTTTGATGTCTTACAGTTTCAGATATCATACCAAGAAGAGAGAGAAATCAGTGACAAACTTCACACATTGTGCTCCAAGCATAATTATGTTTAATGACTCAGCACCATGGACAGTTCCCCTGTCTTTTAGTGTCAAGTTGTTTAGCACCATGGACAGTTTCCCCGTTAATCAGCACCACGGACAGTTGCCCTGTGTTTCAGTTTAAATTTACCTCCATTGTTAGTTCTTGCTGTTTTCCAGTACCATGGACAGTTCACACTGTCTTTTAGTACCAAGTGGCTTGGCACCATGGACAGTTTCCCTGTGTTTTCCCCCTGGGACTGGGGATTAGGAGATTGATGACCGCAGTTGTGACCAGGTACACTGAGTTTTCCTCTTGGTGTCATTCACTGAAGAGTCTATGGGACACAATAGACACATGTTCTCCTCGGGACTGCTACAATGTGGGTGTTCAACTCTCGGAATTGACAAATGTCCCCAAGTCAGTCCGGTCTAAATATTGGACTGAATTGAATTGCGAGCTGATGGTCAGGAGCATGAAATATGCATACCAAGTGTGGAACCTGATGACACCAAGACCTGGTCCCGAGTATGGGTTCCCCGCATGTGATGGTGCCCGCTAGCACATTTGTACCTCTGTAGTGTAGTGTAGTGTAGTAGTGTCTGGAAGTGTACATGGTTCAAAAACACAGGGGAAACTGTCCATGGTGCCAAGCCACTTGGTACTAAAAGACAGTGTGAACTGTCCATGGTACTGGAAAACAGCGAGAACTAACAATGGAGGTAAATTTAAACTGAAACACAGGGCAACTGTCCGTGGTGCTGATTAACGGGGGAAACTGTCCATGGTGCTAAACAACTTGACACTAAAAGACAGGGGGAACTGTCCATGGTGCTGAGTCATTAAACATAATTATGCTTGGAGCACAATGTGTGAAGTTTGTCACTGATTTCTCTCTTCTTGGTATGATATCTGAAACTGTAAGACATCAAACTCTAGCAAAAATAAAATAAATCACTGAAACATAAAGAAGCACTCTGTGAGACAGTACAGGGTGGGTTAAAGGAGTTTATTGTACACTGCACAAAAAATATGTATCACATATCACACTGTACACATTAACCAAATTTGCTAGCGGGCACCATCACATGCGGGGAACCCATACTCGGGACCAGGTCTTGGTGTCATCAGGTTCCACACTTGGTATGCATATTTCATGCTCCTGACCATCAGCTCGCAATTCAATTCAGTCCAATATTTAGACCGGACTGACTTGGGGACATTTGTCAATTCCGAGTTGAACACCCACATTGTAGCAGTCCCGAGGAGAACATGTGTCTATTGTGTCCCATAGACTCTTCAGTGAATGACACCAAGAGGAAAACTCAGTGTACCTGGTCACAACTGCGGTCATCAATCTCCTAATCCCCAGTCCTGCTGGCACCTTGTTGTAGTCTGTCCCACACAGCGCCATAAACACCAGCTTTTCCCTCGCTCCTTATCACATCTGATCACGTCTCACGAGTGTGAGGAAGCCTTGAGTACAGTGCTCCTGTGAGGGAGCACCACAAGGCCCTCTTGTCACACACCATGTTTGTGACCATGATGGCGTGATTTGCTGTCATGCTACCACCAACCACGGAAATGTATCCCTTGAGATGTGCACACTGTACTTGTTTGATTTCTGTTGTAATTCTGTACTTTTCTTTCTTCATACTGTGGTGTATCTTGAGGCAATGTGCATGGATTATACTGTAGCAAACCATAAGTTACTATACAATGTACCTCTGTAGTGTAGTGTAGTGTAGTAGTGTCTGGAAGTGTACATGGTTAAAAACACAGGGAAACTGTCCATGGTGCCAAGCCACTTGGTACTAAAAGACAGTGTGAACTGTCCATGGTACTGGAAAACAGCGAGAACTAACAATGGAGGTAAATTTAAACTGAAACACAGGGCAACTGTCCGTGGTGCTGATTAACGGGGAAACTGTCCATGGTGCGAAACAACTTGACACTAAAAGACAGGGGAACTGTCCGTGGTGCTGATTAACGGGGAAACTGTCCATGGTGCTAAACAACTTGACACTAAAAGACAGGGGAACTGTCCATGGTGCTGAGTCATTAAACATAATTATGCTTGGAGCACAATGTGTGAAGTTTGTCACTGATTTCTCTCTCTTCTTGGTATGATATCTGAAACTGTAAGACATCAAACTCTAGCAAAAATAAAATAAATCACTGAAACATAAAGAAGCACTCTGTGAGACAGTACAGGGTGGGTTAAAGGAGTTTATTGTACACTGCACAAAAAATATGTATCACATATCACACTGTACACATTAACCAAATTTGCTAGCGGGCACCATCACATGCGGGGAACCCATACTCGGGACCAGGTCTTGGTGTCATCAGGTTCCACACTTGGTATGCATATTTCATGCTCCTGACCATCAGCTCGCAATTCAATTCAGTCCAATATTTAGACCGGACTGACTTGGGGACATTTGTCAATTCCGAGTTGAACACCCACATTGTAGCAGTCCCGAGGAGAACATGTGTCTATTGTGTCCCATAGACTCTTCAGTGAATGACACCAAGAGGAAAACTCAGTGTACCTGGTCACAACTGCGGTCATCAATCTCCTAATCCCCAGTCCTGCTGGCACCTTGTTGTAGTCTGTCCCACACAGCGCCATAAACACCAGCTTTTCCCTACGCTCCTTATCACATCTGATCACGTCTCACGAGTGTGAGGAAGCCTTGAGTACAGTGCTCCTGTGAGGGACCACCACAAGGCCCTCTTGTCACACACCATGTTTGTGACCATGATGGCGTGATTTGCTGTCATGCTACCACCAACCACGGAAATGTATCCCTTGAGATGTGCACACTGTACTTGTTTGATTTCTGTTGTAATTCTGTACTTTTCTTTCTTCATACTGTGGTGTATCTTGAGGCAATGTGCATGGATTATACTGTAGCAAACCATAAGTTACTATACAATGTACCTCTGTAGTGTAGTGTAGTGTAGTAGTGTCTGGAAGTGTACATGGTTAAAAAACACAGGGGAAACTGTCCATGGTGCCAAGCCACTTGGTACTAAAAGACAGTGTGAACTGTCCATGGTACTGGAAAACAGCGAGAACTAACAATGGAGGTAAATTTAAACTGAAACACAGGGCAACTGTCCGTGGTGCTGATTAAGGGGAAACTGTCCATGGTGCGAAACAACTTGACACTAAAGACAGGGGAACTGTCCGTGGTGCTGATTAACGGAAACTGTCCATGGTGCTAAACAACTTGACACTAAAGACAGGGGAACTGTCCATGGTGCTGAGTCATTAAACATAATTATGCTTGGAGCACAATGTGTGAAGTTTGTCACTGATTTCTCTCTCTTCTTGGTATGATATCTGAAACTGTAAGACATCAAACTCTAGCAAAAATAAAATAAATCACTGAAACATAAAGAAGCACTCTGTGAGACAGTACAGGGTGGGTTAAAGGAGTTTATTGTACACTGCACAAAAAATATGTATCACATATCACACTGTACACATTAACCAAATTTGCTAGCGGGCACCATCACATGCGGGGAACCCATACTCGGGACCAGGTCTTGGTGTCATCAGGTTCCACACTTGGTATGCATATTTCATGCTCCTGACCATCAGCTCGCAATTCAATTCAGTCCAATATTTAGACCGGACTGACTTGGGGACATTTGTCAATTCCGAGAGTTTAACACCCACATTGTAGCAGTCCCGAGGAGAACATGTGTCTATTGTGTCCCATAGACTCTTCAGTGAATGACACCAAGAGGAAAACTCAGTGTACCTGGTCACAACTGCGGTCATCAATCTCCTAATCCCCAGTCCCAGGGGGTGTACATGGTTCAAAAACACAGGGGAAACTGTCCATGGTGCCAAGCCACTTGGTACTAATATAATAATGATAGTGCCTCCAGCACAGCTTAGCCAGAGTTTTTAAACCCCTCCAGCACAGTCTTGTGGGTTTGTCTGTCTGTAAAAGACCCATTGTTTAAATTGACAATAAAGACACGCACTCTGGGCTAGTGTGTGTAGCTCCCCCTTTTCATTCTTCAACACAACACAGGTCAGGGTACAAAACATTTTGGCTTGGTGTGTGTAGCAAAGACCAAAGCGCCCAGCGTGGACCTGAAGTGCACTCGATTGTGTATAGGACATGGGTACGTTGTCGACTTTTCATTCGCCTGGACACAAAGAGTCCTGATCCGGTCTTCCTAATAGTCACAGAGACACCCCAGAGCAAAGCCAGTCTCTGGGCTTCACTCTCCACACGAGCCTGATCTGGCACTTCTGTGAACCCGGAGTCTAGGAAGGGTTGAGCTTGTCCCCTCGCTGTCAGTACTCCATGGAAACTGTGTCCCAGTGATGTCACATTGTTCAGTATGGGGTTTGAGGACAGGCCCACGGACAGGGATAGGGGGTCATCAGAGCCTGGGTCTTCTAGGTCATGTTGCACGTTGAACGTGTCGACGTACTCAAACCCTGAGTCCTCCTTATAACAGTTCGGTAGCCGTATGCACTTCCTAAATGAGTAAGGAGCCTTGTCGATGGACGAGCGTCTGCTTTTTTCCGCACAACTTGAGTTGAGTCTCAGATACCCGGTGCCCGAGGAGTTGCACCCTCCTGTTGCCAAAGTTATGCCCAGGTCACAGAGTCCGCACAATCCTGCCCCCTCCGGGTAGGACAGAAGAGCGTAGTTGAGAGAGACATTCTCCATCTCCTCAAGCAAAGGTTTGTACGCCTCTATGCCCTCAAAGGCGCACAGTTCTACCGGGAGATACCAGAGCATCCTTAGACTGAGTTTCGACTTGGCAGAGGAAGCCCTGATGTACACAGCTATCTTACCCACGGCACTTGCCAGCTCCCTGACATGCAGCTTGCTCTCCCACTCTTTGCCTTTTGTTACCTTTGCCAATCTAAGCAGACTCTCAACTATCACTGAGATCAGACTCGCAGTCATAGCCTCTGAGACCTTGTGCTTAACAGAGCAATCCGCGTGGACAGCGAATTTCTCGTTGCATTTCCGACAACACTTGAGGTCCACATCCAGGTTCAGTCTGCTGACAGGCCTTGCGGGAAGAAACACTTCATTGTAGCACAGCCGGACATCTGGGTTTGCAACAATAGTACTCAAGTGTCCTCTGGATGTCACGGTGTACCGGTGCACTGTCTTACCCGTAAATGGGTCTACGGGGTCTTCCATGAGCAGCACAGGGTTGACAGAGCCCCACATTTCACGTGACGGCAGAGAGCACAATGGCTCACAGGTGCGCGTTAGACAGTAGTTGACCAAGTTGTTGAATTTCAGATCGTGCCCTGTTTGCACACTAAAGCTGTAAGGGAAAGCCATTGGTCCATCCGTCAAGGTCCCTGCGAGGTTGTTGAACATGTTCCAATGTGTGACCATATTGTCCCTGGGACAGGGGCAATCAACACGTGTCGTTTTCCTGGCACTCACCTCGACCGGTGAGGTTTGACTTTCCAAATTGTCCACTTCCTCACTGTTGTGTATTGACAAGGGTCCATCTCCGTCATCTCGCCCTCTACATTCTTGTTTCATTTCAGGTAGACGCTCTTTGTCGTCTGGATAGTGCCAGTGAGAAAACATGACATGATCGTGCCCTGTCATTGGGATTCCATGGAGGGACCAATGAGCCTTGAGACTCTTGTCAAGTAGCCCTCCTGTAGCCGTCATTTCTGTGGTGTCTGGGAGTCCCAAGTTACCCGGCTCGGCGTAGTGCAGACCTAAGGCTCGGTTGAATAACGGAAAGTGGTGCATGATGTCGTACTTTCTGTCAAGCATCTCACCCACCGTATCGATAAACAGCGAGCACACTTGCGAACCAAGCCTAAGTTCCTCGTCCTGGACATTCTGTGTGTAATGCTCTAAAAAGTTCACACACTTGACCCCCTTAGACACGCACATGTCCTCAAGAGCAGCCTGGGTAGCCACAGGCTGCCGGTGCCCAATTGGCTCCAGGAACTTTATATCCTGCTCCAGTGTACATACAGAGCTCCTCTTTCTGCCGATAGTGAAGTTGCGAAGCACTCGTGCAGGGAGCCAGGTTGTAGTTTCAAAGCTAGAGGCAACCACGCGGATGCACAGCGAGTCATCTTTGTGCAAGACAAGAGCTGCAGCCGAGGTGTTCCAAATGTACAATTCGTTCTTGACACTCCCGCTGGTCATGTAGCATGTAGCAGGAGGCCTTGGTGAACGGTTGTCATATCCAGTGGCCAGGGATTTTCTTCCCTTTAATCCATTGGCTTTTGTGGCATACGCCATGGCTTACTAGGGCACACTAGTGTGCAATAGAGCGCAAGATATGTGGAATGGTAAAGCGAAGCGTCAGCAGTCTTCTCACCCATGTCAGGACATTTTGACGCAGTCGGCTGTTGCACCTGCAGTCGGATATTTCACGCCCATGGTGGGACGTGGTCGGTTTGTCATCCATGCTGGGTTTCGGACGTGGAGAGGGGACTCCATACAGCAACAAAATAACTTACCCGTACCGGGGACAGACCCGGTGGAAGTGCAGAATATAGGATAGAAAAAGTACTAGAAATAGAAAGACAGGTGCATGTGTATGTACCCAAATGAAAACACGTCATACTCACATCATTACTGGAAGACAGAAAGTGAGCATAAGAAGGTCCCTTGTAACCCGTGTCGAATTTGTAGGTCCTGTTTTCTGGGTTTCCGCAAATGTGTGTGGGCTTCTCCATGTGTCTGAACGACGGCAGTTGCTGCAGCTCCTCCATGGCGCTCTCCACGCCCAATCTCAACGTGGTACACATGTGTTTATTCTGAGCCTGTACCATCACGTTGATATCCAAGTGTAGGAGAACTGTGGCCAGCAGCAGCCTCATGATCAAGCTTTTGCCACACTGCCTCGGAGCCAGACACAGGGTGTAAGGGTTGGCGTAGCGAGAAAACACTCTCTCCACATGGTAGCAGTGACTTAGGGCAGGGTTGACATGGTCATAGCCCTCTGAGCCCAGAGGGGCTAAGCCCAGTTTGTCTAGCAAAGCATGCTTATACTTGAACAGTGCATCGCCAAACTGGCTCCTAGTGACACCCAACACCACACCCCTGAAGAGCTCTAGCTGAAAGGGTTCCATCCTCATGCCCTTGACTTGGAAATATTCAAACACCCTGTAGATCAGACGTTCGAATCGATACATGACAGAGCTGGACGTGTCCTTCACGCACACGCCGTGAAGCTGTAGCCTGCGGATCCGAGCCTTGGCACCCTCCAGTCCTAGCTCCTTTATCAGCACGGCTTGTGCCACACGGTCCGTTATCAGACGATTGTACTCTGTCATTCTATCATTCTCCATTTGCTCCCTTTCGCTGTTGCCGTCGTCTTTGACAAGCCTGGCTCTCACACAGTCGACAGCCACGCCAACAGACACGGATCTAGAGCTATCGATGGGATCTTGCACCACATCGCTAAGCAGCCACAAGCAGTCTTCCGGGTTTGTGGACAGCGCCCGTTGGGACATTGTAAACCCGTTGACTTGTTACACCCGGAGGTCAGCTGGAGCTCCGCAGATGATGAGAGTGTCATGTTATGCCCCGGGAATTCATAACAGATGGTTCTGTGTGTCTCACGGAGGAGGAGGCGGACCCGTCACGATCTAGAACACTTGTGGACACGTTTGTGTTACCGCTGAAGATTCACTTTAGATACTGTTGGCTTTACTCGGGTGTGCCCTGTGCCCACAACAACATGCGCCTGGGAAACAGAACGACGCTATTCACTGAACGAGAATGGCGCCACGTAAACCGAACGCTGATGACACATGAAAACCCAGAGCTGTGCAGCGAGGTGTGTTCCGTTGAGGTAGCCGACCGGCAAGACATGAAAGCATTCTGGTTGACAGAGGACGGGCGACTAGTCTATGTGAATCGACTTTCTGAAGACATCAAGTTCCGCCACCTCAGGAAGCGGAACCTACGCGTGGTGCTGTCCTTGTGGTCTAGCAACCCGGAGCTGGGCTGCGAACAAACAATGCAGGTATCAGCCTTGGCTCATGCTAACCTGACTAGGATATGTGGCGAGGCCATGACTTTGAGCCAGGGTAGGTTCTACAATGTGTACGCCAGGTATCCTCTCCCCATCAACACAAACGACGCACCGGATGTCTCTATCGAGGTGTTGCACGGGAGTGTGCAAGAGAAGGACATTGACGCCAGGGAGATACGCAACGGTCATGAGTTACTCGTCCAGCTTCATCCTCTTTACACAGAATATCTAAGCTTCATTACAGACACCTCCACGGTTTCCAAACTTAAGGAGAGAGTGTGGCTTCTGGGAGCTCAATGGTTGGTACAAGAAGATCTTTCAGAGTTGCAGTTTTCACTTAACCAGAAAAGAAACTGGTTTGCAAGAATGTCCACTAGATTGGCTTTATGTCTGACCATGTGAGTGTGACAAAGAAGAAGTGTGCACACAAAACAAAGACAACACAGCTTGCAAACAACAAAAAGCTCCATGAGTCTCAGAAAACTATTTCAGTTGGGCAACTTTCGCTAGCCAGTGGTTGGATGCCATAGCCAAAGCCGCGATGCCTTAGCTGTCTTAGACAGTTTTAGACAGTGGTTGGATGTCTTAGGCAGCTGTTGGATTGCCACGTCAGTAGGTCCCTGGGACCCTTGACACCTGTGGGATTTGTTGGGTTTCTGTAAATAACATCACAGATTACGGTCTAGACCTGATCTTTTATGAAAAGTACAATGAGATACCTGTTAGTGTGATTTAGTGCTATATTAATAAAATTGAATTGAATTGTTTGAATTCATTTGTATGGTGTATTATGCCTACTCTTTCATCCAGATAAGACTAGTGCATATATTGCACCGTGGGTCGGAGAGAAAAGTATTTTCAAATGGTCTGTATGTATGTCTGGCACGTATTGTAGATTTGACAAAGTCAAATAATCATTCCAGATATACGTGTAATTTGACGTAACTATGCCTAGAAAAAAATGTACACAAAGTCGAAGTCAGATTCAAAATTCTTTTATTTTGTTGACAGATTTTTAGTCAGTGGGTGTTACAGAGGGGTTTTTATTTTAGATGTGTCCTTTTATCACTGTATTAATCAGAATATGGTGTCAACAGCCATCAAATAATCAATTTTGGCCAAGTTTCTAGGTATAAAATGTTACATAAATTAGGCTGTGAATGGCATCTGAACAAACCCCTGTACAAGCGTTCAAAAGTGAAACTGGAAAGCTCTGTGTACTGCAGCTGAGTTTTCTGACTCACTTGACACTAAAAGACAGGGGGAACTGTCCATGGTGCTAAAACACAGGCATAGTTGCTAAAACAACTGAGGGAAACCCCATTTCAATACACCACGGTACTTTATGCTAAAGTCATATCGTCCAAGACTCACGTTCGGATGTGTCACCATGTATTCAGCTGAGGAGGCCTTACTGTGCATGGAACGTCTCAAAAATACAGTGCATTTGGGAGTTTTGCTATTCAGGCATGTTGGATACATGACCAAGGGACCATGGCGACTACCTGTACTATACAAAATTGATCTGACCCACCCAGTGAACCGATGAACCCTACTTCAAGCTAAGGACATCATGACGAGCATACATGCAGTGCTGACCATGACAGACCATGGACTGATGAATCCTGACAGTCATGTACATTGACATAGCTGCACCGAGCTATGATCACTCATGTGGATCATAAGTAGAGGATGTATATGTGACTGCGATTAGTGAACCTGATTAGTTAGTACATCTGATAGACATTCGACATTGATGAGAGCCTGATGTATATATGTCTGTGTACAGCACTTGACACCTGTGGGATTTGTTGGGTTTCTGTAAATAACATCACAGATTACGGTCTAGACCTGATCTTTTATGAAAAGTACAATGAGATACCTGTTAGTGTGATTTAGTGCTATATTAATAAAATTGAATTGAATTGAATTGTTTGAATTCATTTGTATGGTGGGATACCCTGATGTGCGCCTGGATCGAATCATTGACATGGCTCTTTTTGAATGATACATTTTGTTACAATAAAACAAAGCCAGATTGTGGTTGGTCACACTGCCACTCAGCGCCAATTATCTCTCACAGCAATTTTCAAGTTGTCAATGTGTGCAAACGGACAAGCAGTCGTGCTCGGACAAGCAGCCACAGAGATTGCTCACAGACCAGTGTTGGTGTCATCAGGAGCCTACTGTTTTTGCATGACATAATAACATACACAAAGAATTATACATTTCTACTGTATGTCAGTAGCTTCTGCTTGTGTCTGTCATACTTGACTGTGTACGTTGGTTTTAACATTTATTGTTAGCCGTTGTTTGTTAAGCTATTTAAAACTGCAAAGATGTGAAGTACAATACAAACAGTGTTGACAAGGTTTATTTTTGCAAAAGTGAGGTACATAAAAAGGTCAAAATAGTTGAATGAGGGAAAAAGAAAATCACATCTAATACAACTAAGATAAGAAAATACATTTAGCAGGTTGCCTTGCTGGCAGCAACCCTGGCAGCTGTGATTAGAATTGAGCCATAATGCTGCATGTCCTACTCATTGGGGTGTCCACAATTTCCCCACTGTGGGACAGATGAAAGGGTTACATACAGTATTAAAAGTTCAAAACACACATGACACATGCAGCTACTACAATCTCATCTTCATGTAGCTACAAACAATACTGAAACTTCAAAACACACATGCATAAATGAGGTACATAGAACTTGTGCATAAAAAAGTTCAAAATACTTGAATGAGGGAAAAAAAAGAAAATCACATCTAATACAACTAAGATAAGAAAATACATTTAGCAGGTTGCCTTGCTGGCAGCAACCCTGGCAGCTGTGATTAGAATTGAGCCATAATGCTGCATGTCCTACTCATTGGGGTGTCCACAATTTCCCCACTGTGGGACAGATAAAGGGGTTTCCTATCTCAATACAACTAATAACTACTATCATAGCTACAGTCAGTATTAAAAGTTCAAAACACACATGGCACATGCAGCTAAACAAAAGCTGAAGTCCAAAGTAACCGTGCAAACCCAATTACGATATATCTCTATATAACTCTGTGTTAACACACTGGACGCTTACAGCATTAGCCTTTTTGTTGTTACGATGTGCATACTCATCAACAATATTGACACTGCTACCTCCTGGAACACTGGGTTCAGCGAATATGGTGTCTGCAGCCTTGCGGTTCAGATGGTAATTCATGTCATGTTTGGTCTTGACCTGGGATACATTAGGGGTCACACATCTTATTACAATCTTGGAAGCCAAGTAAGCTAAAAAATGCACAAAAGTAGAACCTTGTGAAGGCTTACAATCCAGTACCACTTTGAGCTCCCTGACTGGCGATGTATATTGAGCTGTAAACCACTGACGCAGATAGAACACCATTTGCTTGAATTCTGGAGAATCTGTACAGCTTCTCAGACTGGTATCAAAAAGAGGGACTACTCTAGATTGCACATTGTCAGGCTCATCAGTGCACCACATTGCCAAGATTATCATTTTTTTCAACACAAAGCAGCACCAGTGGAACTTGTAGCAACCAAGTTCCACACCAAACAATTTTGGCAGGTAGTCGTCGTGGCCGAGCATATCCTCTGTTGTTTGTGGTGCATGGCTTGCCACAATAACATGATCCCAGAACCCAGGCACGTGAGCGATGCAGGTGTATCTGCCGGCCATGTTCATTGGCATAGATTTGTCCGACCAGTACTTGAAGGACATTGACTCCTTTTCATCTTGGACGAGAATTTCAAACACTGTGTGGACGAAAGCGCAATAATGAGAATCAGATGCATTTTGAAAAGGTAAAATATATAATATGTACATAAAAATTACTCTCACCGTGTTCCAGATCCTCATCACTGAGAGGCCGGTCCTGAGTCAGGATCTGTTGCACACATCTGTTGATTTCCTCTTTGGTCTTGAACAGGTCAGTGCTATCGCGCTCCAGGTCCCAAGCTCCTACATTTTCCAGATCGGGGCAACTTGCCAGGGTGTTTGCGGTGTTACTCACCAGACCGTTTTTAGGTTTTAGTTTGCACAGCCTACAAGGTTGACCATCACGGTAACACAGTGTGCAGGTTACACACTGGCACTCACATTGAATGGGTCTGTTGCGTTCAATCAGGTATCCCTCACAAATAACGGCCCTGTTGAACATGTTTTTACATGTGGAACACAAAACCAGTTGTGTCACAGTGTTTAGCAGCTTGTCTGAGGTCACGGTGCCACGGGCTGCAGGAGCTTCGTTCTCTTGCGAGGGATTCAGTGTGGGTTCTTGATAGGGGTTAGCCACTTTAAATTGAGGCAATATGGTGTCTGAGAATACCTCGTGCATTACTGGCTGGGGTGTGTTCATATAGCCATTGTAATCTGCACTCACCAAGGCTTGTACTAGGGATGTTTGAGGTACTTGACCTTGGACTGTTTGCTGCTCCAATATTCTCTGAGAATTGTATCCTTGTGTGTGTGTGTACAGAGTCCGCTGGTGCTCCCTGTGCTGTTTGGAAAGCCCATGTTCTCAATTGTGTAATTTGTGTGCACAGGGTACAGTGGCTGTTGCTGAAGCGCGATAAGTCCTTCAAACAATTGAGTTGTTTCCTGCCCATAAATCCCATCTGGAAAGGACATGTCATTGTATGTGTAGTGCCCACTCCCGTTCTCCATACATGCTTGAAGATTTGGCTGTAAATCTGTGATGTTTACAAAGGCTGTCGGGTCGGTTGTTTCTGAACATCCAGAGACTGACAACGTGTTTCCGAGGGAGGGGTTTGGGTTCTCACTGTTTGAGGGCATAATGGTTGATGTTGTCAAATGTGGCTGCCTGTCTTTTTCTTGCAAGTTGTTGGCAATCTGGACATCTGCTTTCTCATGGCCAATGCTCTCCTTTTCAACACATGGGCCAACCTCCCTGTAAGAAAACAAAACACGCACACACGTTACTATGTTAAACAAACATGGGGAATTTTCTGGACAGGATTTGAGTATTGTACATACCTGTCACATGCGATGGCTGAACTCTCCTTAAACACAGGTACAGCATCCTCAGGCTCAGTCTCGTCTAGAGCCAGTGATTGGGATGAGCCGGGTCATCACTGACTTTGGTTTCCCCAGTCACAAGGGCTGTTCCACGCGGTGGCTGTGACACGCAGGGCTTTTCATCTGTGACAGTGTCCTTTGAGGGCAATGGCTGTGAAATGTCGCACTGTGCGGTTGGCGCAGTCTCATCTAGAACCAATGATTGTGATGAGCAAGGCTCGTCACTGGCTTTGGTTTCCTCAGACCCAAGGGCTTTTCCCTGCGGTGACTGTGACACGCAAGTCTTGTCATCTGTGACAGTGGTCACAGGGTCTTCTGAAGGCGATGCTGGGGATACTTTAGTCTCACTATCAGAACTGCTGGAGTCATCAGGCGGGGAGGAGCAGGTGCAGCCAGTACTGCTGGAGCTGGAGCTGGAGCTGGAGGTTGAACTGTCACTAACATATTCGCGATTGTGCACCTTAAGCTTTCGATTGCAATTTCTAACACTCTTTGTGAATGTACTGACCTTTAAACGCCTGTTCGGTGACCTATCAAGCTTGACAGACTTACGCGACCCACCCTCGTTGTTATCAACTCTGCTGCGCTTTCCCGCTCGGCTGGTCTTGTCAACAATAACCGGCTTGCGATCAGCAGACTCCCTCTCGAAGACTCTAGGCTCTCTCCTGGATGCGTAACGCTCATTGACAACACCCTCAAACCTTTCCCTTGGCCTAGGAATATAGGCTCTGTCCCTTGGCCGCAAATTATGGGCTCTGTCCCTTGGCCAAGAATCATATCCTCTGCCCCTGTGCCGCGAATCAGAGCCTCTGCCTCTGGACTGAGACTTGTAGCCTCTGCGTGGGGCCTGGAAATTGTACCCTCTACGTGTGGGCTGGAAATTGTACATATCATAGGGATGTTCGCTTCTCGTTTGATTGAAACAGTTTTGAATTGATTGGTAACCGGGTGGTCCATTATGCCTAGCTTCATTTTCATGATATGACCTTAACATTATCCTTTGCTCTGGAGACGGCATTAATTCTAACGGCCTTGTATATCCTGTGTCCCACGCATTGAATCTGGAGTATCTATCTTCGTTTTGTACCAGCTATTAGCCATTGTGTTCCACGGTTAAGTTGCAGTGAAACTGACCAAAGTCCTGTAAGTAATCTTGTGTATAAAGCTCTTCCTATAATTGCGGTCGGTACACACCCCTTCAAAAGCACACTAAATGCTTCTGTGAAAGACTTTCCAATAAGGTGTCGGACCAAATGGCTGTGTCTCCAACGTACACAGCTGTTGTCCTATCTATGGCTGCCGGTCCAACAGAGGCTATCCTTCGGTCAGGGTTGTGTGTCTGCCAAGTAGAGCAAAGAGTACAATTAAAAACACCTCAAGACACATCTTTTAGACCAGCATTTAACTAGCAATGTGTATTTTATGTGTTGCTGTTTTATTTGTTTTTACTGTAAATCACTTTGTGACCCTTCTTGTCTGTGAAAGGAGCTACATAAATGAAGTTTACTTACTTACTTACAATTAGATTAGATTCACCTTGGTGTCAGTGTGTGTGTGTCAGTGTGTGTGTGTGTGTGTGTGTGTGTGTGTGTGTGTGTGTGTGTCTTTCCACAAAGTGTAAAATGAAATGTTGCAGAGACCATTTAGCTATGCTGAAAAAGCACACTGCTTTGAGAAAAGCTGTGAAATAAGGTGTCAGAGCAAATGGTTGTGTCTCCAACTTACACAGCTGTTGTCCTACCTATGGCTGTTTGTCCAGCAGAGGCTGTTCTCCGGTCAGGGGTTGTGCGTCTGCTAAGGAGTAAAGCAGAGAGTACAATTAGATTAGAATCACCTGTGTGTGTGTGTGTGTGTGTGTGTGTGTGTGTGTGTGTGTGTGTGTGTGTGTGTGTGTGTGTGTGTGTGTGTTTCCACAAAGTGTAAAAATGAAATGTTGCAGAGACCATTTAGCTATGCTGAAAAAGCACACTGCTTTGAGAAAAGCTGTGAAATAAGGTGTCAGAGCAAATGGTTGTGTCTCCAACTTACACAGCTGTTGTCCTACCTATGGCTGTTTGTCCAGCAGAGGCTGTTCTCCGGTCAGGGGTTGTGCGTCTGCTAAGGAGTAAAGCAGAGAGTACAATTAGATTAGAATCACCTCTGTGTGTGTGTGTGTGTGTGTGTGTGTGTGTGTGTGTGTGTGTGTGTCTTTCCACAAAGTGTAAAAATGAAATGTTGCAGAGACCATTTAGCTATGCTGAAAAAGCACACTGCTTTGAGAAAAGCTGTGAAATAAGGTGTCAGAGCAAATGGTTGTGTCTCCAACTTACACAGCTGTTGTCCTACCTATGGCTGTTTGTCCAGCAGAGGCTGTTCTCCGGTCAGGGGTTGTGCGTCTGCTAAGGAGTAAAGCAGAGTACAATTAGATTAGAATCACCTCTGTGTGTGTGTGTGTGTGTGTGTGTGTGTGTGTGTGTGTGTGTGTCTTTCCACAAAGTGTAAAAATGAAATGTTGCAGAGACCATTTAGCTATGCTGAAAAAGCACACTGCTTTGAGAAAAGCTGTGAAATAAGGTGTCAGAGCAAATGGTTGTGTCTCCAACTTACACAGCTGTTGTCCTACCTATGGCTGTTTGTCCAGCAGAGGCTGTTCTCTGGTCAGGGGTTGTGCGTCTGCTAAGGAGTAAAGCAGAGAGTACAATTAGATTAGAATCACCTCTGTGTGTGTGTGTGTGTGTGTGTGTGTGTGTGTGTGTGTGTGTGTGTGTGTGTGTGTGTGTCTTTCCACAAAGTGTAAAATTGAATGTGGCAAGAAAAGTTTAGCTATGCTGAAAAAGCACACAAAACGCTTCTGTCAAAGACACATGCGGGACAGGAACCTCACTCTCCTGAATACTGTGTCTGTTTGACCCATCCACAACCCCCAACCAACCTCCCCTTCTCCCTTACATACTACTCGCTAAACCCCGTGTAGATGCTCCTCTCCCCAGCATACGCCACATTAGACGCGGACAGCTACTGTCCAAACGTTCGTATTGTACGCTTTTGGAGTGACAACTGGTTGAATGTGACCCATTTTCAAACAGTATATTTTATGAGACGTGACTTCCTTTTGACATTTCCCCAAACAATCACATGACAGGTTTCCTAGAGCATTTTTAACAGGTAAAATGAATGATAACATTACTACTTTCATTGATCGTGAATGTTTTATTTAAGTACAATATCATATCAAAAACAAGACTCTTGAAAAGTAACAAATGACAAAAAACTTCAAAACTGATAACAATGTACATAAAAACTTCAAAACAGAAAATAATTCAAGTGTAGATTTAGGCCCAGAAAATCAAAAGGTTACGTGGGCAATAGAACAATTACACAAGGGTTAAATCTATAACACAGAAACAAGAATCACAAAATTAATTTATTTTTCTATAGCTTTTGAATGGTTATAGCCACATTATACAACACAGGACATTGTGTTATATTATACACGCTCAGAATCTGCTCTTTCAAGCCTGGAGATCTTAGATTACATGGTACATGATGCATCTCAAGGGTAAACTCTCTGAAGCTTTGTGACTTTCTCATCACACACAGGACATGTTGTGTCACATTTGCAGATTATGTGGTTACACTCTGAGACCCAGGTCCTACACTTGTAACACATGGGGCATGTGACAGCATGTTTTCTTGGTATGTGAAGACGTGTATATTGGCCCGGCTGTCTGCAAACACAGCAGATGACTGGACCATCTCGGCGTACTTTCTCGTAACACTCCCAACATCCTAGATGTCCACATTCCAGATAGGCGTTGACGATGTTTTGTGTGCATAAGGAACAGGTGAATGGTTTCACCGTGTCCTCGTCACTAGTTGAATCGTCTGCGGTACCTGAAAGAAAAATAAGTACATTAGCACAGTAGTAAGCACAACAGTCATAAGTGAACTCTTTCTGTTGCAGTCTTACCAATGATGGTCAATTCTTGATCTCCGTTGAACTCTGACATATGTTTTGCATCGACTACCCATCCTTCAGAATCGATGCACTGTGCAGACGAGTTGAATCTTCCATCTTCTTTGATAACGTTGCGCAGTGTGGACACATTATTAGAGTAGTAGAGGGCGGCTCCCTGGGTGTTCATGTTGTCGGGTCTGTGCCTCAGTGCGCCACGGCCGATTTGCACTTTGATGTATTTCATGTTGCTGTAGAATTGCATCGAGCAAGGTTCTTTTACCCTCACATTGTGGCTTAGGACATCTGCATAAACGGTCGTCATTCTATGCTCGCACAAGGCCTTGCAAGGAGAATTCATTGACAGGGATGTCTTACAATCCCAGACAGTGGAGCATGTCAGGCCATATTTCTTCATCAGCTCGTGCATAAGCTGAGGCTCCTCACATGCCACCGTTAACATCGTGGTCGGAGAGTTACCTAATAACACCGTGACATTATGAGCCTCCTATTGGAAACATGAAAAACGTGTTAGATGCCATATAATGAATCAGACCAGAATGTGTTAAAAGCCTGACACTTACGTGATCCTGGTACATTTTCGCTGACGTCACCTCATCAGCAATGCACATAGAAGGCGACATGTTCCACTTTAACTCCACCAAATTTGAAATGTTCAATACATGAGCAAAGAAGCTGGGCAAGTGTCCTGGCCTAATGTATGTGTGAGTGACACTCGGGTGTTGGCAAACACGGGTGTAAAACAATTTAGCAACACATTAAAGTCTTCCCAGTCTAGAGCGTCACAAGGCGGGTCCGCCCATAATTGTGACATCACTATTCTAAGCTGTTGAAGATAGGGTGTGACATTTTTCTTTGCTAGGTGAACGCAAATGAGTGTCAAATATTGAGGGTCAGCCGGCTGGTCAACGCAAATCCATTGGGTCATATGCCAGTTTTTAGCCCGCGTGTTGGCAGGTTGATGGAATGGATGGGTTGACATGCCCACCGGACAAGAATTGTCATGAATTCCATTGAGGACCTGCCTTCAAAGCTAAACTGTATTCAAGTGCAGGGCCTGAAAAAACAGACATTAATATTATTGTTATTATTACTATTATTATTATTATTAGTAGTAGTAGTAGTAGTAGTAGTAGTAGTAGTAGTAGTAATTTAAACATTTAATATATTTAGCAAAAATAATTATATTATATATATATATTATATAAAAATATTGAATATTAGTGTTATTAAAATAATTATTGTTACATTTATTATAATTATAATTGTATAAGTATTAATTAAAAGAAATTGTTTTAGATGGTTATGATTTTTACATACATTTTCATAAATTCAAAATATTTCAGGAATACATCATTAGTAGACATTTTCTCTTTATACTTTTAATATAATCATTCATAAAAAGATTAGTTATCGATCAGTATGATTAAAAATTATAATAAATAATTTTCATAAATTCAAAAAAATTTCATAAATACATCATTAAGTAGTAAATGTAAATGTAAATGTGCTGTATTTATATAGTAGACATTTTCTCTTTAAAAAACAACGTTAAAGCATATCAATTAATAATTATTAATATTATTCATTTAATTATTTGTAATATGATATCACTATTATAAATTTGTTTATATACACATATGTGCATGTATACAAACACGTATATACATATATGATATGTTATATATTTGATATGTTTTATTTTATTACAGTATGATTTGTGTGTATTATATGAGCTTCATAGTTTGTGAATATCTTTCAACTATGCACTTAATTGTGATCAGACCTTTAATGTTATTAAATTAGTCAAAGTCCCATTTAATCATTAAAATCATTTAATTGATAGATTAATAGATCATATAAACTATGATTTGTGTTTGTTAAAGGGCTCGGGACACTTAGATGCGCCCCGGCTGCTTGTACTACAGCGTTTATGTAATAGGTGTCAAATGAGATAATTCCCTTAAATTATTAGATGTGTGTCTCTGCACACCGTCCACCAGATGGAGGCAAACAGCAACTGACAGCTGAACTCTCTGTGTCTGTGTGTGCGTGTGTGTGTGCGTGCGTGCGTGCGTGCGTGCGTGCGTGCGTGTGTGTGTGTGATCTCGAGTCACAATATCAAAGAAAATCAGAAAATGAAACAGCAATTGACAGAAGGAAAACAAAACATTCAAGTAGAAGAAACAGTCACAGGTGACATTGCAGAGTGGAGTTCAAAAGTTCTTCTATAATAAACTTCAAAGTCCAGAGAATTTGCCCTCACCACAGCTGGAACCAGTAAAGGGATACAAAATAGAGTGTTGATACTTTTACATTGATCGTTAAAAATAAGAAAATGATTAATACTTATTTATAAATATTTATAAATTCAAAATACTTCATAAATTAATAACTTTTATTATGCTAATTTCTCTTAAAAAATGTAATATAACCATTCATTAATTTTTTATCAATCGTTATTAATAAAAAGATGGTTAATATATATTTGTAAATTATTTAATTGGTGTCAAATGAGATAATTCCCTTAAATTATTAGATGTGTGTCTCTGCACACCGTCCATCAGATGGAGGCAAACAGCAGCTGACAGCTGAACTCTGTCTGTGCGTGCGTGCGTGTGTGTGCGTGTGTGTGCGTGCGTGTGTGCGTGTGTGTGTGTGTGTGATCTCGAGTCACAATATTGAAGAAAATCAGAAATGAAACAGCATTAGAAAATAAGACAGAAGGAAAGCAAAACATTCAAGTCCGACCAGTTACTACTTAAACCAAAGCTACCAGACATCCACCACTATCATGAGGGTTAAGCAAAGAGAGATGGAAAGCCAAACACTGCCAGCTCCAAATATTACACAGCTCCAACATTAGTTTCAGTTCCAAAGAGAGCTAAGTCAACCCACAAAAGATCACAGAGTCCTCTAGAGAGGAGCATGGATGACAGACCAGCAGCAATGACCTCACAAGTCCACTATCCTGGCCTGCAGCAGAGGCAAATGATTGCAGATCACTAAAATAGAATGTGTGTTTAATATATACAATATATATATATAGTATTGTATATACAATATATATATATAGTAATGTATATATATATATATATATATATATATATATATATATATATATATATATATATATATATATTATTATATATATATATATATATATATATATTTTTTTATTTTTATCTTGTTTTGCCTCTGTACAGAAATAACACAGTACTTACAGTCCCAATGTTATGACTATTTTATTTTGTCAGGTCACATTTAATGACTATGATGTAGCCATTGGATTTGTTGATATAACAAAAATGTACTGGAAGTTTGTGGTGAGTACTCTAATTTATGTAAAGCTATGTGCCTTAAAAGTATGAACTGTATGGGTCATTGTTAGTACATTTAAAGGGTTGTCTGCCTTCATTATTAACTAGGGTATGCTATTAACCTTACCAAGTAAATAGACATAGGTAAGGTAATATGTTTAAATGAAAAGTGAAGTACTTTAAACATTTTAGCAAATTTACAGAAAGTGTCAGATTAAGATTGTGACATATTTCTTATTCAGCCAAACTTTGTTAATCCTGTATTATGCGATAGGTAACTCAGGATTGCTTTTAAGATTATCATTTTAATTTTAAATATCTTCATCTTTATCTTCATGAAATCATTCCAATTATTATTATAGTATAACCACCATGTTTACAATCAAAGCAGTTGGTTCAGGACATGTCTGCTTATTTGTGGTGAAATTGAAATTTTTGTTACAGAGTAGTTAGAAGATTAATTTTTTACTTCTGTGTTTATTAAATAAATAACCCATGCGGGTAGCTGACTTAAAATAAAAAGAGTTCAAGAATTGAAAGACCCAGAAACAATTGAACAGCCCATAAATAAAATTATATTTTGAATTAACTTACCTTGCTCTGTTGCGGCCAGTGTAAATGGTCTAGTTTTCACAGAATGGAAGCTGTTTATAAAGACAGAGAGACCCCACCTCAGAGAGAGAGAGAGAGAGAGAGAGAGAGAGAGAGAGAGAGAGAGAGAGAGAGAAAAAGAGAGAGAGAGAGAGAGACCCACACACCCACAGACCCACACACAGTAGCCTACAGGCCAAAGGGTTGGAGAAAGGTCACGAGGTGACTTTATCTTAATGAGCCAGAGGTTTCCTGAGGTGCCTAAGAGTGAAAAAAACTACACCACTTTGATAGGTACCGCAGGTCCTTCATCCTGGCCGCTGTCAGACTCTACAACACCTGCACTTTCTGTTCCTGTTTTTCTCCCATCTACATCACACTTTTTCTGTTTATCTTTAATATTGGTATTTATATTATTTTATTACAAGTACTTTTCAATATTTATGGTCTCAGGTTAATATAATTTAAATTATGCTACCGACTCCTGCTTCTAATTACGCATTCAACTTAATTTTTAACGTCACTTACACTGCAATATTGTTTCTATTATCATGGCAACCGCACTTTAAAATTCCTTTTGTTTGACGGCATTTTACTTACTCAGTCTACCATATTTTCACTGTCTATTTCTTGCCTGTATTTCTTGCCTTGTATTTCTTTCGTGCTTACTTGTTTGTGTGTTATTGTTTTTTGCTGTTAATGAAAAATGCTGCTACTGTAACGACAACATTTCCCCGTCGTGGGATGAATAAAGTATAATCTAATCTAATCTAATAATTATGTCTCCAATTCTAGAATTAATACTTTTCTTGTTTTTCAAATAAGTGGCCATGTCTGACTCGGCTCTATTTCTTTTAAAGCGTTTGGCCCTCTGCATGGAGAACAGGAAGGGACTGAGATGGGGGTGGGGGGAAGCGCTCTACTTGGCCAGACAGCGGTATTCCTTAACCCTCATGTTAGAGATCTCTTTCTTTCATAAGATTTTTTAATTCTTCACCTTACCACGGGGTGTTGACATTTCGAACAGTGAACTTTTTAAGTGGTGCGTGCTTTTCTACAATTGTCATTAAAGTTTGATCAAAAAGCTGAAATGCTTTCTCTGGATCCTTTTGTAGAAACCCTCTGACCAGTTAGCATTTCTGACATCATTGTCATATTGCAATGGATTAAATCTTATAAATGACCTTGTCATTATTACTTTTGGACAGAGATGGCAAAAGTACTCACTTTCCGTACTTAAGTAGAAGTACAGATACTTGTGTTGAAAAATACTCCGGTAAAAGCAAAGTACTGATTAAACGTCTTTACTCAAGTAATAGTAACAAAGTACAAGCTTGGGAATTTACTTAAAGTATAAAAGTAAAAGTAGCCTTGCGAATGACAACCAATTTTTATACAAAGCTACCTGGACCACTCAAATGTGTGGCCAATAGGCCTAAAACATAACATATATGATTATTATGACAGAAACTGGGTCTCCAGGTTAATAAGATTCTGACTCATTAACAAGATATGAATTCAGTTGTGATTTTGTGAGAATTTTGAATCTTCCCCCTTACATTTAAATAAATCTACATGTATGTGTGTGTGTGGACAAATATGGCTTCTGTAAAGAAAATAAAGGATTAAAATATGAATGACTAAACAGGCATTAATTCAGATGTTCCCACCACATTGGCCCGGAGTCCTTCTTGATGCCTAAACATCTCTCTCAGATAAGGCCGAGGATGATGGGAATGTCTTGCTGCTTGTCTGCCGGATCTCTGGGATCTCTATTGTCTTCATTTTCAATCATGGCTCATCCATACTACTATGTGTTAATGTTAGCGCCATCAAACCGCAATGATTTGCTGTGAATTAATGCAGAATGTTGAATCTGTTGAGTTGCGTCAAATGCAACGTAGGCCTACAGTAGATATATTCCCATCTATTTAGATTGAATATGGTATTGATGACATAAACAATAATAAGCATAACTGCAGTTAAATGATGTGAAAGTTGAGGACTTGATTAGGACTGGATTAAATCTGATTCTGGTTTCCAACTTCGCCCCAGGTGTGTCTGTTAAAACAGACGGCGATAACTTCTCTCTAGCTACGTTTTCATCCACTTGTTAACTGAATTACAGAATCTGAAGTTGGTGAACAGGTGAAGACCACACCAAAATCACTTACTTTAAATGTGAAGAACTATAGACCAATAACAGGCTTAAGTGAACCCCCCCCTCACATAAATAATATCTGCCGGTCTGCATACTTCCACCTCCGCCTCCGTCCGTCCCTTACCCCTCACACTGCCTCCATCCTTATCCACAGCCTCATCACCTCCCGCCTTGACTACTGCAACTCTCTCCTTTTTGGCCTTCCTCAAAATCCCTCCATAAACTTCAACCTCTTCAGAACTCAGCAGCTCGTGTCATCACCAGAACCCCTCATTTCATCATATAACCCCGGTTCTTCAGCAGCTCCATTGGCTCCCGGTTCAATTCAGAATACAATTTAAAATCCTTCTCCATACTTTCAAAGCCATCCATAACCTTGCCCCTCCATATCTATCAGAACTCCTACACATTGCCGTCCCCTCCCGCTCCCTCAGATCTTCCTCCTCTATCCACCTCACTGTTCCCCATGCTCGACTTGTAACCATGGGGAACAGAGCCTTCAGCCGCTCTGCTCCCCAGCTCTGGACCTCACCCCCACCCGACCTCCGCAACATCAACTCTCTCCCTCTGTTCAAAACTAGACTAAAAACCCACCTGTTCCAGCTCGCTTATCTGTAAATACACTGTTCCTGTTTTGTTTTTCTTTGTTTGTTTTGTTTTATTTGTTTTGTTATTACTACTTACACTTTTATGTTCCCTGTATCTGTCTTTTATTGTCTGTAAAGCGTCCTTGAGTGTTAGAAAGGCGCTGTTAAATAAAATGTATTATTATTATTATTATTATTATTATTATTACATCTACTCTGCATATTTATAGAGTAATGCTGAGCACATGCATTCAGCTTGCACACAGAAAGCTTGGAGTGCCTTTCTGACCACAAGAGTCAGTTAAGAAAGGTCATGAGGTGACTTTATCTTAATGAGCCAGAGGTTTCCTGAGGTGCCTAAGAGTGAAAAAAACTACACCACTTTACCATAATTATGTCACCAAAATGTTCTGTAATATAGTTCTTATATTGTATTTCTTTCGTGCTTACTTGTTTGTGTGTTATTGTTTTTTGCTGTTAATGAAAAATGCTGCTACTGTAACGACAACATTTCCCGTCGTGGGATGAATAAAGTATAATCTAATCTAATCTAATAATTATGTCTCCAAAATGTTCTGTAATATAGTTCTTATATTCCAACTGCATTTTGTGACTCCCTTCCAACAATCCCAGAATTATTAGCTCAAGATGACGCAGTTAAACATTTTGATTGTCACAAGAGGAAAATGGTACAAGACTTATTTCTGTTATTTAATGGTGTTATACACACAGACATACATTTAAAAATACAATGCAAATCATAATTAAATCTTATAGTTAACGCAATTAAGACAAGAAATCACATAACATATGCCATATAACAACTAATTTGATATTAATTATTGAATAACTTTCAGATAAATATGTCTTAAGTGATCTTTTAAAACCATACTGAGTGTTTTATTTGAGATGCTACTTTCTGTTATTTCAGTGCAAATTCTAGAATTAATACTTTTCTTGTTTTTCAAATAAGTGGCCATGTCTGACTCGGCTCTATTTCTTTTAAAGTGTTTGGCCCTCTGCATGGAGAACAGGAAGGGACTGAGATGGGGGTGGGGGGAAGCGCTCTACTTGGCCAGACAGCGGTATTCCTTAACCCTCATGTTAGAGATCTCTTTCTTTCATAAGATTTTTTAATTCTTCACCTTACCACGGGGTGTTGACATTTCGAACAGTGAACTTTTTAAGTGGTGCGTGCTTTTCTACAATTGTCATTAAAGTTTGATCAAAAAGCTGAAATGCTTTCTCTGGATCCTTTTGTAGAAACCCCTCTGACCAGTTAGCATTTCTGACATCATTGTCATATTGCAATGGATTAAATCTTATAAATGACCTTGTCATTATTACTTTTGGACAGAGATGGCAAAAGTACTCACTTTCCGTACTTAAGTAGAAGTATAGATACTTGTGTTGAAAAATACTCCGGTAAAAGCAAAGTACTGATTAAACTCTTTACTCAAGTAATAGTAACAAAGTACAAGCTTGGGAATTTACTTAAAGTATAAAAGTAAAAGTAGCCTTGCGAATGACAACCAATTTTTATACAAAGCTACCTGGACCACTCAAATGTGTGGCCAATAGGCCTAAAACATAACATATATGATTATTATGACAGAAACTGGGTCTCCAGGTTAATAAGATTCTGACTCATTAACAAGATATGAATTCAGTTGTGATTTTGTGAGAATTTTGAATCTTCCCCCTTACATTTAAATAAATCTACATGTATGTGTGTGTGTGGACAAATATGGCTTCTGTAAAGAAAATAAAGGATTAAAATATGAATTACTAAACAGGCATTAATTCAGATGTTCCCACCACATTGGCCAGGAGTCCTTCTTGATGCCTAAACATCTCTCTCAGATAAGGCCGAGGATGATGGGAATGTCTTGCTGCTTGTCTGCCGGATCTCTGGGATCTCTATTGTCTTCATTTTCAATCATGGCTCATCCATACTACTTTGTGTTAATGTTAGCGCCATCAAACCGCAATGATTTGCTGTGAATTAATGCAGAATGTTGAATCTGTTGAGTTGCGTCAAATGCAACGTAGGCCTACAGTAGATATATTCCCATCTATTTAGATTGAATATGGTATTGATGACATAAACAATAATAAGCATAACTGCAGTTAAATGATGTGAAAGTTGAGGACTTGATTAGGACTGGATTAAATCTGATTCTGGTTTCCAACTGCCCCAGGTGTGTCTGTTAAAACAGACGGCGATAACTTCTCTCTAGCTACGTTTTCATCCACTTGTTAACTGAATTACAGAATCTGAAGTTGGTGAACAGGTGAAGACCACACCAAAATCACTTACTTTAAATGTGAAGAACTATAGACCAATAACAGGCTTAAGTGAACCCCCTCACATAAATAATATCTGCCGGTCTGCATACTTCCACCTCCGCCTCCGTCCGTCCCTTACCCTCACACTGCCTCCATCCTTATCCACAGCCTCATCACCTCCCGCCTTGACTACTGCAACTCTCTCCTTTTGGCCTTCCTCAAAAATCCCTCCATAAACTTCAACCTCTTCAGAACTCAGCAGCTCGTGTCATCACCAGAACCCTCATTTCATCATATAACCCGGTTCTTCAGCAGCTCCATTGGCTCCCGGTTCAATTCAGAATACAATTTAAAATCCTTCTCCATACTTTCAAAGCCATCCATAACCTTGCCCCTCCATATCTATCAGAACTCCTACACATTGCCGTCCCCTCCCGCTCCCTCAGATCTTCCTCCTCTATCCACCTCACTGTTCCCCATGCTCGACTTGTAACCATGGGGAACAGAGCCTTCAGCCGCTCTGCTCCCAGCTCTGGACCTCACCCCCACCCGACCTCCGCAACATCAACTCTCTCCTCTGTTCAAAACTAGACTAAAAACCCACCTGTTCCAGCTCGCTTATCTGTAAATACACTGTTCCTGTTTTGTTTTTCTTTGTTTGTTTTGTTTTATTTGTTTTGTTATTACTACTTACACTTTTATGTTCCCTGTATCTGTCTTTTATTGTCTGTAAAGCGTCCTTGAGTGTTAGAAAGGCGCTGTTAAATAAAATGTATTATTATTATTATTATTATTATTATTATTACATCTACTCTGCATATTTATAGAGTAATGCTGAGCACATGCATTCAGCTTGCACACAGAAAGCTTGGAGTGCCTTTCTGACCACAAGAGTCAGTTAAGAAAGGTCATGAGGTGACTTTATCTTAATGAGCCAGAGGTTTCCTGAGGTGCCTAAGAGTGAAAAAACTACACCACTTTACCATAATTATGTCACCAAAATGTTCTGTAATATAGTTCTTATATTGTATTTCTTTCGTGCTTACTTGTTTGTGTGTTATTGTTTTTTGCTGTTAATGAAAAATGCTGCTACTGTAACGACAACATTTCCCCGTCGTGGGATGAATAAAGTATAATCTAATCTAATCTAATAATTATGTCTCCAAAATGTTCTGTAATATAGTTCTTATATTCCAACTGCATTTTGTGACTCCCCCTTCCAACAATCCCAGAATTATTAGCTCAAGATGACGCAGTTAAACATTTTTGATTGTCACAAGAGGAAAATGGTACAAGACTTATTTCTGTTATTTAATGGTGTTATACACACAGACATACATTTAAAAATACAATGCAAATCATAATTAAATCTTATAGTTAACGCAATTAAGACAAGAAATCACATAACATATGCCATATAACAACTAATTTGATATTAATTATTGAATAACTTTCAGATAAATATGTCTTAAGTGATCTTTTAAAACCATACTGAGTGTTTTATTTGAGATGCTACTTTCTGTTATTTCAGTGCAAATTCTAGAATTAATACTTTTCTTGTTTTTCAAATAAGTGGCCATGTCTGACTCGGCTCTATTTCTTTTAAAGTGTTTGGCCCTCTGCATGGAGAACAGGAAGGGACTGAGATGGGGGTGGAAGCGCTCTACTTGGCCAGACAGCGGTATTCCTTAACCCTCATGTTAGAGATCTCTTTCTTTCATAAGATTTTTAATTCTTCACCTTACCACGGGTGTTGACATTTCGAACAGTGAACTTTTAAGTGGTGCGTGCTTTTCTACAATTGTCATTAAAGTTTGATCAAAAAGCTGAAATGCTTTCTCTGGATCCTTTTGTAGAAACCCCTCTGACCAGTTAGCATTTCTGACATCATTGTCATATTGCAATGGATTAAATCTTATAAATGACCTTGTCATTATTACTTTTGGACAGAGATGGCAAAAGTACTCACTTTCCGTACTTAAGTAGAAGTAGATACTTGTGTTGAAAAATACTCCGGTAAAAGCAAAGTACTGATTAAACGTCTTTACTCAAGTAATAGTAACAAAGTACAAGCTTGGGAATTTACTTAAAGTATAAAAGTAAAAGTAGCCTTGCGAATGACAACCAATTTTTATACAAAGCTACCTGGACCACTCAAATGTGTGGCCAATAGGCCTAAAACATAACATATATGATTATTATGACAGAAACTGGGTCTCCAGGTTAATAAGATTCTGACTCATTAACAAGATATGAATTCAGTTGTGATTTTGTGAGAATTTTGAATCTTCCCCCTTACATTTAAATAAATCTACATGTATGTGTGTGTGTGGACAAATATGGCTTCTGTAAAGAAAATAAAGGATTAAAATATGAATTACTAAACAGGCATTAATTTAGATGTTCCCACCACATTGGCCAGGAGTCCTTCTTGATGCCTAAACATCTCTCTCAGATAAGGCCGAG